>OY979712.1:19496454-20096454 GCA_963855925.1 Inga laurina
GACTTTAGATGTCCAAAATTCAGAATTGGGACATCTAAAGTCAGGACTTTAGACATCCCAATTCTCAATTTGGGATGTCTGCAGTCCTCCACGAGGGGACTTTAGACGTCCTAATTAGACGTCTCAATTCTTAATTTGGGACGTCTAAAGTCCTCCACAGGGGGACTTTAGATGTCTCAATTCTTAATTTGGGACATTAAAAGGTTTTTTTTTTAAAAATGATTATTTATATTCTTCATTATCCAGCAAATTAAAATTACAGAAACAAAATTGAAGATAGATTCATAAACCACAAAATATCTCTTACAAAATGGTAAGGACATCTAGCACTACAATCTTTTTACTATATATATATGTATAATAACAACAACTCATACAACCTAATATTATATATGTATAACAACAACTAGAAAGTGTCAAAATGTTTGTCACCACACAACTACAAACTAATTGTTGTTCATTTCATCAAAATAAATATACATATGTATTTCCCTCGATTTCCAAGCTCCAAACGTATAAAACAAAAACATTATTAGTATTCCATAACTACTAACAACTAGTTTATGATTCTGGCAAAAAAAACAATCAAGGGAAAAACACTCCAATAACTAGAATCATGTAAATAAATTGAAAGCATTATAATAATTTCACATTGCAAGTTTAACTTAATTCTTCATGTAAATTTATATTTAAAAAAAACAAACCTGATGAAAGAGGGGGAGAGGGCAGCCAACGGTGTCTATGTGCTTCCAAAGTGGAGAGAAGACGTTGGAGGAGTTGTGTATGCACAATGGAAAGGAGAGGTACGCCGAAGGCTGAAAGCAACGAAGAAAGTGGGAGGTCTATGCCGGAGGGTGGAGGGGGCAAAAAAGGTGGAGGAGGTGTACGCCGGAGGGTGAGATAAGAAGGTGCTATGAGAATGGAAGGAGGTGGAGGAAAAGGGAATGAAGAAAAGGAAGAGAGGAAGAAGATTGAGGAAGACGAAGTGTAATGAAGAAAAGGGAATAATGAAAAAGCTTACCCATGGTGTAGAGAAGATGAAGTCACGGGAATGAAAGAAAAAAGGAAATGCAGAAAAAAGGGAAGAGAAGTCATGGGGGATGGGAAAGATGGAAAATGAGGGATGAGTTTCTGATAAGGAAATGAAGAAAAGGGAAGAAAAGCATCACGCATGTCAGAATTTCTGACATGACTTTAGGAGTACCAAAAATTTTTGAGACGCCTAAAGTCAATACTTTAGGCGTCCCAATCCCATTTGGGAAGCCTAAAGTAAGTTAAATTTTTTTAATTTACTTTTTTAGCACCAGTGGAAATCTTTAGGCGTCCCAAATAAAATTTAGGACGTCTAAACTCTACTTTAAGCGTCCCAAATTCAAATTTGGGACATCTAAAGATTTCCCTACGTACACATAATTGCGAAAAATGCCACCGCCTTCCTTTTTAACCACCCAATTTTAAAATTGGGACGTCCATAGGGGTGGTTATATCATAATTCTGTAGTAGTGTTAGAAAATACTTGTCATATTAAATAGCTTAACTAATTTTCTTAATCTAAGTAAATTAGATAAATATATCATATATTAAGGATAGAAGGGAGTAGTGGGTTTGTTTGATGAGGAAAACCTTTTGGGAAAAGGAATGTACTGGTATCATAGGTCTCATATTAATTGCTTTTGAAGTGGTGAGGAACAAAATCCTGAGATTGAAAAGAGCATACGAAAGCTTGTTAGAGGAAGAGAATGAGATTGCAGGGAAATTTGCCAACTACTATGAACATTTGCTTAGAGGATTATAGATCTTATTTATCCAAATGTAGTTTTTTTGTGCAAACTTCATTCTTCATTGAGAATAATATTTTTTTTTATTCATAATATTCTTCATTGAGATTTACCTTAGTTTTTAGTGTCATCGTTACCAAATCTAATCTCTTTTTTTTTAATACATCCAAAGCAAGAAATTCTTTATCTAGAACTTCAGCTCTATTTAGAAATTGATTGCTTAGGTTGAATATTTTTTATTTATTAATCAAACTATACAATGATTATCCCATTCATCATGGGAGAGTTTTTTTGTTGCGAAGAGAGACCAGATGGATAAGATATTCTTTCTTTTGCATAAGAGATTTGTGCATTGCTTTGAGCTATATGAAATATATTGATGAAGAGGAATGTTGCTTTGGCTCATGAGGTCATCCCTTCTCTTAACAGGAGGAAGGGGAAGAGATATAAGCCTTATTATTATTACCTCATATTCTTAATATAAGGACTAGTTAGAAATTAGATTTGGTTCAAATATAAGACCCCAATCCATTTTATCTCCTAAATTTATAATTTTTCATGAAGTATCTATATTGATTGCATATACTAAGGAGTTTCTAACTAATAGTAGTCATAATGAAATATGGTATTTTAGGAAAATCAATATATATTTATTATAAATAAGTAACACAACTAATTTCCTTAATCTACCTAAATTAGTTAACTAGTTCTTATATTAAATACCCAAATTATTTACTTATTATGACATTCAATGTCATCGATGACTTTTATTCATTAATTTCATACCATAACCATAAAAAAAGTTCCTGATCTGACCAGAAACTCTAGATTCCGGTACAAAGCTGAAGTTTTTTTCCCTCAAACTCTGCTTAAAATATTTTTTTTCAGTGTATGATTCCCCTCTTATGTCCCCCCCCCCCCACCCCCAAAAAAAAGAAAACTCCAGATACAAGAGATGCATGGATCTTGTGGTAAGAAGTTTGCGAAGCCAAGTGTGAAAATAATTCAGCTTGAAAATTAATTTGAGTTAATACAAGTCAGATCTTAATAAGAACTTATATTGACCTATATAAAAGAATGAAAAATCAAAAATGAATATAATAGATCATACGAAGTTAGTTTTTCATATAAATCAAGAGCAGTAGGTAACATGAACAACTTCAAAAACATACATAACGATGCCCAATATCCTCGGAGAGAAACATAATGATGACCAAGAGAATGAGATTATTATAAAACAACCAACATCACAAATTAAAAACCAAACATGAAGACCACCAACAAGCTGTCCAGAGCACATTTATTAGGAAGGCTTCAACCTTTATACTCCCAACATGACAGAAATTAGGCTTAAAGTGATAAACTATATATCAAATAGCTTTAGAACTGGAAACAGGAGGGGGCACTACTACAAAAAAACAAAGTTGTGGCGCTTATAATTGTATTAGTTGTGGCGTTAGAGAAGTGCCACATATATGGACGCCACAAAAAGAAGCTGTGGCGTTTGGAAGCGCCACATCATTTAAATTTTTTTAAAAAAAATACCCTCCTGTGGCGCTTGGTGGAGGAAGTGCCACAGGAGGGGGCTCTCCTGTAGCGCTTGCTGACGCAAGCGCCACAATAGGCCCTGCCTCCTGACGCAAACGCCACATGAGACCCCCCTCCTGTGGCACTTCCTCCAACAAGCGCCAAAGGAGGGTTTTTTTAAAACAAAAAATTAAATCCTCCAACAAACCTTATACCTCTTATAGACCCATAAATTAAATTTCAGTTCACATATTCTGTATTATTATATGCCAACAATAAATTATGCATTTCATAATAATACTTTTCTTTTGCGAAGCATAAATATCCTCCTACTAATGATCATCCTTGAGGCAATGTCAGGCAATTTTATTTCATACCTCATCATATAGGAATATTAGAAATAGGATATATATAAAACACGCACACACGTCTGCATAATATTTACAATTAATTTGAAATAAAAAATTACAGAAATTATATGCCAATTAAAAAAAAAGAAGAAGCACGTTGAACTTACAGCTTAATTGATCAATGCAGTGGAGTGGGGGACCACGTTGCCCGTTGGTGACAGTTGGAACAAAACAAAGAAGTAGATTTGATGATGAAGACGTATGTGCGTGTAGGTGTGTTTTTAAGTGGGAAGATGATAGGAAATGGAGGGAAGGGGGTGACGTCCATGGCAAGAAGATGAGAAAAGGAAAGTGAGAGAGGAGGGAATAATTAGAGTGGGAATCAAAATAAAGGAAAAGGAGGGGCCACATGCGGGAAAGGGGAAAAAAAGATAAGGGTGGGGGTGGGGGCAATTGTGATTGGTAAGGAGTGGATTACGCTATCCACTTAAGAGGTTAAAAAAATTTTAATACAAGAACCATCTGGTGTTACATTTTTTTTATATAAAACCAGCTGGTCACGTGGTGGCCAACTAGTGAAATTTTTTTTATAATATAACTAGCTGTGACGCTTGGGAAGTGTAATTTTTTTTTATAATATCTCCCAAAGACAAGCGCCACACTTGAGCCAACTAGCTGTGGCCCCTGGTCCACCAGGCGCCATAGCTGGTACCCAAAATTTAAAAATAAAAGAAAAAAAAAGGCAGATGTGGCACTTCTTTAAAGAAGGACCACAAAATATGAGTCATCTTTCGACCTTTTTGTAGTAGTGGGCCTGTATGAACGCAGGCTCCTGCTACCACAAATTATGACGTAGGCTCTCCTACTTGAGGAAACCTTAGGCGGGCGCCCTTCCTAAGTGCAATGGAGATCACCAACCTAGGCCATGGGCCTTCTTGATCACCCATTGACCCCGTCCAAGTAAGTATGTTTCAATTGTTGTACATAACTCTCTTTTATAAACTTCGCACCCTCCTCTACCTTCCATCCTTGTCGATGTTGGACTAACCTCACCTTCTACTCTTCTCTTTAACTTCATTGTACAGGTGTATTTCACTATTTCTTAGTTTAAAATGCCTCTAATCCCATGAATGCGACGTTCAAATCAGAGAGAAGTTTATAATCTCAGGGACGGTTCAAGATTCCATCGCTATACTCGTATATATGACAGACAATACATAGGACTTTATGTGCGTTTGCAAGGACAATAATCAAAACTAGCGAATCTTCTAAAAGAAAGAGCATAGTAGCAAGATAACAATATAATAATGAATCAAAAACACTTTTTCTTAAGCCTTGATCTCCAAAGAGATATGTCTCTTTTGATCTCTATTTTATCATTCAAGATAAACGATGACGCTGTCTGAAAAATCTGGATCAATGGATATGGCTGCTCTCCATTTAGGAAATATTATTGAGACAATAATTATAAAAAAAAAGGATTACTAAGACAATAAAGAACAATCACTACTGTAGAAATGGTGATATATGACAGTTATTAACTACCATATATCACGATTTCGAATCGACATATATGCGGGCGCTATAAAAACTCGACACAAATACTTTACGGTTCTGAATCATTTTATTCCGAATCTATTACAATGGTTACAATATAACACTCATTATATATTAAGGTTTGGTGAGGCCATGATCTACCCATTGCTATGATAATAATTAATGGGCACACATAAACAACTGTCCTAATATATGGTAATGCTTGCATGATACATAATGTTCTCATTTTACAACCGTTATTTATTCAGTAACATATATTACAGTTTGTATAACCGTAACTTTTATTAAACTTAATAACGGTCTCATGTAGACAACTGTTATGAAATAAGTACATAAATAACGGTTTATAAAAAAAGAACCGTGAACATTTATAATACATAACAGTTTTTATATAATAACTATGATGTATGGATATAAAACTCTTCAAGTGAGAGTTTCTAAGTTAGTTGACCTCGTCTATAAATATAATTGAACAACAGTAGCTTCCACATCTAGTTACTATGCAATTTGGGTTAGATCAAGACATTCCAGGCTTTGTGAGGAGAATCAATGGCAACTATTGATGTATATAAGTGATAATGTAACTGTTGACCTATATATAATTATGTCTCTTCACAGGAATTAACCCTGAAAGCAAAGGACTCTAGGAAAAAACATATAGCCCTATCAAAAAGGGTAGAGGGGATATGCAAACACTTGAGTTTAAGGATTTTCATAACTCCTATGCTTTTTCTGATAGGGATATTTTTTTTTTTACTCCATCTTTTTTGCTTTCTAGGCTTAATTGCTCAAGAAACACAAGTATAGGTGAACAATTACATTATTATATATATAGATCAGGAGTGTTATTGATTCTAGCCATAAAGCCTAGAAAATCTTGATCTATCCAAATTGCATAGCTACTCAATATGGGAAGTGCTACTCTATTATATATATAGAGACGATACCAAGTAGCTCAGAAACTCTCACATTGAAGAGTCTAGGACTGATCACAATATTGAATTTATAAGCATTTAATTTGGTACGCACATGTTTAATAGAAAAACAGGAGAGGAACCTTCAGTCAGAGCAATATGGGATTTCCAGTAAAAAAAACATAACTTCACAACAATAAAATCAATATGTCACATGAACTAGTTTATTCACAGAGCTTGTTCATGTATAACTCTCATCAGCACACATGAACTAGTTGATTCATCATACCTATTGAACTTTTTGAAGTAACTTCAAGAGATATGAATACTTTCAAAAAAGGAGATGTATCTTCATTAGAGATCATAAGTCCAAAAGTTACTTCAAAAAAGATCAATAAAGAATGAACCTTTAGTCAAAGCAATGGGTTGAAAACTTTCTGTAACAGGATAAGAACCTTCGATCAAAGCAATAATAGGTTTTTCAAAAAAAAATAACTTCACAAAAGCAAGTTAATGTCATATTGAATGCTTTATCACGTTGTGACTTCACAAAGGCATCTCAATTTAATAAGGAGAACAAAGCACCAAAGGAATGCGACCTCGTTAGGGCTCACAAATGACGAAAATACGAGTTAAGGCATGCGAAAGCAACTTGCTCGGTAGTCGCTGAGACAAGTATGAAGGTATTGACTAGCACGGCTATCGTTGAGTAGTAAGATAAAGGTGTTTTATGGTAGGGCTCGACTAAAAATGACTCTCAACGGCTGGAAAAGACAATAGGAGTACTAGGGTTCAATGTTTGAGGCTTTCGTTCGAACAAACTAAGTGTCAAGTGTGTTCTGTTTCATACGCTTAAATAGAAGAGGAAGGGTCAGGTTTTTTGGGTTGCCATGCCAAAGACTTTACATAACAGTTGTATCGATAAAATTATTTTTTTATTTATTATAGTTCTTTGTTAATAACCATGAGTTATGCTATTGTTTTAACATATACATATATCATGGTTATTAGTTAATAACTGTGAGGTATGTTTTTTTTTTATTTTTGGGGTAGCTAGTGCCCAAATAATTACAATTTTATATTTTATAAAAATAAAACAGAAATATATCACCCTATGCTAACTAGTTGCCTAATAGATGATTTGAGGTCTGCTGCAAATTTATGAACTTTTATTTCAATTCTTTCACTTTGAATAGATCAAAAGTTTTATAAATTCACAGTAAATCACACTTCATTAGGCTACTTGTCATCATAGGAGTGGCTTGAATCATCTGGGAGTATGTCAGAATCATGGAGGCTAATCCTATACTCATCAAGAATGAGATTAGCTTTCCTGCTCATAGTCGACAAATATATGGCCAGCTAGTGATGAGGTTTTGGAGGAGGGGGAGGGGGAGAAAGAGACGGTGGAGGTTGTGGAGGAGGGGAAGGAGGTGGACGAGGAGGATGACGCTATGGATTTTCTAGCAAGCCTTCAGCATGGTGTTTCATCTTGGCGCTTGAAAGAATAGAGGAGGATGATAAACATAAGGAAATTGGGAGTTTATATAGATTGGAAGTAACAATTCGAACCATCATTGCACACATTGGAAGATTAAGAAGAGCAGCCACGTGTAGTGGTGCTTAATGAAAGGGTACTTGGTTCTTGTGCTAATCATCGAAAAACTAAAAAGAAAATAGTATTCTCATCATAAATGTGGGGAAGGGGAAATGTTTGGATTGTTTAGTTGATGGTTATTTAAAAGAAACAATTATGTTGTTTTTCTAATATGAAGTTGAAAGACAAATCATTTTTCTGTTCATCTAATGTTTCATAATGGTGTTACCATAAGAACCATCATTCTCTTGAGACTATTTATGATAGTTACAAAATACAATCATTATGTATTTACATAGTATTCTAATCAGTGATAGTTGTTACTTAATAAAAATAATGTATATACCTTTTTTATTTTTTTAGATGTTGGTGGTTGATTATGCAAAACCATTTTACAACAACAAAAAAAGAGAGACAAAGTAAATAAACAAAATAAAAATAAAAAGTTACCGAGATGTTTTAAGAATATAATGCATTATCAGATTCTTTATTCTCTAGTAACTTATCCACCTTCTCATTCAAAGAGTGAAAAAGAGAGGTAAATTCCTTCAAACATTGGTCCATACGTCCTTGCTCTCGCAAGTAAACCTGGACCATATGATAGAGCTTGTAGATTGCATGGACGAGACCTTCAATACTTGTTGGTAGAGGAAGTTCATCTTTCAGTTTTTTGCTAGATGATGATTCAGAAGTTTTCTTGCATCTGTCCATGATATTTTATTGAATCAAAGTTGGCTTTGAGAAGTTGAAATGGAAGTAGAGAAGTGGAGTTCAATTTTTGGATGTGTATATAGAGAGGGTTTCGTAGATTATCGAGTCATCGAGACTTTTAGTATTAAAACTCATATTTTATAATTGCCAATGGTTAATTCTTAATAACCGTTATGCATAATCAACCACAATATCAATTTAGAACCATTGAGTATGCTGGCAAAAATACTTTACGATTCTTAATTAATAATCATGAACTATCTATCCCTTCTCCGATGACGAGAATGAGGATGAGCATAAGGATGAGGAAGATGAGAATGAACATACTGCCATCCTGTTCATCCTTCTCTTCCTCTTCCTCTTCCTCTTCCTCTTCCTCATGCTCATCCTCATCATCGGATGAGGGAGATGAAGACCAAGTGAGAGTATCTTAATTAATAATCATGAACTATTTATCCCTTCTCCGATAACGAGAATGAGGATGAGCATGAGGATGAGGAAGATGAGAATGAACATACTACTATCCTGTTCATCCTCCCCTCCTCTTCCTCTTCCTCATCCTTATCATCGGATGAGGGAGATGAAGGACAAGTGAGAGCATTATCATCAGCATGGGGAAGGGGAAAGGTTCCGAACAATCATGATGTTTGTTGTTTCAATACAATTTTTACTTAACAACCGTCATTCTTGTAAGCCAAAATATGACAGTTACTGACTACTACCATTATTTATTTGCGTGGACTTTTATTAAGTGACATGTTTTACTTACTAACCATTATGTATCCCTAGAACTAACCATAGTTGTGAGGTGGAACAAGAAAGGACAAATTGTGAAATCTAACAAATTGTGAACTTGTCATATTTCAAAATTTGACCTTTCTTGCACCATCTACAGTAAATTTCCTCCCCTCTCTCTTAATTTTCTTTCTAGACCTTCTTCATAACAATAAGACCCTTCCCCAATGCTCTTTTCTCTTGTGCCATCTCATCATGTAGTGGAATAGATGGATTAGCAAAGGAGGCGGAGGCACTGACAATAGCGGAGGGGGCAACAAGGTTAGGATCCTTAGTACTTGAGCCATTTGTTGCACCAACAAGCCTTAAGAAGTGGTGGTGGAGGAGGAAGGGGGCGGTGGCAACGGATAGAGCTGGGAATCAGGGCCGGCCCTTGATGGGCCAGGACCTAAAAGGGCCAACCCTTTTATGCCCGAGGTAAGAAAAATTGCTATTTTTCAAGACCCCGCCTGAAGAACATACGGGCCAAGGCTGGCCCACAGGGCTGAAAGTTCTTTTTACAAGATTTAACCTTTTTTTTTTTGCTTTTTTCTTTCAAAGAAATATAATTAGTAAATAACAACAATTAAAATTCTAATTTAACACATAAATATGGTCAGCATTAAGGTTTAAACCACACACCTCATACAATAAACAAACATAGTTACTATTTCATAATTAAAGGTAAAATAATGTCCACAAATAACTCACAAATCATAAGAAAGCAAGAAGCTAACCACTCTAAGCAACATGAGTATGACGACTATCATTTTCATCTTCTTCACCAGTATCATCAATTTTGAGGACATTTGATTGTACTTTACTTTGAATAGTAGGCTCTACTTGAGGGGTAAAAATATCAATTGAGTCTAAGAGTGATAGTGAAATGCTGTAGGAAATTTGGCAATTTTAGGGTTAGGGTCTTAGGGAGGAGGGGCACATGCAGGGGAGCAGGGCAATTGGGCAGCAGGGAAAGGCAAGTAAGAAAAATTAAGGAGCTTAGAGGGCCAACCCTTTTAAGCCCTTGGCCCTGCAGAGTTAACCCTTTTAGACTCGACTTCCTTTAGAGGCTCCAATTTATAAGCCCAACCCTTGACTTAAAAGGGCTTAAAAGGGCCGAACTCGTCATTTCCAGCTCTAGCGGCAGAGGAGCTCCCTGGGAACGTATAACATGATGAAGGAAAGGAGGAGGAGGCTGATAAAGAAAGTAGTAAGAATCACAAGGAATATTTGAATTTAAATAAAAGACTAATGAATTGCGAAGGGTTATGAGGTATGACTTATGAACATCTAATAGGATTATGAAGGGTTATGATGAGTTATGACATTGAAGGTCCGAATGTTACGATGGGTTATGAAAGAGTTAGATAACGGTTGTTTCTGAAGACCGTGATAAATCCTAAATTTAATATATTTTATCCCACCTTACTCATTTATTTTGGAGATTATTTTAGGCTAATTTGGATTTATTAGATAATATTTAGATAATTAGCCAATTTTGGGAAATAATATAAATCTGAATTGATTATGATATTATTGGGCTCAAAAAGTGAATATCTTAATTGTTATCTTGTGATTGAAAAATATTTCCAATTATATGATAAATCACGATTCTATTATATTCTTGCAGGATAAGGAAAAGGAGATTAAAAGATCCTACGGTGCAGAACTTTTCTTAGAAACTCAAAAAGAATCCAATGGTGGAATTTTATTGGGCTTTTGGAATTTTAATAGGCCCAAATTAATACCCAAAAGGCTCTCTTCTACCCCCTTTGAGTTAACCTAGCAGCCAGAGAAATCAGGAGGGAACGCGGACGGACTGACGAGCACAGACACGGGGACGCGAGGACGCAGAGACACCGCCGCTGGAAATCACATACTCAGACGCTGAACCAGCCATTCTCTCCCTCACGCATAAAATCTTCTTCATCTATTATTCAATTCACGCACACAATCTAGATTATCCTCGCGGGTCCCACGTCACCAATCAACATCAATTAATATTTGACTCAATTCTTCTCAACGTTTCTGGATGGCTGTGACGCATTGTGTGGAGTTTGGAGGAGAGAATAAATTCATGGAGGCTTAAGTTCTTTTGGGAGGCAATTTGGGAGAAGCATGGAGGAAGCTAGAGCCTAGGAGCTTACATTTGAGACCACAAGGGAGTGTCTTTCTTTTATCTTTTTGATTCAAGACTTGAGATTGTTTAGTTTTAAATAATTTTGGATTGTGTTAATTGAGAACAATCTAGTTTTAGATTGTAGACTTATTTTTATTTGAGTTGAATTGATATTTTGGATTTGCTTTATTCTTAATTGATTATTGGGATTTTTGTTTGCAAACTTTTGATTGTCGATTAAATTATTAATTGAGTTTTCATTATTAATTTAATTGTCAATTTGGGTTTAATTGCTTGATTGTTTAATTAGGTGATTAATTGTCGAATTGTTTAATTAGGCAATTGTAAACATAATTTCCAAAAATATCTTAAGCAATTGTGATTGGTTTTTTTTAATGGATTTAATTAACCACCGCTTTTTCCATTATGAGTTTTCTAGTGGATTAGGTGTTATTAAGCTTAAGGGTTTCCCATGTCTTAATTAGGTAATTAAATTCATTAATTCCAACTTTTGATGAACCTCCCTTTGGTCTGATAAATTGAATGGCTAAGAAAGCTAAATCCATGTGAATCCCAAGTTGTCCCCTTCATTATCATAACTGAACCAAATCCCTGTTGATTGTCTTGCCTTTGATTATTTTCTTTGCTTAGTATCTTAATTCATTTTTCACTAAAAAACCCCCTAAATATTGCATTTCAATTCATTTAGGTTAGTTTCATTCTCATATAGATTTTAGAGTCATTTGCATTTAGGTAGTAGAGTCTTGCATTATAGTTTAGGTCCATTCTATTGCATCTTTTGTTACTTAAAAATCAATCCTAAAGAAAACCCATAGCTTGCTCCTTGGGAGAATGACCTAGGTTGACCCTAAACTGCATAATAATTTAGGACCTAGTTTAATTGATTGCTTTAGCGACAGAAGCACGCATCAATTTTGGCGCCGTTGCCGGGGAGCAGCGGTTAGGCTTTAGGTTTGAGTTTTAGGCAACTTCTTAGGTAGTTGTTTATTGCATGACCCGATCCTCTTCTGAAATATTGTTTGAATTTGATCCTGAGATTGAGAGGACACTTCACCAACGAAGAAGGACTAGAGCTAGTACTTTTGTAGGCAATAGTTCCTCTATTGAGCCCATTGTTGATTCTTCTGATTCTAAGGTCAATATGGATGCTAATAATATTGTTGTTAATGCTGATGGGAATGTTAATGTTAATGCAAATGCAAATGCAATTGTAAATGCAAATGCAAACGCAAACGCAAATGCAAATGCAAATGCAAATGCTAATATTGTTGATCCTGCTATGACTATTAGAGAATTGGTTTCACCTGATTTGCATTTTCAAAATTGGTGTATCAATTATCCTGATATTAATGCAAATTTTGAATTGAAATCTGGATTGATTCACTTACTTCCAAAATTTAATGGCCTTTCAGGTGAGGAAGCGTACAATCACTTGAAGATGTTTCACATGGTTTGCACTGCTATGAAACCTGTTGGTGTGACTGAAGATCAGATTAAGATGCGTGCCTTCCCATTCTCTTTAGAAGGATCTGCTAAAAATTGGTTGCTTCGATTACCTCCTGGATTCATTACTTCATGGAACCAATTGAAGAAATTGTTCTTGGAAAAGTATTTCCCAGCTTCTCGCACTTCATCTATCAGGAAGGACATATGTGGATGTCGACAGGTGGTTGGAGAATCCTTATATGAATATCTAGAGCGTTTTAAAATGCTATGTTCTAGTTGTCCCCACCATCAGATTCCGGATACATTACTGATCCAATACTTCCATGAAGGTCTCTTACCTCTAGAGAGAGATTTATTAGACTCAGCTGCTGGTGGTGCACTTCTACACTTGACTGTGGATCATGCTTGGGAATTGATTGAAAGGAAAGCTGAAAATAGCCAACAATTTGGTACTAGACAACAGGTCAAAGTTAATGAAGTGGGACGAATTTCTTCTAATTCTGAATCTCGCCTAGAGAGCAAAATTGATAGACTCGCATCTGCTATGGAAAAAATGGTTATGTCTCATATGCAAAATTCTTCTAATATGGCCACTTCTATGGGGTCCTCTACTTCTGTTACCCCACAGGCTAACTCTTCTGCTTTAGTAGGACCATTCTGCTCTATTTGCTCTCTAGCTACTCATGGTACTGACTCTTGCCCCTACATGAATGATGGAGTTGAATCTTGTAATGCTATTTACCCTTCTAAGCCTTTGACTCAAGGCAGCCAAAGATATGATCCTTACTCCAATACATACAATCCTGGATGGCGTGATCATCCAAACCTTCGATATGGAAATGGCCAAGCTCAGCAAGCACAATTCAATCAAAGTGGGAATTCTAGTGGCAAGATGTTTCAACAAGTTAGACAATCAATGCCAGTCCAAGATGAAGATTCAGGGTTAGCAAGTAAGGTAGACGCTATGATGAAAATCCTGATGCAGCAACAGCAACAGATGCAGGAATTTCAAGCTTTTAAAACTCAAATGGGTCAATTTTCTAACCCACTCAGTAATGTACAGAGTCAAGGTTCAGGAAAGCTTCCATCTCAAGTGGTAACCAATCCGAACGTTGGACCTCAACAAAATCCTAATATTGGTGGAGTTAATGCTATATCTCTTCAACGTGGAAAGATAATCCCTTCTGCAGATCCTATTACCACCAATACTTCAAATGATGAGGAAGTTGTTGATGACTCTCCTTCTACTCTTCCTTCTACTTCCACTTCCACATCGCAGGATCAGCCCACTTTATCAAAAACACAAGTGGCAACTCATGAAGAACAAGAAAAGGGTGAGGAAGGACAACAAGTGATCAAACCAGCCCTGCCATTTCCTACTGCAGTAGCTAAGGCTGAAAGGAGAAAGAAGGAAGCTGAGATATTTAATGAAGTCTATGATATCTTCAAGAAAGTGGTGATCAATGTTCCACTAGTTGACTTAGTCGCACAAGTGCCTAAATATGCAAAATTCTTGAAGGAGTTATGTACTACAAAGAGAAAATTTAAGCATGAAGGCAAGGTTGACTTAGGAGCAGTTGTCTCCTCTCTTTATCAAATGCCAATGCCAGTAAAGTGCAAGGATCCTGGTAGCTTTCTCATCCCTTGTACTATTGGTGACATTGACTTCTCAGATGCCCTAGCAGACTTGGGAGCAGCTATCAACGTTATGCCAAAATCAGTCTTCAATCAACTCAAGGGTGTGGAACTTAAGCCCACAAATCTCATTGCATCCCTTGCTGATAGACGTTGCACAGTCCCAGAAGGCGTCTTGGAAGACATCTTGGTTAAGGTAAAAGATTTCATATTCCCTGCAGACTTCTATGTTCTTGATATGGATGATGGTAGGTTTAGGCAGAAAGGACATTCATCTTTGATTCTAGGTAGACCTTTCCTTAAAACTGCTAGAGCTATGATAGATGTGCATGCTGGTAGCCTTACTCTGGAATTTGCTGGTGAAACTATTAGATTTAATGTGCTTGAATCCATGAGACATCCCCTTGATGATTGTGCTGAGATAGATGTTAATGCTATTGATGCCATTATGGATGATTCTGTTGTAGACCTTAGAGATAGCATGCTTAATAGATCCGGTGATATTACCTGTTTAGATGATACTATCTCTTGTTCATGTGCTGAAATTGGTAGTTGTGACACGTGTGCTGATCTTGATAGTGCTGATCTTGATATTTTCACTGATGCTATTGAGATTATGAGACATTCTAGACATGATCATTCTGTGCCTAATTGTAGCATTAGCAATTCTAGTGATCACACATCTACTACTTCTATTGATTCTAATGGACTTTCTCAGTTACTTAGTGTGATTGATGCCATGAATAGAACTGATTTATCTCCACTACCTGACTCTGAATTATTGATCGACATTGATCATATTTCTGATAGTGAGATTTCTGATTATGATTCTATCTCTGACATGAGTACTACTGATGGCACTATTGCTGTTGATTGTGATGTGTTGCTTGACTCTACTGCACTTGCAGTTTCTACTAATACTCCCCAAGATGGGAAAGTTTGCTCTTCTGTTTGTGAATCAGTTGTGCAGGTTTCTAGTTTGACTGATATAGATTTGAAGCCGCTTATACCTTCAATTAAGCAAGCTCCATTTTTGGAGTTGAAGCCACTTCCTGACTCATTGAAATATGTTTATTTGGGGAAGAATGAGACACTTCCTGTGATTATAGCTAGTGACATAACTGCCGATGAGGAACCCCGCCTCTTAGAGGTACTTAGGAGACGGATGAAAGCTATTGGATGGACTCTTGCTGATATCCCTGGAATCAGCCCAAATGTGTGCATGCATCGGATCCTGCTAGAAGATGGTGCCAAAGCTGTGCGACAGCCACAGAGGCGACTCAATCCATTGATTCTTGATGTGGTAAAGAAAGAGGTATCTAAACTTCTTTCTGCAGGTATAATCTACCCTATTTCTGATAGCCAGTGGGTAAGTCCAGTTCAGGTAGTACCTAAGAAAACTGGTATTACAGTTGTGCGTAATGACGAAGGTGAGCTAGTTCCGACTAGAGTCCAGAATAGTTGGAGAGTATGTATTGACTATAGAAAATTGAATTCTGTGACTAGAAAGGATCACTACCCCCTTCCCTTTATAGATCAGATGTTAGAAAGACTGGCTGGTAGATCACATTACTGTTTTTTAGATGGTTTTTCTGGATATTTTCAGATTTCTATTGCCCCTGAGGATCAGGATAAAACCACATTCACATGTCCATTTGGGACCTTTGCATATAGACGCATGCCATTTGGCTTATGTAATGCACCAGGCACTTTTCAACGTTGCATGGTTTCCATATTCTCTGATTTTCTTGAGCATTGCATGGAAGTTTTCATGGATGATTTCACTGTTTACGGTGATTCTTTTGATGCATGCTTAGCTAGTTTGGACAATGTTTTGGAAAGATGCATTCAATATAATCTTGTGTTGAATTTTAAAAAATGTCATTTCATGGTTAAGAAAGGAATTGTTTTGGGCCATGTTGTTTCACATGATGGTATTGAGGTTGATAAAGCTAAAGTTGATATTATTTCATCCCTTCCATACCCTTCTTGTGTGAAAGATGTACGTTCTTTTCTTGGGCATGCTGGATTTTATAGAAGGTTCATCCAGGATTTTAGTAAGATAGCACTGCCATTATCTCGTTTATTGCAGAAAGATGTGGGTTTTGTTTTTGATGATGCTTGCAGGTATGCATGGGATGAGTTAAAGAAGAAACTCACTACACCCCCCATCATTCAGCCACCTAATTGGAGCCTTCCATTTGAGCTCTTGTGTGATGCTTCAGATTATGCATTAGGTGCTGTTCTTGCCCAGAGAGTAGAGAAGAGACAACATATCATAGCCTATGCCTCTCGAACACTAGATGTTGCTCAGGCTAACTACACTACCACAGAGAAAGAGCTATTTGCAATCGTCTTTGGGTTAGAGAAGTTTCGATCCTACATCCTTCACACCAAGGTGACCGTCTTTACAGATCACTCAGCTATCAAATACTTGTTCAAAAAATCGGACTCCAAACCCCGCCTCATTAGGTGGGTGATGCTGATACAAGAGTTCGATGTGGAGATTCGTGATAAGAGTGGTGCAGAGAATATGGTAGCTGATCACTTGAGTAGGATTGAATCGCCTCCGGTAACATCTTTACCCTTAGATGATTTTCCCGATCAAAGGCTCTGTGAGGTTGTTGTTTCTATCCCTTGGTATGCTAATATTGCAAATTATTTGGTTGCGTCTGTTTTGCCAGCTGACATGAATACACATCAATTGAATAAGTTTAAGACAGATGTTAAATTCTATATCTGGGATGATCCTTACTTGTGGCACATTTGTAGTGACCAAATTATTAGGCGATGCATTCCTGATGATGAATTTGAGTCTGTCTTAACTTTTTGCCATACTCTTGCATGTGGGGGACATTTTAGTGCTAAGCGTACTGCTAGGAAAGTTTTGGAAAGTGGATTGTTTTGGCCTAGTCTATTTCGTGATGCCCATGAATTTTGTAAGAAGTGTTCTAGGTGTCAATTTGTGGGTACTATTTCTAGGAAACATGAGATGCCCCAACAACCCTTATTATTCTGTGAAGTCTTTGATGTTTGGGGAATTGATTTCATGGGACCTTTTCCCACTTCATTTGGTTATCTGTATATCTTGCTGGCTGTGGATTATGTGTCCAAGTGGGTTGAGGCTATCCCCACTCGTACTAATGACTCTTCTGTAGTGGTTTCCTTTGTTCGGTCTCACATTCTTTGCAGGTTTGGCATTCCCAGAGCTATCATTAGTGATCAAGGAACTCATTTTTGCAATCGGAGTTTGTTGAACTTGCTTAGCAAGTATGGTGTGATGCACAAGGTAGCCACCCCATACCATCCTCAGACGAATGGTCAAGCAGAACTTTCTAATAGAGAAATCAAGCTCATTTTAGAAAAGACAGTGCAACCCAACCGGAAGGACTGGAGTAAAAGGCTCGATGATGCACTTTGGGCGTATCGCACAGCATATAAAAGTCCCATTGGCATGTCTTCATACAGGATTGTCTATGGCAAAGCATGTCATTTGCCAGTAGAGGTGGAGCACAAGGCGTATTGGGCAATAAAAAGGTGCAACCTCGATCTTGCTAGTGCTGGTGCTGAAAGAAAGTTACAATTGCAAGAGCTTGAAGAGTTAAGAAGGGAAGCTTATGAAAATGCGAGGATTTATAAGGAAAGAACTAAAGCAGCCCATGACAAACTCATTATGAAGAGAGAATTCAAAGTGGGTCAAAAAGTTCTACTCTACGTCTCCAGATTGAAACTCATGCCTGGAAAGCTCCGCTCTAGATGGGAGGGGCCCTTCATTGTCATTGATGTTTTCCCATATGGAGCTGTGAAGATCAAGAGGGAGCCGAATGGAAAATGCTTCACCGTCAATGGACACCGCTTGAAGCCGTTCTATGATGGATTCTCCACTCAAGCAGTGGAGGTTACCGCACTACGAGACGCCACGTAGACCCCGGTTGTATTCCTTCCTTCACTCTTTTATTTTGCATTGTCATATTATTAAGTTGAGTAGTGCTGCATATTACCTGTCTTTGTGCTTTGCTATGACTGTTTTGCATTGAGGACAATGCATTGTTTAAGTGTGGGGGAGGGATCAACCGTTTTAAATGTGAAAATTGCAAGTTTTAAGTAACTTTAGTATGATGCATCCTTGATTTGAAAGGTGATTGATCATGTTTTGAGACAATAGACTAAGTGGCAATGAATTTGACTTAGGAGAATTTAGGCTAGTAATCACATAGACCTAGTGAGATTTTGAGCCTAATGCATTTTTTTTTTCAGTGTGTACCCCCTATCTCTTTACTTGATCTAGAACTTGACTTGAATCTTATTTGAGGCCACATTTTATGCATATGTATACATGAAGATGATAAAGGCATTCATTTCATTTTAGCCAGATAAGCCAAACAGCCCATCCTTTCCACACATATACCCTTTGTTTAGCCCATTTGAGCCTATATTTTATTTTTTTCTCACCCCATAACAAAAAAAAAAATTTCCTACCCTTTTGAATGTCTTAGGAGTTGAAGAGCATTGCATTATATCTATTTTGGATGGAAGAACGTGTATAAAATTGGGAATTGGGTCATTGTGAAAAGTTTGATATGTTATCTTACAAAAAAAAAGAGCAATAAGATTCCGTTCCGCTGGTTTAAGCTGTGCTTAGTAACCGAGGGTCTTCATCACCAATGTTGATCTTCGCGTCAAACGGCCAGTAAGAGCTATGAGCGTGCTAGTAGCATCTTGGTGCTATTGAGTTATAAATATTTGAGTAACCGGGCCTTTGTATCACCAATATACAGGTTCGCGTCAAAAGAACATATATATAACAGCCCAAGAGAATTGCAAAAAAGAAAAAGAAAAAAAAAGAGAAAAAAATAAAATAAAAAAAGAGAGAAAGGAAAAGTAATGACCCAGTTCAAGTGTGATTTGGTTTCTTTTATCCTGTTTCATCCTATTGCATCATTCTCTTCATCTTCTGGGATATTCAACTTTGTTTTTCCAAACACTATACCCTTCCTTTCTTAGCCTTAGCCCCATTACAACCTAATAAAAGCCCTTTGGATTTATGTTTGCATTTGCTTTGCTAGTGGTGGAGAACTTAGATCCTTGTCAAGTCTATGGAAAGAGTACTGGATAGGGTGGATTTGAGTGTAAACACAAGCCTATACACTTTTGAGTGATGAGAGACATACACATATCCTTGGTGAGGGATTTCTAGCTTAGATATTCCTTTGTCAAGTAAATTGCCATGAAGTTTGTTTTCTTGAGTCATGAGAAAATCACTTAGATAAAAGAGGTGTTGAATTACTTTTGTTTACTTTTTACTTGTGATTGGAACATTCACTTTTGAAGTTTTGTTTTATTTTGTCTTGTTATACTTCCTTGGTCTTGATTTGTTTTGCCCAGGAGTGCAAATGATAAGTGTGGGGGAGTTGATAAATCCTAAATTTAATATATTTTATCCCACCTTACTCATTTATTTTGGAGATTATTTTAGGCTAATTTGGATTTATTAGATAATATTTAGATAATTAGCCAATTTTGGGAAATAATATAAATCTGAATTGATTATGATATTATTGGGCTCAAAAAGTGAATATCTTAATTGTTATCTTGTGATTGAAAAATATTTCCAATTATATGATAAATCACGATTCTATTATATTCTTGCAGGATAAGGAAAAGGAGATTAAAAGATCCTACGGTGCAGAACTTTTCTTAAAAACTCAAAAAGAATCCAATGGTGGAATTTTATTGGGCTTTTGGAATTTTAATAGGCCCAAATTAATACCCAAAAGGCTCTCTTCTACCCCCTTTGAGTTAACCTAGCAGCCAGAGAAATCAGGAGGGAACGCGGACACACTGACGAGCACAGACACGGGGACGCGAGGACGCAGAGACACCGCCGCTGGAAATCACATACTCAGACGCTGAACCAGCCATTCTCTCCCTCACGCATAAAATCTTCTTCATCTATTATTCAATTCACGCACACAATCTAGATTATCCTCGCGGGTCCCACGTCACCAATCAACATCAATTAATATTTGACTCAATTCTTCTCAACGTTTCTGGATGGCTGTGACGCATTGTGTGGAGTTTGGAGGAGAGAATAAATTCATGGAGGCTTAAGTTCTTTTGGGAGGCAATTTGGGAGAAGCATGGAGGAAGCTAGAGCCTAGGAGCTTACATTTGAGACCATAAGGGAGTGTCTTTCTTTTATCTTTTTGATTCAAGACTTGAGATTGTTTAGTTTTAAATAATTTTGGGTTGTGTTAATTGAGAACAATCTAGTTTTAGATTGTAGACTTATTTTTATTTGAGTTGAATTGATATTTTGGATTTGCTTTATTCTTAATTGATTATTGGGATTTTTGTTTGCAAACTTTTGATTGTCGATTAAATTATTAATTGAGTTTTCATTATTAATTTAATTGTCAATTTGGGTTTAATTGCTTGATTGTTTAATTAGGTGATTAATTGTCGAATTGTTTAATTAGGCAATTGTAAACATAATTTCCAAAAATATCTTCTTAAGCAATTGTGATTGGTTTTTTTTAATGGATTTAATTAACCACCGCTTTTTCCATTATGAGTTTTCTAGTGGATTAGGTGTTATTAAGCTTAAGGGTTTCCCATGTCTTAATTAGGTAATTAAATTCATTAATTCCAACTTTTGATGAACCTCCCTTTGGTCTGATAAATTGAATGGCTAAGAAAGCTAAATCCATGTGAATCCCAAGTTGTCCCCTTCATTATCATAACTGAACCAAATCCCTGTTGATTGTCTTGCCTTTGATTATTTTCTTTGCTTAGTATCTTAATTCATTTTTCACTAAAAAACCCCCTAAATATTGCATTTCAATTCATTTAGGTTAGTTTCATTCTCATATAGATTTTAGAGTCATTTGCATTTAGGTAGTAGAGTCTTGCATTATAGTTTAGGTCCATTCTATTGCATCTTTTGTTACTTAAAAATCAATCCTAAAGAAAACCCATAGCTTGCTCCTTGGGAGAATGACCTAGGTTGACCCTAAACTGCATAATAATTTAGGACCTAGTTTAATTGATTGCTTTAGCGACAGAAGCACGCATCAGACCGTTATATTTTGTCTTTACTGATATAAAAGGTTGGAAGCCGAATCGTTTGTAAGTTTTACATGCGGTTGTTTCGCAAGAATTGTAACTTTTTTTACTAAATAAACAATGGTTATTAACTATAACCATTATTTTTGTATTTTCACAAATTCTGCCTCGCAGTACATGATTGTGCACATAATTAACCGTTATGTTTAAGCATTATATATTATTGCGTGACATCCGCCTCGACATACATGATGTTTATTAGCTATAACCGTTATGTATTAGGCATTATAAAAAATCAAATTTATAGTAGTGAATAAGTTTAATGTTGATTTAGTAATATGAGACTCGAATTCTCTTTGAGAACTAAAA
Source organism: Inga laurina (assembly GCA_963855925.1). Lineage (NCBI taxonomy): Eukaryota > Viridiplantae > Streptophyta > Magnoliopsida > Fabales > Fabaceae > Inga > Inga laurina. The sequence continues at coordinate 19,518,318 of OY979712.1, forward strand.
AAATGTAAAACATCCAGAATCAATGTAAATGTGAATACTATGCTTTTCCACTCATTAAAGGGAAAAATAAAAAATAAAAGAGTTTAAATTGTGTTACTTCTCTTCTTCGGATAATTAGTTAAATTTAAAAATAAAAGATGAAATTGTCTTAAAAAAATGTAAAGCCAAAATTTTTAAATTGTGTTACCTTATTTGGTTTGTTAGAGGGACAATGAGGGAATTTTTTGTAATGAGAGTCAAAAATAAAGAGAGTGAAGGAAATAAAAGCCAAAATTTTGACTTCCTTTACAATTAAAAATTCAAACCAAATGAGAAAATGAGAACCCCTCCCCTCCCACCCCATCCCCTCTAAACAAACACACCCTAAAGGTTATTGGTACATGGTGGTTAGGAGCTCCTCAATTATACACCGGCTTAAAGTGTCTTTGTTGTGTATATAACTTCACAAATTGAGTTATATTTATATAGTCTCCTTAAATTTTATAAATAATGAACAAAACTTATATGATAAGAGTTATCTATATAAATACAAGAGTTTGAGGAGCTGCTGGCCAAAGAAAAAAACGGTTTGAGGAGTTTACTATAATGTTTTAAAAATGAGGGAGGTTCTTTATGTATAATATTCTCCTCTAATCCTTAATATAAGACTTATTTAACTAATTTAATTAAATTAAAGAAGTTAGGTAACTTTGTTAATTATAATAAATATGGCATATTTTTTTTAACCACTTCAATCATTTTTCGTAATTCTCTCAGCCCTTCTCCTAATTGAAGGAGTATCAATAATGATTTGAACAAAATTGATAAATATGAGAAATATATCTTATATTTAGGATTAAAATTAATTTTTTAATTTGATCTTATATTTAAGATCAAAGAAGTATAATATAATAATATACTCATATTGCTAGGGAAAGAGGAAAGTGGTGCATAATTTAGTCCAAATAAAAATCAAAGCATGTTCTTTATTTATTTATTTTTTCTAGCTCGAGTAACATGGGCTTAATCCATGCCCAAAAGGCTCATGACAACCTAAGAAATTATATTCTCATTATCTCATAGGCCTTGGCCCAAGGGTTTCATGAGGCAGTTAATTGATTTTGACCTAGAGAGAGACTGATCAGCCCAATTTGTGTATCATAAAAAATAGTAATTATTCTTTTTTTTTTAAATAACATAGCCAATTATATCATATGGAAAAAAGAAAGATGCAAAGAAATTATATTCTCATTATCTCACATGCCATGTCCCATGGGTTTCATGAGGCAGTTAATTGATTTTTGACCTAGAGAGCAAAAGCCACGAACCAACAGCATTTGAAATAACTATGGGTGATTCTTCAATTATTGGGGTTGCCATTATATTATCCCAAACTATAGTGACCCTTCTTAGTAGGTTTTCTTATAGAGTAACCTACTAAAACCAAAGATCTATCACACTCCACAAACCTTAACCCAGCTAAAGATAATAGTATCATCTCTCACCAAGCATTAGCACATCTATATATTATTAAAAAAATCAACAACATTGCCACCTTACAAGTTTCCTCATCAAGCTTCGTTAAATCCCTTGAGAATTCAGGAATAGTAACTACTCCCTCCGGTCCTAATTATAGGATATATTTACCTAATTTTAGAGAAATTAAAGATAATGGTTAAATTAGTTAATCATATTTATTTTCCTAAAATACCCTTTTTTAAAATTTAAAATGGCATCCAATTACGTTGATTCTATTTTTTCTTATATCTCTCCTGCTTCACACACGACTTCTCCAAACTGTCACACAATCCGGCGTCGTCAATCTCCCTCAACAACTTCTGATCTACTCTTATTAAATTATTATTGAGAAAATATCAATAGGAGATATTTTGGGAAGAAATTGACAAAAATTAGAACTTTGTCCTATAATTAAGATCAAGATCAACTCTCAAAGATTGTCCTATAATTAGGGCCAGAGGGAGTAATAACTTTATAACATATTCTAATTTGTGTTATATATACACCTATATTTACTAGACTTTGGCTGAAAAACAAAAACTAGACTTCAATTTAACTCGCAATATGGGGGAAAATAGTATATGCAAAAGTTTGATGTCGGTTATTTTACTTTCCTTTGGGTTTACGTGTTGACTTTTTTTGGTTCGTAATGATGACGTACATCCAATAATACTGATTAATTTAAATTGAAATATTATTTGAATACATGTATCTGTGTTCAGCAACATGCAAAATCATAGTTTTAGAATCATTTTTTTACAAATTGAGATAAAACTCATCTCACATATTTACCTCATAGACTATAAAAGCTATTCTCCAAAAACCAATCCGAACACACGGATGTGTTCTTATTAGCTTTTGGAGAATAGCTTCTATAGAAAAAATGAAAAATAGCTTTTGGAAAATAGATTATGGGAAAAAGTGATTTTGATAAAATGATAGTGTTTGGATGATTTGATCATAATAGCTTTTTTCATGGTCAAATGACTAAAAAGGACATTAACTTTTATGATAATTACATATGAAGGATAAGATTATATTTTAAGTATTATTTCACATTAAATTGCATAATAATTACAATAAATGAAATAAATTTGTCAAAAAAATTTTAAATTATAACATTTGTCAATTATGTAATATAAAAAAATAGATGCAAAAATTTTAAAATTATAACATTAGTCAATTATGTAGTAAATTACAAAACTAGATCAAACATACATACTGAAGGCATACATTATTAATTTTCATCTCCTTTCACAACCTGGGTTATCTCTTGCCAAACCCATTGTATTATTCTTCATTAAATTCTTTGTAATGCTTTTGATTTTTGCAAGTGTGTCCGTGTCTTTAATTTCTGTTTTTTTACCACTCCTGCCTAGTCTCTAAAGATATATATATATATATATATATAAGTATATTTAAAAATTGCTAAAATAAGAAATCTTTTCTACAAAACACCAAAGTACAAATTCCGAGTAAATGTCAATATCAAAGTAAGTCAAAATATAGATAAAATACCATTTAACATATTGTCAAAAAGAGAGTACGAAAAAATATGAAAACATTCACATGACTAATGCTCTTGCGTATAATAAATGATCTGATCTCTTATCGAATCACGAAGAGAAGCCATGTCAGATGAAGATGCAAGTAATGAAGGTATTGTTGAAGAGTCTATAGCGTCAAGGCCATTGACATCAAACAAACTATCCTCTCGTTCATGGTGGCGGAAGTCAGGATCAGAAATAGAAGTTCTTCTGATAAAATTATGTATGGCCATCGTCGCACAAACAATTTTAACCTGTGTGGGAAAGCTATAGCTACACATTGTCTATAAGATTGCGAACTTGTTCTTCCAAACCCCAAATGTTCTTTCTATTGTGCACCTAAGACTTGAATGCAAGTAATTGAAGCTTTCATTGTCATTTTCAAGCCTAGATGACCTCCGAAAGTCAGGGAGATGGTAACGCTCGCGTCTGTATGGACCCAGATATCCAGTTGGGGTAGGGTAGCCGGCATCCATCAAATAATATTTATCTGTATGAAAGAATAAGTTTAATGCCAATACATTCTGTGTGATTTAAAATAATTACATTGTACAAAAATATAAGAATACCTGTAGGCGGATGTGGAAAATTCATTGACGGAGTTGTCAGGGCATGATGAATTATGCGAGAATCATGTGTCGTACCTTCCTATCTAGCCAGTACAAAGATAAAACACATGTCCCAATCACAAACCGCCATCACATTTTGCGATGGAAATCCTTTTCTTCCAATATATTTTGTTTTGTCCCTTGCTCTGACCTTACATGGAATGTGTGTGCCATCAATTGCACCAATAGCATTTTTAAAAAAAGGCCAGTATCTATTACTTTGGCGTATCTTACTGTGAATGCTCTGAAATGTAGGATCCAGCGGTTTGATGTTAGACATTGCAAGACTACAACATGCCTGTAAGACAGCATGCAGCGCCCTATAAATTGTATCTCCAGAGCGCATAAATATTTCTTGTACCAGTCTGCTCGATGCCACATGTCCAACTGTGTGTAAAAAAATCACCACCATTTCATGTATACCCACATTTCGAGTTTCCTTCAAACCATGTCGTTGCATTTCAAAGCAGAATTCATGAAAGACATTCAGTTCCATTCTAAACATGTCAGAACAACGGGCAGAATTACCGCGTTACACATCACGCACCCATACAGCACCTGTAAACTCACTGGTGTTCCGTGGTTCTTTACATAAAAATTGTTGAGCATATGCACCAACATATGCGGCCACTTTTCAGATTCTTTATAATCGCCGTTTTCTATTCTTTGCAATAAATTTCATAGTATTCTCCATATCTTCCTTTACTTGTAGACACATACTTTAACTTTTATAAAATGAAAACGACCACTAGTATACATTAATAAGATGCACACACATATCATTGATAAATAAATAACATTACATTATGTATAAAGTGACTTGATCAATAGAAACATAAATATAACAGTCATTGAGTACATAGCAACAACGTTCTTAATACACATCAAAAGTGTCCATAGCATTCATGCCTAAGAAACATAATAAGTCTATCCTTCATTTCCTTCATTGCCACGTACATTTCCCTTGCAGCTAAATCCCTCATAAGGAGGCGTGCACAGCACATATAGAAGTCATCACCATTGGTTATTTCAGTGACTTGATTAAGATGACTCAACTCCCAATATTGAAAACTCATTCGCCCGTGCTTCTGCAGCCATCCTTCCTACAAGTTCCACATCAATGTTAGTGGCATCAGCTATGCTACATAAGGCGTCGGCAATTTTACTCGATGCAGGCCCTTTCTTTTTCATTGGGGCACCCCTCTTCCTCACCCCCAGTGAGCTTGCCGTTCTACCACCACTACTTGTTTTCTCTCCACCACTTATTCCCTTTCCTCTGTCATTATTCCCTCCACTGCCTCTACTGGTGTTATTGAAATTGATTGAATTGAACTCCCCACTCAATCCAATCACTGTCCCTAACACCTCATCACCGTCTCCTGACCCTTCTTGCATTTCGACATCAGGGGTGGTCTCGGTAGGGTTTGGGAGAGATATGGAGGAAGGTGCCCAATTATTTGTTCCCGTGGCCACCACACTTGAAAACAGGCGGGTTAATTCTTCTTGGAATTGGAGGCCATTATTTCTGAATTTATCATAACCGGGAACTTCTTGTACTTGAATCACCAAATTCATTACACAAGTTCATAAAAGCACGATGTTATGGAAATAAAAATGGCCGTTCACATAAGTGAATCACTAACCAATAGCTTCTTCTCCTACCAATCATCATCAGCAACAACAGTCTTCTTTTGATCGTCCCATTCAACTCCAGTTTCATTTAACAACCGATCCCACAGTTGCCACTCTTTTCAAAGGGCATTGTATTTGTTTTTGAACTGCCCCTTCTCGTACAATCTGCCTGTCCTTGCAATGAAGCCTTCAGATATCTCTTTCCACCCATTCTTTTGAAAGCTAGTGCATTTTCTTGTTCCTTTCTCAACTTATTCTATGCACAAGTCAATGAAAATTTTTGTGCTTTTTACATCCCACGATGCTTTCACCTTACTCATTATGCTGCTAAGTTGACAACTAATACATGAAATGGACAAGGAAGAAGAAATAGTAAAGCAAAATACTAAAGGGCTTATTGTTTAAAGACTCAATCAGGAAGGTAGACCAAGAGTCAACTATCTTTTAGGCACTTCATTATAGATCAAAAAAACCATATCAATTAACATTGTCACATGTACAGTGAAAAAATAGAAGCAAGAGAAATAACACCAATACATAGACATGCAAACAAAGATTAAATTGTGATAAAGAAATCATGAATCAGATTTAATGCTCTTGCCGTAAAACCTAAAAGCAGCTAACACAAAGTTCTATATGTTCAGATATATAGATCGAGGTGCTTCCAAACACTCTAGATAATGAAAAATACATAAAGTCAACTTTTATGCACATAACAAAATTACCCTCTCGGGACTTACAGATGCATTCAATCAAGGATTTTTTAACATACAATACATTTTACATTTTATAGCCATAGCTGTCTAATTGAATCTAATTAGTCCATACACAAATAATCCCATAGAAGCTATTATGAAACTCCACACTCTCTCATACATAAATTTTGTCTCTATTTAAGCAAAAGTCCATAGCAATGCTATCTGTTATATAGAAAACCAACCCACACAAAGAAGCAAAATATAACTCTTATTACACAGGGAAAAGAGAAAAACTATGATTATTACTATTAACCAGAGCACCGAAACCAGAAACCATAGCACCATAACTAGAGCACTAAAACCAGAGCACCATAACCAAAGCACCAATACCAGAGAACACAAGGCCAACGCAAAAGGAAAATGACACCAAGAATACAAGGCCAACGCAAAAGGAAAATACAAACCAAGGCCACCAGACAACATACACGCAGAGGAAAATGGCACACCAACCTGTAGGAAGTCCACTACCTTCACGAAGTCGCCAGCAAGATTTGGGTCGCCAAACCTCACAAAGTTGCCGGCAAGATTTCACAGGCGATTTTCCGTCAACCCAATTAAAATAAGCTCACAGGACAGAGGACTGGCCGCCGAAAATAGCACCACCGTCCGTTCACAGCCAGAAAATGGAGAAAGGCAAGATCGAAGCCACGCTCAACCAAACTTTTCAAATCCGCGAGACAATGGGAACGAGAAGGGGAAGAGGGAATCTGTTGAGGGCCAAAGAGGTGAAGACGGAATGCCGACCGGGAAGGGAGACGGAGAAGGGAAGCGAGAAGACGGCAGAGACAAGAAGGAACGAGAAGGAAAGGACGGCAGAGACACAGGAGACGAGAAGGAACAAAAATGGAGAGCACAGGAATGAAGGAAGAAGACGGGAAAGGGGAAAGAGAAAAGGACAGGGGCGCAGAAGTAATAATTACTCCCAACGGTCTGAAATTTCTGAGCCAAAAGCAATTGAAAATAGCTTCTATTGAGAATAGCTTTTTTCGCCCAAAACCATGGTTTGGGCCAAAAACGGGATTCTCATTATTTATATGGTGTTCGGTAGGTTTCACCCCAAAACTAAGGTTTGGGTTAAAAAGCACTTTTTGACCTGTTACCCGAACACACACTAATTCTCCCAATGTAACTTCTTATACACAATATTTAAACCATTGATCTTATTTAAAGGATAGTTAGTTTTGAGTTTGGATTTATGTCATGTATATATAAATTCTTGTAATGTTTAAGTGTATTTATCAAATTAAAATGTTGGTGTTGAATTTTGTATTTTTTTTAATTCATACTACTTTCATTTTGAATATAAGATATTTTTAACCAAAAAAATAGTTTGATGGTTAGAATTTTGATTCTGTTCAATTTTATCATTTTTTTTTAATATTACCATTACGTAGGAGGTAAGTAATTTTAATATAATCTTAAAAAAGTAATAAGTTATAAGTTATTTTCAAAATTCTGTAAAATAAACTTATACATTGAAATACAGCATTTTACAAAACATGCCTAGTATGTGTGAAGAAATGGAGAGGAATAATAAACTTTTATATTACACTTAATCACTTAACAAGACACACCACGAATTTAAATTGCTCCCATTCTATTTGACCCAAATACAAGAATATCTTTATTCACTACTACAAAAGAGAGATTTAGTGGCGCACCTCTTGTGACGCTTCTTTAAAGAAGCACCACATATATTTATTATTTAAAAATTATATATATATTTTGAAGCTGTGGCACTTACTATTATAAGCGTTATAGCTAGTGTTAAGCTTCTATGACACTTGTCTAAATAAGTACCACACACGGTCTTTATTTTTTAAACATAAAAAAATAAAGTGATAGCTAGGCAAACCCCATAGCTAGCATTATTATTTTAAAAAAAAAAAAGTAAGTAACTTATATAACGCTTCCCAAGCAAGTACCTTCCAAGGCCTTATAGCATTGCTTCCCTATCAAAGCTTAGCCCAAAAGCATAAGGGTCAGGGCCGGCTATTTTCATAAGATTGAACAAATTTTATTTTTTTTCAGCTTTTTTTTTAAAAAATTACAACAATGGAATTCATAATTTAACACATAAATATTGTCAAAATTAGAGTGTAAACGGTATGCACATGCAACAAACAAACACGGTCATTAAGTCAAAATCAAAGGTAAACTATTGTCTATATACCACAATTACAAATAATTAATGAGAAAACTTAACAAAATTAAAAATAATTCTTCTAAATATGTCTTGAAAAGTGTAAGTAGTCAATAAAATAAACAAGACAAGATATAAATAAAACAATCCCAAGAAAATATGTCAAAAAATACAAAATTGGTAAGAATACTTATGAAATAAGAAATATTTTTTTTATAATTTTTTAATTTTTAGGATTATTAATACAAGATATTATTATGAAACTTAAATCTAAAAAAGTTAATATCAACTAAATATTTGCAACATCATTAATAAAATATAAAAAATCAATAATAATATTATCATATAAATAATTTTAAAAAACAATTTCAAAAAAAACCTACAGGGCATACCCCTTTTAGGCCCTCGGTTCTACAGGACTAGCTCTTTTAGGATCGTTTTCATTTTTAAGGCAAAAATCTAAAATCCGACTCTTATAAATTCAGGGCCTAAAGAGCCGGCTCAACGAACTCGACTTATTTTCCAGACTCTATATAATACTGGTTGTCATATAAACGCCATACAAACAAGATGCCATTCCTTTAATTACCACGCTACCTTTTTTATTAAATCACCTTGTATGGCATTTGTATGACAAGCGTCATACAAGGTGTCATATTTTTACGCCACTTTACTTTATTATTATTTTTTTAAAATCACCTACAAGGTGCCATTCATTTAATCACTTTACTTTTTTTTTATATTGTTTTAAATCATCTTGGACACAAGCGCCGGATGAGGTGCCATTTAATGGGAATGCCACTTTACTTTACCTTTTTTTTTAAAAAAAAAAAATCATTTTGTATGGGGCTTGTTATAAGGCGCCATTCCACTTTTTATTTATTTATTTATAGGGAGTCAAACCTTATATGGCGCTTGTTATATAAGCACCATACAAGATGTTTTCACATGCCCCTGCAGCATCCCAATTTTTAGAACTCCGATCTATTAATCCTCACACTATTAGTTCACCATCTTTTCTTATTTATTTTCTCCACTCCCACCTCTTTTTGACGGCGGCAAGTAGAAGCTTTTTTGGTCCTCCATTTTTTGTTTTTTCTTGTCTCCTCCTAGTGTACATTTCTTCAACAATTGGTCGCCACTTCCGTTGCAATACAAAGCTTCCTCTTCCACATGTTTTTTTTTTTCCTTTTTGTCTGGACTTCCTACAGAAGCTCCCTAGCTTGTAAGTTTTTTTTTTTTACAACATTTGGTCCACGCTTTCTTCTTTTTTTAGTTAAAATCTATCATGAATATTATATGTTTGCTCATAATTTTTTTCAGGTATTTATTTAAAATTTCAACTCTATCTTCTTAAACTTCCTATACATTGTAAGTTTTTTTATTTTTAGCTTATAAATATAATAATACTAGTTTAATCCTCTGTAGAAGTAATGTGTATGGCTCAAATTTAAGCAACTTAAATACTAGAGTTCTTTTATGCTTGATAGATAAAGACACAATATTGCAAAGGATACCTGCAAGTTTGGTGATGGATCATTCTACAAATATAATAATACTAGTTTAATCCTTTGCAAAAGGATGAAAGATGTAGTTACTCATCGTCACAATTTTGGTCCTCTAAAAGTAAGTTCCTTTATGTCAACACCCATTTCCATTTTGATAATCAAAGAGTAATAAAAACAGAATTTCATGGGTATATAGAAAAGTACAATTGTACTGATAAAAATATTCGTTTACAATTTCAATATTGTTCGTTGACGGAAACAGAAAATACAGCGGAAATTTAATATTTACAAATTTCACCAAAATAGACTAAATTATAACCACGATCTCGTCCTCGCCTCGAGACACGTGCCGTTCACTTTCTGGCGTCTACGTCTTTTCCCTTTGCCCCACTGGTACTCACTGAGGTGTTTATTTTAAAAATAGGGTGAGATTCCGAAGAATCCCCGTAGAAACATAATATCGTTCATAGAAAATGCGAAAAGTAAATATGACATGCGCCAAGGTATACACAAATTAATGAACAATATAAACACATCATCGTCATGTATACATGAGTAGGGCCCAACCCCACAATCTACACCGGTTGGACTTCTACCAACTCCCAGTGTAAGTGCACCTCTGGCACTAACTGCCCCTCTCTAGACAAATCATGTTGATTAATAAAGTGCATTTACAAAACAATGGCATCCACACAATCACATAACTTATGGCATAGTGTATGAAGGATAATGTCCCTACCTCAACGCTTTGCAATCCTCTGTTTAACGGTGTCTCGTAACGTGTGTCGTTTCGACTTTCGACTCGGTCCTAAAATTAAATGTACAAGAAATAGGTCATAACATATCCAAGTATCATTTTAGAATCTTCCATAGTGTTTCTTGTGATTATATTAATCTATGGTGAAAATTTACTAAAATGTCCTTAAGACCCTGGCCCGGCCCTGCCGTATCCGGCCTAATGGCACGTTTTTCCAAAATTTTGACTAAGGCTATTTTTGACTTATTTTCACCCAAGGAATCTATTTCCGGGCTCAAAATCACCAAATTCACTATTAAATTATGAAAATACCCTTGACAGCCCCTATTTAGGGATTTTAGTGGCGTTTTCGTAATTATGCTTTTTCGGCCTCTACCGAAAAAGTGCCCAACTGTAACTCCACCTATTTTTTCCCATTGAGTCCAATGGAACCATTTATTTTATGAAAATCCAACTCCTACTACCAGTTCTGGTCCTGGCAAAAATATTGAAAGAAAAATATAAAAATGGAGCTTTGTGTTTTAGCTTCCAAAACTTGTACTTTTCCACTTCTAATCCTTGATTAACTCACCTAAACACTTCTTCATCATGATTTAAAGGATTTTGGGCAGCATAACCCCTTAGGGTTATGGCTTTTCCAATTTTACAACTTAACCAAAAATCACATAAACCAAACAACAATCACCAACATCAACTTCAATACACTAAGAAGTTGAGATTTTGGAGATTACCTCTTGATCCTTGGTGTTTCTCTCTCTAGGATGTCCTCTCTCTCTCCTCAACCTTGAAGATTAGCTTTCTAAACCATGCTTAACATGAAGAATAAGAGATTAGAGGATGACTACACAAAATAAGAAGCTTAAATCACTTTGGAACACAAGCTCTTGCCTTGATTTTCTTCCTCTTTCTCTCTAGCCTTAAAAGCTTCACAAACTCACTCTCTCTTCCATTTCTCTATTGCTGGCTGAAATATGCACAAAGGGAGGGAGAAAGTGTGTTTTAGTATTTTAGTCTTCATGCTTCTTCATAGCCCTTGATCTAGCCAATGGTTGGGATTTCTCCACCTCTCATGTACACCATCCCTCCAACCTTACCTCCCACCATACTCTCTTGCTTGAGGCCAACCCTTGTCATCATTCATGTCCAATTGGATTGGGACTAGATTCCTTCTAGTTCCCCAAGTTATCCACTCTTCCCTTTACTCTAACTAAATCTATTTTTCTCCTTTATTTTTCATGTTGGACAAAAATAATGAGAGGAAGGGAAGGAAAAATTATTTTTTTCACTCATTCCATAATTCACATAATTGAATTATGTATAATCCCCCTTAATTTCTCAATTCTTGATTTATTCCACCAAGAATAATCCCATTATGCATTTTCCTTTATTTTCGTTGATTAATTGAAATTAACTCAAATTAATTGGAAAATAATCAATCTTGGGCTAAATTGGCAAAATTATGATTTTGCTATCCCTTTTGTAATTTAATTCAATTTTTGAATTAATTTGCCCATTTCCTTATGAATATGAATATTTCAAAATTCACAAGATCCAAATTCATGAATATTCACCATTTTATTGAATTAATCAAAATAATTTACAATATAATTTTTGTGAATAAAATTTGGGGTGTTACAGTTCTCCCTCACTTAATTAAATTTCGTCCCCGAAATTTGCTATACTTATACATTCATGAATTCTGGGTAATGCTTCTTCATACTTTCTTCTGTTTCCCATGTATCCTCTCTGGGTGATAACCCTCTCCAGACGACCTTGACAAATATAAGGTTCTTATTTCTGAGCTACTTTTCCTGCCTATCGATGAGTTGGTCAGGCATGACTTTGCAAGTCAATTCTTTACGCATTTCCACATCCCCGTACTCTATTACGTGCTCTAGATTAAGTTGATACTTTTTCATCTGAGACACATGGAAAACATCATGTAGCCTACTCAAACTCGGCGGCAAAGCGTTACGGTACGTACTTTGAGGTTTATCTCTTCTTCTGTGCATCCACAAGGTCATGATGATTTAATAAGAATTCCACAGGAATCTCCATAATACCTGACTGCACCCAAAACTAGTGTTTCTCTATGCCAAACCTTGGCACGATTCCACTTGATTCATTCTGAGCCATATAAAATCTTATCAAAACCCCTTCAATATGGAACTTATTACAATGCACCATCGTTGATAGCCAACATTCCTGTAGCTCTATTCTACGATTCAACATCACAGCGACTACACTTTAGGGTTCTTCGTCACTGTGGCTGCACTCTAGGGTTCAACGTCACGATGGCTGCACTCTAGGGTTCATCGTCATAATGGCTGCACTTTAGGGTTCGTCGTCACGGTGGCTCCACACTACGGTACTGTACTCGGTGCTTCACACAGGCGCCCATACACCTGGTCAGCCCCTCCGATCAGAACTCTCCGTAGGTATCCCTCTCTGATCAGAACTCTCCGTAGGTAGCCTTCTTCGACCAGAACTTTCTGTAGGTAGCCCTCTCCGACTAGAACTCTCCGTAGGTAGCCCTCTCCGATCAGAACTTTCCATAGGTAGCCCTCTCCGATCATACACACATTTCAATCTTTGTGATTGCAGTACAACTTCACAATTACACCATAAAGGCAACTTTTTCCATATTCAAAGCAAACATTATTACCATTTATTCAAGATTATGGATAAGATAGTTCAATTCTTGAAGCTTCAGCTGACATGATGCATACGCCCTCACTTGGCTTGCATCAATTTTCATCTCAATCTATTCCTGCTTGCATCCGGGACTCAATTCCCTTCCCAATCCATGCCGTCTGGCATTAGTGAAAACAACAATGGCTCACTATGGATTTGGGATTATTAATGTTGGTACTTCAATAATTTTTTCATTTTAGCTCTCTGAAGCTCCTCTCACAATCATCATCACATGCATAATGTTGAGTTATGGGAAATTTTGATATAAACATCTCATCCTTTTTATTGTCACACCCCGCACTTCCCCAATCCCAGGGACTACGAGCAGACTACGAGTGTGGACTCACCAGGATATCTGCGACCCCTCCAACTCAACTACATTTCTTTTGCCTCCAGCAGCCTCTAACACACGACCCTGAGGGCATAAGATCATGGTCCTGACTAAGGCTACTACTATGAGCTACTCATAATAATCAACAGGACTCAGAACACTGCGTATCACAATCATAGTTTCCGGCCTTCTCAGTTCAGTACTACTTACACTTTACCAGAGTCCACCAAGATCCCTTGTTGTGCAACTACGTGGCCCAAAAATCTCACCTCTACAAGCTAGAACTCACACTTCCCTAACTACAGTCGATTTGTGCCCCTCAACATTTACCACGCAATTTAAGCAAACTTCAGCCGTCACAATTCAAATGCCCTTAGGCGTAGATACAACTAAATCATTCATGGATTTATGCATCGGTACACATAATCATCTCACGCAGTTGTATGTAATGAATGAATGGCTTGCATCAAAATCATACATAACATGCACTAAACTGCCGTTTAAAGAAATCGTACCTTGAATCAGCTTCAGAGACTTTCTAGCTTCTTCCTATGTCAATATATAGACCTTGCCAGAAGCTTTGGGTCTCGTCTCCTGCTGCTGCTGCTTTTGTGGACAATCCATGGCCATATGCCTCGGCTTGTCGCAATTATAACAGACAGGTGGTCTATTCGGGTCTGGCCTAAACGGAATCCCGCTGCAAGATCTACCAGGGTGCATTAGCTTCTAGCAGCGCCAACAAGTCCTGCTTCCTGTAGAACCCTGACCTACTTGGCCCCCAGATTAATTTAGCCTCTTAGGATCCCCTCCAGAATATCCACTCTGATCCTTTTGCTTCTGCGTTAAGCTATCGCTTCCAGAAGCACCTTTGTTTCCAGGCTGTGTTGACCACTAGACAGACATTTCTCGATGTATCGAAACTCCTCTGCCGCTTTACTGAATTCCGTGAAGTATTGGGAGATTAACCTCTCCTTGAACTCAGGTCTCAACCCCTCTATCATCATTTCTGAATTCCACTCATCATTGTCGTTCAACTTGGCATATGACGAGTAGCATGACAGTCGGATGTACCAGGCTAGATAGTCATCAAAGCTCTCTCGATCTTGCTGCTTGATGCTAAGGAACTCTTTCTCTCTCTCTCTTGACAGTCAGAGGAAAGTACTTCTTGTTAAATTCCTCTTGAAATAGTTCCTATGTGATCAAAACATTCTTCCCCTTCAGGATAAGGTCCATGCCTTTCCACCAGTGATCGGCATCATTCTCCAACTTGAATATGGCTAGTCAAGCTTTTACTTCATCTGAACACTGCAGCATGTCAAAGATCTTGTCCATATGAGCAAACCAATCTTCTACCATCTGAGAATCGAACTTCCCTATGAACGTTAGCAGCTGTTGCTTACTAAATCTGCTCAGCCAAACTTGGATATCCACCTTAGGTTCTAGTGGTAAATTAGCTAGCGGAGGTTCCCCTTGGATTTCTTCGTAATTCCCCCACATGAACCCATCCATGCTATTCTCCAGGTGGTCCTGTCTTTACTGTAATCCCCGAAGATCAGTTCTTATCTCGTTCATAGTCTATTGTTGTTGCTTTAGCATCTCCAATATTCGTTGTTGGATAGGGTCAGTTCTCGGTTCACCCTCATTGTTACCCTGTCTACCACGCCCTCGGTCTCGACCTGTAGCTCGGCCTCTACCAAAGCCCCTACCACCTTCCTCGGGTTGAATCATTTTCTTAATTCACTCTACGTAAAATTCAAAGAGTAAATTTTGATACAAGAGCAAGGGCAATTTTGTCATTTTATAACAATCAGGGTACAAATATGTCATACTTCGTACATCATAACTATTTATATTAGTTATGGGAAACTAGAGACATTATGCAACTTACAAACTATTGTACATCATATGATATCAATTTCGATACCATTATCAAAATTGTTACTACTGGTGTTCTGATACCATCATTGTGTGTATCGATTCTTTTTTTTTCTAGCGCACTAGTCTCGCTAATATCATTGACTGGGCACTGGTACTGCCTTTACTTGCACTGATACTACTACTTCCTGATACTACTGATACCATCCTGATACCACTGATATCATTCTGATATCATCAATACCACACTGATATCACCTCCAGGTGCACCAGTACCACCAATACTGCAATATGGGTATTGATATCACCTCTGAGTACTCTGATACCCCATGCCCTGATATCGCCGTTACCGTCTCGATACCGCTCCATCACGATCTTGCTCCCCTGTTATCCTTGTCTTGACGTCGTCAATGAATACTAAGTACTGGCCTCTCGAGGTATCGTGCTCCCGCAGTACCCTGTGATACTTGGCCTTGAGAAGAAAGGACAACTCCATGTCCGGCTGCAGGTGATACGTCACTTGTACCGGCTCTATCTGAGACTCGCAGTCACTCGCCTCATCTAACGAAATCTCCTCTGGTTTGTAGTCAAAATCCCAATCTGGGACTCCGATGCCAGCTAGCATAGCTCTGGTGACAACTTGAGCAATGAGATTGATTACTTTAGTATAGGGATTGACTACTTGAGCTCCATAAACTCTATCCGACGTCATTACCTTTATTCAACTTGTTAATAATGCTTGATAGAGCTCAAGGAGCTTAAATAGTCAATTCCTATACTCAAATAGCCAATCCTATTACTCAAGTTGTCACCAGCAGCTGATCGTCAGAGACTCTTCGGCGGGGCGGTGCCGGCCGCCAGAGCTTCGGTGGCGGCAAAGGCGGAGTTTCGACGCTGGTCAAGGTGTTTTTCTTTTTTCTTTTAAAAAAATTTGAGGAGCATTTTGATAAAAGCACCACATTTTAAAATCTCATATTAGTCTTTTAAGACCTATTTATCTTTTCCATATATTAACAAATTTTTTTAGATTTTTTCAAATTTAAACGATATTTATTTAAAATTTTCCTTAAATTTTTTTAGGGCAAAGAAAAACAATTGACTTTGGGATTTAATGATTCAGACATACTGCTCCAGAGAATCTAGCAGCCCGAACCGCACGCAATGTCTCCCTGCGTTTGATAAAATTACAGTTCGTTCAGTGAAGTACCCGATCAGTCCCGTCGTTTATCGTCTTGCCGCCACAACTATTGTCCGAGCACTAGAAAACTCGAGGAGTCTTGTGCGGATCTTTCAGTTTCGGAGCACTAATTTCGCGCTAGATCAAGGTTGTAATCATACATCCATGGCTTCCATAGTCGATTTATGAACCATATATTATCGGCTATCTGATTTCTTCTCTGATCCTTTGTCTTTCCTTTTTCGTCTGTTCATTCTCTGAAGAACGGTGCCTGCAATATGAGTGAGGTCTTCGAGGGGTACGAGCGCCAATACTGTGATCTCTCTGCTAATCTTGCTCGTAAATGTGGCTCGGCGTCTCTTCTTTCTGACCAAGGTAGAAAAGATCCGAACATTCCTCTGATTGAGTTTGAAGGAATTTAGTTATATAAGGATCTACTTCAAGATTTACAGCTCCGTGTTTCTTGTTAGTAATAGCATGCGGACCTTTGTTGGAAGTGCAACTACCAAATTGGTTGGCATTTGACCTTTTCCAAATGTTACTTTTAGATGTTCCTTAGTATGTAGCTCAGGGCGATTCTGTCTGAGATTTGTTGTGATAGATGTACTTAGAATCTAAGGACTTAGGAAAAGAAACTCGTGTTTTGTTTCATGAGATTGCTTGTTATGCAATTTGCATGATCCATGAAGACGAGTGCTAGATAAATTTTCAAAGAGTACTGAGCTGGGGGGAGAATGTTTCTTTGAACATGCTTTTATTAAGATGTATAATAATTTAATGTGACATTAAATGTATTATTGTTTTTTATTCAATAATTTCAGACCAGAAGCAGCAAAAAATTGCTGAGATCAAAGCTGGATTAGATGATGCTGAAGTTCTGGTATCAAGTTTCAGATAACTCTTAAATTCTGTGCTTCAAATTCTTTCACTGCATGATCTTCCCTTTGTGTTTGACCGTTCCCTCTCTTTCTCACTTCAGATTCGAAAGATGGATCTTGAGGCAAGAAGTTTGCAGGCAAGTGTGAAAGCAACGCTGCTTGCTAAGCTGAGGGAATACAAGTCTGATCTGAACAAATTGAAGAAGGAATTTAAAAGGTTAACATCTCCTGATGCTGACCATGCCCGTGAAGATTTGCTAGAGGCTGGAATGGCCGATGCTCATATGGTATTTCTAAAACTTTAGATTATACTACTTGATAATTGTTCAGATTTACAACGTACAAACTTTTCTTTGAAAATAAAAGAAAATAGGTCGGGGCTTTATTTGTTAGAAAGCTTGAATTCAGAACCAGAGTACGCCATCTGCTTATGGACATGCTTCTTTATTGTGTTTTACCTTGAATGAGATCATGGGTGAAAATATCCTGATCTTGCTAACTAATAGTAATTTTTCCTTAGTGCTATCATCTATGGCTCTCTTAGGGCATAGTGTAACGTGAAAACTGTTTTCTTAAGTAATTTTTTCTTCTTGTCATCATTGTTAATATTATTTATCTTTTTATCTGTTGTCTATTTGTCTATCCTGAGGCTACATGTGGTATACTTGCCTGAGCGCTTGCTGCCTTATCATGTTGATAGAACGAGATTGTCTGATGGAATTGGTTTGGAGTTATTTGCATTTGCATGCCTGCAACTTGTTTGACCTCGCCCCTTTTTTCACTGCTTTTAATGAAATTTATAATTAGTGGTTTTCATAAAAATAATGTGTTTCTAGGGCAGCTAGTGCATTAGAAGTGACACTGTCAAGTCATTAATTGGTGATAAGAGTCTTTGTCTCATGTATGGATGATAATGCAGGCCTCTGCTGATCAGAGGGAAAGGCTAACTATGTCAGTAGAAAGAATAAATGAATCAAGCGACCGAATTAGGGAGAGTCGAAGAGTCATGCTGGAGACTGAACAACTTGGTGTTTCAATACTCGAAGATTTGCACCAGCAACGTGAGACTCTCCTAAGCTCCCATCAAAAGGTATGTTTGATCAGCCAATGCTATTCTATTAGTATCAAAGCATGCTGCCCTCTTGCAAACACTATATTTTCCAATTTAAATTTCATTTATTACTAGGACTGAATCACGACCTCCCGTTGGGCCATTGGGTGGTCCTTAAGTTTTCTATAATCCAATGTGCCTTTTTTATTTATACTATGTGGAGAGTATCTTAATGCAGTCAGTTTTCATACCATTATATCTTGGATGCCTAATTTTTTTTTTTTTTTTAATTTTGGTGAAAATTTGGGGTTTTAGCTCATAATCTTGGATGCCTAATTTAATGCCCCCTTGGCATCACATCCAGGATAGTTGGAATAAAATTTCCATACATGATTAATTTTGCCATTGATGTATACACAACAGTGAATAACGTATACCATCCCTTGGAATGTAAACTGCCACCAATTATCTTATCAAACACAAGTATCTCAGATAGCCTATCATCTTTTGGTATTTCATTCCATGTCGTTTCAAATATCAGGGAGCTGACTGGTATATATGAGTTAATTATACACTCCTTAGGAATAAGGCCAGTAAACCTTGTGCATAATGAGTGCTATTCTGAAGCAACATTAGTTGTAGACTGATGGTCAATTTTTTGTCTTGCAGCTTTTTGGGATAGATGATGCCATTGACAAGAGTAAAAAGGTTTTGTCTTCTATGTCAAGGAGGATTTCTAGGAACAAATGGATAGTTGGCTCTCTAATGGGAGCTCTTATTCTCGCTATAGTCATAATCATATCTTACAAGCTTTCTCACTAATGGTCAACACACTCAAGATAGTTGGAATATACACAATATTTCATGTTATGTTGTAAATAGGATCCAGTTAGTCATGCCTTGTCATATCTCCCCAATTATTTCTGCATCGCTGTTGTGTTTGTTGGTTTTTTTAGTAAAGCCTTACTGTTTTTGGCTCTTCATATTTCCTCTGGAACAAGATGACCAGATGCCTGATCAGAGGACTTCTTTTTGCATTTATAATAATTTTGTGACATTCTTTTCTAGCATTTCTGGAGTTTATGAATTCCAAATTCTGATTCTGAACAGACCAAACTTGTAGGAACGACAATATTTGTACATTTGCTCAAAAAAAAAAAAAAACAATGTTTGAACCTTCATGTCTATATACAGTGATGACCTTTACCTGTAGTTGAAGCCTTTTGGGGCTTTAGGGTATGTTTGGATTGGTGATTGGATAAGTGACTTATTTTTACTTTGACTTATGGAATCTTAAGATTGGAAAAAAGTAAGATTGGGTAAATGATGAATGTTTGGATTGACGATTGGATAAGTGACTTATATAAAAGTGAAGATGTTTGGTTTGTCTTTTGCATAAGTGGCTTTTTGTGTTATTTAAGAGAAAAAATTGTAAAAATTATGAAAAATAAAAAAATGAAGGGATAATTGTGAAAAAAACCTCATTGGCAACTTAATTGCCAAATGAAACCTGGGAAGATATCCGCACATGGAGGGATTTTTTCACAATTTTTCCAAAAATTAATTTAGAAAATTTGGCAATGGTACAATTTTAAATAAAATGTTTAAGAGTTATGACTATCATGATAAGCAATGCAAAAGGCGCATATGAAGAAAGTCGTTTCCACCTCCTTCTCATTTGTTATAGTGGCATTCTTGGTGATAAATTGATTCAAATCATCCAATGGCAACAATGTTACCACAAGGCACATACTCAAAAGTTTCATGTCACTTACCCATCCAGATAATAATTTTTTGCACACTCTTCACTTGCAAAGCTTTCTTTTCTTTGGGCATATAATTGGATCCCATAATTCTAACCATCAAACCAGTAGAAACCTTACTAGAAACCTTACCGGAAAAGACATGGCCAAAGGCATAAAACCTTCTCTTATTAGATGCAGGAATCATCTTTGAGACATAAAGCAGTTACTAATACCAATTTCTAATCAATAATAACTCACCAACAAAATCAACTAATAATTTTGTACTTGTATAGTTTGGAGGATGAATTTTATATATGTGTGTGCGCGCGCGCGCGCGCGCGCACCATAAGTGAGGCAGACTTGGGCAGTATGTAAATTTTTGTGGAATTTAAATTGAAAAAATAAAGAAATTAAGAGACACAGACACACTTACAGAAATCAAAATATTTACTAGAAGTTAATAAATAAAATTAGAATGATGTTTAACCAAGTATAATCCGGGTTATGGAAGGAATTCTGTCTTCTTTCATACAGGAACCATTTATAGAGAATCCTCCATTTGGATCTCAACCTTCCTCCTTCAGGTTACCTTAGCACAATCTGCCTTCGTTTCCTACAGGAGGCGTATTCATTCTATTTTTGTTTATTTCTCTCCAAACTCTTTTTTTTTTTTTTTTTTACATTATGCCTAGTAGCTTAACTTATCGAGTCATCCCCATGAATCACAGATAAAACTTCCCCCTAAATCCCTAAAGAGAGTTCAGCCACTCATACCTTATTCGTCTTCAATAATAATTGATTAAACATGATGTTGCAGACGACCACCGCTGAGAACTGCTCGCAAAGATCAAAGAGTTTTGAGAGAGAGTATGAAGGGAAATTATTTTTCATTCAAAGTTGGTGTGTCCCTCAACGGAACTTACAAGGCGTTTATATAGACTCCTAAAATCAACTCAGGTTACATGACTCGAGTTAAAACTGACCCTGGTTACCTTAACTAAGGTAACAATTATATGATTTCTTATATGACTCAGACTCTAACTTTTTATCCAATTGGGAATTTGCTTTTCTTCCACGTTTTTCTATCGTAGTTTTTCTGGTTGTGTCGACAATTATTTGTGTCTTCTTGTGCTGACAGTTTAACAGTAGGCTTGGATCTAGAGAGATTTTTGGATTGCTGTCGCTTCCTCTGATTTCTTTACAATGCTAGCATTTATGATTAGGATAATCTCCTATTATTTAACAAATCTTCTTCTCTGTTTCTTCAGTAGTATCCATCCCATTTTTCCTGATCTTATCATACCACATGTTAAACTGCTTGTCGTTATGGAGTTTGGTTCCAAGAGAATACACACATGTCTTATCACTGGATCTGAAAACCCATGGTTGTTCTTCTTTTCCAGCAAGCTTAATACGATTCATTTCTTGGAAAATTATATGGTAGTCTTGAGCTCTTATATTTGAAACTTTGAATTGGAAATCTTCATCATCTTCAATTTCTTCTTTAACTTCTGGTTCATATTCCAATGGCTTCTTCGTAGTTCCAAGTCTGATCAAATTGATGGGCATATACAACTTATTTGGAGTGATCTCAGCTATAGTTGAGTAACACCTTATAAAAACTTGATTTTTTGCTGCAATCTTATAATATTCTTCTACAAATTTAGTAATGATTTGAGGTAACTCAGAGATTTCCTTCATAGAATGCGATGGGTAAATACTCTGAATTAAACCATATTAATATAAAGTACTTACAATACTCGGAGGAGTTCCTGGGTATATAATGCTTTATTAAAGGCATAATGGGAGACATATTTAATGGTCTTATGAGACAAGTCTAATTGGTTCAATTTCTTGACAATGATCTTATAAAAATTATACTGTTTGGGAATATCAAAGACATTATTGAATTTTGGTACAAGAGTATTCTTTTTTTGTTTTTCTTTTTTCTTTTTCTTTTTCTTGTAAGGCCATTACTTGGGAAAAAGATAAGGTTTATTTTTGGATTACATGTGTTTGGATTATAGGTATATTAGAAATAAAGTCCTAATGACTCAATTAAATTTTGGGTTGTGTGAGTGGATGACTCACCAAGGGTGAATGACCCTTTTACAGGTGGTTCTGGACTAGCAATAATTGTCTCTTTGCCCTTATAAGTTGCATTATTTGTTTGGAGGACATTTGTCCTTACACTTGGGTTGGCAGTATCTGCCTTACACAGTTTTAAATTCTCAAATTGAATATAGAGATCATTAAGAGAGTCATTTATACTAAATATAAAGCTGGTTAGCCCTTGTATACTAGTACTTACTTGACTACTTAATAAACTCATATTCATTTCAAGAACATTAATCTTCATTACAAGTTGATTCATCAAAGGAGATGATTCTTCGTCTTTATTCATCCAGTTTACAGGACTGTGCCTTCTAAATCTATTTACTGATTCCATTTGCTCAAATAATCAGCAATCAAGTTATTCTTTCCTTTGATATATTCAACTTCATAATCATAATAAGTTAAATCTGTCTGCCATTTAATTAACATTTTATTACTCAATTTATTTTGTTTTATTCCTCTTGATAACCAGTGTTTTACTTGAGTATTATCTATTCTTATTATAAATGTACTATTTACAATAAACAGCTCTAACTTTTCTCTGGCTTTTACAGCTGCTAATAATTCTTTCCAGTTAAAATGATATATACTTTGGGATTCATTAAATTTTTCACTCATATATCTTGTTATTTTTTCAATTCCATTTTCATCTTCATAATATAATGCTGCACCCCAATAATTATCTGAGGCATCAATATAAATTATCCATTTTATATTTTCTTTTAGAGGTAAAGTTAATTTAGGCAAATCTTTACATAACATTTTTAAATTTTCTATTACTTTTTCTATATTATTATCCCATTTCCATATAGTTTTTCACTTGCTAACTTAGACATTTTTGCTGTTAATTTTGACAAATTAGGGATATAATTTCTTTCTTGATTTACTAATCCTAAGAATGAGTGTAATTCTTTTTTACTTGTAATCTTCTTAAACTGAAATATTTTCCGACTTATGTGATCATGTAACTCTATTCCATCTTTTGTTAATGCTTGTCATAAAAAATTGATTTTTTTTCTTTTCTTAGTTCCATTTTTCATGGCGATATATTTAAACCTTTTTCTTCAATTAATCTTGTAAATTGTTCTAAATGTTCTTCATGTTCCTTTTCATCTTTTGAAAATATTAATATATCATCAATATAAATTACTGCAAATTCTCTTATAGGTAATAACATTTTTTATACATATTCCTGAAATATACTAGGATTATTATGAAATCACATTGGTAATACATTCCATTCATATAATCCTTCTGATGTACTAAGAGCGTGTTTGGTTTGAGGGGAGGGGAGGGAAAATGGGTGGAGGGCAAATTTTTTTGAATTAAATTTAAAAAAATTAGAGAAGTGGGGTTAAAAATTTGTAATTAATTTTTTTTACTCTTTTATTTTATATATTCTCTTTATTAAAATTTTATTACCCCACTTCTTCAATCTCTTAAAATTCAACTCATAAAAATTTTACTTCCCCTCCAAATCCCTCACACCAAACAGACCCTAAAGGTTGTATATTTCTTACTATCTTCTTCTAATTTTACTTGAAAAAATCCTAATTTACAATCAAACTTACTAAATATAGTTTTTCCTTTTATTAGATTGAATAAAAAATCCATCTTAAGTATAGAATATCTGTTTCTTATTGCTAATTCGTTTAATTTTTAATAATTAATTACCATTCTAGTTTTTCCTCCTTTTTCTTCACTGTGTTTAGAGACTATTATAACTGGTGATGAATATTCTAATCTACTTTCCCTTATTAAATTATATTTTTTCAATTCTTCAATATGCATTATAAATTCTTTCCTATCATTCTCTGTTCATGCATAAGGTTTGCAATTTATTTCTTTGGTGTAATATTTTAATTCTATTTTTGCTATAGGCTTAGATTTTTCCCAATGTATTAAAGGATTATCATTATAATTATCTATAATTCTTTGTTCTATAGTTTTTATTTCTATTATGTTTAATGTTGCTAACATATGTTGTATTTCTTTGTTTTTAACATATGTTGTATTTCTACTTGGTCATTATTTTGTAAAATTTGTACTTTATAGTCATTATTTTTCTTCTAAAATTTTTCATCTTTCCTTTTATATGGTATTGTTATTCTTATTCCTCAAGCTTCATGTTTACATGGTGTAGTTAATATTAAAGCTTTACTAATCATATGCATAGGATAATATTGTTCTAAGAAATCTAATCCTAAAATTACATCACAAGATAGTTCATTATATTGATTTAATTCTTTTATTAGTAATTCATAATTTCCTATTTGTACGTTTATATCTTTAGCTTTAAATTCTATCATATGAATTTCTTTTTCTGCACTTTCCATTCTAAGCATTTTATTTTTTCTCTTCCATAATTCAAGTGGTAAAACATTATATTTTGCTACTGTTAAATTTACTCTAGTATCTATTAAAACATGATATTTTCTTGCTCTATATTTTTTTATAAATAAAATTTATCAAAATATAATATAATGGTTTACTCATATCCTAAATAATAATTCTAAACATATTTTCAAGGTTTTCTTTACACTTCTTCCTCCTTCTCTTTCTTCTATCACCCTTTCATATTCTTTTTCATATAATAATAGATTATTAAAATATATATTCTAATCTTCTATTTTCCCATTAATGAGTTCTTTTTATCTTTTTTAGTATTAATCTTATAAAGCTTTTATTATTTTTTGGTATAATAGTAATATATTCTTTCTAAGACTGTTTTCTCATCATCATATGTTCTTTTCATATGATGAACTATTTTTCTTATAATTACTTTTTCTGTTGTTGGTATTCTCATTCTTACATTGTTCTTAGAATGATAAGAATACCATTTTGTTTCATCATATAATATTATTCTATCCATACGAACTAAACTCTAGATAGTAATTCAAGTTTTTCTTTAAACACTTTCTTGATTTCATCCCTATTCATCATATTATTCACTACCTCATTATATTCTTGTACAAACTTTTGTGGTTCTTCAAAATATACTCTTCTTAATTGTCTTCTTTCTTCTTGATTAGCTTTATTTATACTATGTACTATATAATTCATCATTCCTCTATCAGCTCTTGGAATTATTATTTTTTTCTTTGTCTATATAATAAAAATCTTTTTCTGCTAATACTATTTTTATTACTTTAACTGTCTAATTTATGTTTAACATCATTTTAACTTTGGTATTACAATTGTTTGATGATTTATGTTAAATATTATCATGTCCTTCTGATTTCTATAAAGTCTTATTTTTTCTAAAAAATCTTTTCCTAAAATTATCTTATATGTTTTATTTGTATTTTCTTCAACCTATAATGTTAACTGTATTATATCTCTTTTATTAAATCTTGCTATTATATTCATTTCTATACCTTCATTAGTTTCTTCATAATCATTTTTTGTATATCCCATTTCAATTTTTCTTTTTTCTCTAATTTCACCTATTAGAGTTATCATTTCTTGCCATATTCCATTCTTTTTTATTTCCATAATAATTTTATCCTCTTCTTGTTCTTGAGTTATATCTAAATTTTCTATTTTTTGATTTATTTCTACTAAATTCGTATTTATAGGAGTATCTATTAAAGGTATTTTTGCTAATCCATTACTACTACTGCTTCTTATATCTATACTTTTTCTTGGATTTATATTTATTTGTAATGGTTCAGATAAAGTATTAATTCTTAATGATCTATGTCCCAGATTATTACTAGCTATCAATCTTATGCCAATCGCAGGCTTTCGCTCATTTTGACTAAGACGTAATCGTTGATCCAAACATAACAAATTGTACGAAACGCTAGCTTCATCATATTGGGCTGATAAATCACCCGATTACACCCTAAATCGTCGATCCAAACACGCAGTCAGATATCTGTGCTATAGCAGGGTTTGATCATAGCAAGTATAGTGTGCCCTTTAGTTTTTTGCCCCTGAACATGAAGTAATTTTTGTAGCTCATTTTAACTTGTAAGTTTAAGATTAAGATGTGAAGTAGTGAACAAGACAGTTTTATTATGACACCCTATAATGTCACGCAAAAAGTCTCTTAGGCTTGATGTGGGGATAAAACGTTTGTTTGAAATAGTAATTGGAGTCTTTAAAAATAGCTTTTTAATAGTGATTTACAGTATACGAGATAAGTATATGAGAGAAGTTTTATCTCGATTTATGTAAAAAGTACTTATAAGCTCCTCAAACACCAATCCAAATGAACCCAAAGTTTTGAGTCCATTAGAAACAACTTGACTTAAGAAAGTGTGGCGGACAATGATTGGACTCTTTTTTTTTTTTTTTGCTATACAAATGAAATTAAAGGCAACAACGATTGGACTCTAGATCGTATGTTCATAAAGGGTCTAATATTAAAAATAATTTTTTTTAAAAAAAAGATTAATTAAATTGCGAAGTGGAAGTTTATTAATAGTTTTGTTACAACATATGATAATTACAGGATGTACCACTAATTTGGTAAAACACAAATTAAGTCAAGAAAGATTAATTGGATTAAATCCAATTAAGGCATATGATATCTATAATCAAGAGACTAGATATGATAAAGGATATAAAAACCTTTATTTATAAATTGAAAATATTTAATTCAGAATAGACACATTTTATTATTATCCTAATATAGATCAAGAGACTAGATATGACAAAGGATTTAACCTTCGATCAAGATTAATTCTTTTCTGTTTTACTACTTCTTGGGTAATATAGTTATCAACTATACATTGGCTAATAGCTTTGTAAGCATAATGCTTAACTTGAACGAAATCTCTTAAAATAAATAACCAAAAGTTACTGATTAAGTATTCGTCTATATAATCAAAACCATTTTTAAAAGTTTCAATAAACTCGACTAAAGTAGAATTAAATCTACATTCCTCTAGGGCTTTTAAAATACTTGGATACTTAATGCTAAGAATAGCACATTCTTCAGGGTAATTATATAAATTATATGTGGACTCTTTGGCTAAGAACATTAGTTCCATTACTAAATTCTTCATAAATAAAATCAAAGGTTCCTTATTCTTCTTATCATTCCTCGAGTTTCTAATAACCAGGATTACAACAGGATGAGAGATTAGGATTTACCGGGTCCAACTCGCCTTTCGCTATCCTTTTCCTCTTCTTCACTTCTCCGCCTCGGCAACCTTTCGGTCAACGCTCCGCCCCACACGGCCTCTTGCCTTCTTTGGGAAGCGTCTTCTCAACCGACAGACCTTCGAAGATTTGGATATTCTTTACGGAATTTTTGTCGTCCAGTTATCCGGGTGATTTCCTTAACTCATCCTCTCTCCTCTCAAAAACTAGTTTAGGAGCATAATGATAAAAAGGGATAAGGATCCCTTGAAATTTATTTACTCAAAAGTAATGTACATGTTTAGGGAAAAACAGAGCACATAGCTGGTTTTTGCTTATTGTGCTCTGTGAAAAAACCTCGATTGCCTTATATAGACTCTCGACTAATGAGTAACCATAGTTTTATAACTCAACTATGATCACTTTTTACAACCCTAGTTGCCGACACTAGTTACTTTTTATCGGGAATCTTGGGCTACTTTTGCTTTCTCTTGTCCTTTTTCTGGTTGTAGCCGACAATCCATGATATGTGGCCGACAAAGAGGACAGATGTGTGTTAGATATGATTAGTTTTGATGATGTCAAATATAGATGTTAAATATTGAGAGCAAAAAGTTTATATAATGTATTTATTTCCTACATTGACTAACTACTGTGTTCAATATAAAATATCCTGTAGATTAGTCATGCAAAGAAAGAAGACATCAAGTTGGGTTGAAAAGATTCATGTGATTTAATATTGCAGATTATTCGAATAGTAAAACTTGTTTTTGGTTAAGATATTCGAATAACTATCAATTTATCCGAATAAACAAAGTATTATTCTAATAATGAATATGTTATTCGAATAGAGGAGAACTGTTAACAGTTGAAAGTATTTGGATAAGCACATTAGTATTCGAATAGCATGCCTAACAAATTTATCTGAAAATAATTCAAGTGAAAAAGTATTCGAATAATCAAGGCACTATCCGAATAGTCATTGTGATTTCAAACTCTGTTTCTAAATATGTTTTCCGGATAGTAGGATAATTATTTGAATAGTAAGGGCACTATTCGAATAGTGTGATGATTATCCGAATAAGTTTTTGATGAATTTCAACATCCAATACTACAAGACTATCATGATACTAAGGTTACTATTAGAATAGTAAGATTACTATCAGGATAGTATGAAGACTATCAGAATAGTATTTGACATATTTCAAAGAGGACTATCCGAATAGTAATGGAACTATCAGAATAGTCTCAATGCAAAATTATCAAATACTATTCAAATAGTGAAATGACTATTCAAATACTACAAGACTATCAGGATAGTAATGGAACTATCAAAATAGTCTCAGTACAAAATTATCAAATACTATTCAAATAGTAAAATGACTATTTGAATACTACAAGACTATCAGGATAGTAATGGAACTATCATAATCGTCTCAATGCAAAATCATCAAATACTATTCGCATAGTAAAGTGACTATTCGAATAGTCCATAACTAAAAATGGGTGATTTTATTCGAATAGAAGCAAGGCTATTCGAATAACGCAGTAGACTCTGTTTCTTTTAGCATGGGCGACGTTTAGTATTTTTGTCATATCTCCCAAACCATAACTCGGATTGAGGTCAAATCAGTGGTATATGAAACTAGACTTCCATTGAACAAGATCAAGTTAAAAGGAGCTCAGATGAGAGAGATATGATCTGTTGAATTTGACACATGAATCAACATCTTATTCCAGAACAACTTTAGTATTTTAGACATAACTCTCAAACTACACATCGAATTGAGATGAAATCGGTGCCATATGAAACTAGACTTAAAGATGTTTCTATGGATAGGTCAAGGGTTAAATTTAGAGTTATATTCAAAGAGATATGCCTTCTGGAAGTTGGTGATCAAAATCAAGCTCTGTTCTGTTCCAGACCAATTGATACACATTGAATCATAACTTTTGAAATACAAAGTATTTGTGATTGATTCTAGTTGCTATAAAGAGCTTTATAGGGATAGTTCATTTATCCAAAGAGTTAAGCCCTCAGAAGTTTATTCAAATATTGAGGTTGCAGTATTCGTTTGTGAAGATTCATTATCAAATGTGCACTATTCTAATAGAGCAAGCACTATTCGAATAATATAATATATTTTGTGTGAGAAGCTATTCGAATAAGGGTTGGTCTATTCGAATATGAAAGTTTATTATGAGAGAATATTATTCGAATACAAGTGACACTATTCGAATAAGATCGTTTGTTTTACAAGGCAACTATTCAAATAAGGAATTTATTATTCGAATGCACTTCAAGTTCTAAAAGTTTATTCGAATAGAGGATAAAGTATTCGAATAAGGATTACTCATTATCAAAGAAGGCTATTCAAATACAACAGATGTTATCTGAATAACTAATTTTCTAGAAAACAGAGTATCACCTTTGAAACTTCTAAAAATCATTGAAAATTTGTGTGACATGTTCTTATTGGTTCTAATCACTCTAACAATTCATTATATTAGTGATTAATCATTTTCCAGGTGATCAAACAAGGATTAACACACAAGACAGAGAAAGCACTTTTGTGTTAGAAACTTCCAACGACTAGTTCAACAATAATATGTTAAGCCTCAACGGGAAGAAGAAAAGCTAAAATGGTCAAATGCTCTTCATCAACTATAAAAGGAGAGTCATTCTAAATGAACAGTGATGAGAGCCCATGCATGCAATGCTAATATGTTGTTACTCTGAATCTTACCCGACTAAAGCTATAAATCATACACCCACTATGTACTTCAGTGTTAATCATTATCTACTTCATATAGAGAGAAGTAATCGCTCATTATAATCATTCTGTATTTGTGAGAGTTACTCAAGATTAGGGAATCTTGAGCGGGAAATAGATTGTATCCTTACAGTGTGTAAGGGGGAGTCCTTGTCTCAGTACAAGAATTGTAAAGGCTTCACAAGTGCCAGGATTAAACTTGTGGGATTGTAGTGGTTCTCAAGTACCCTGTTAAACTTGAGGAAGA
The DNA here is from genome assembly GCA_963855925.1 of Inga laurina. Taxonomy (NCBI): domain Eukaryota; kingdom Viridiplantae; phylum Streptophyta; class Magnoliopsida; order Fabales; family Fabaceae; genus Inga; species Inga laurina. The sequence continues at coordinate 19,548,746 of OY979712.1, forward strand.
TAGTGGATTGAAATCTCAGGAGGAGCCTAGGGACTGGACTTAGATCATCGTGGATTGGACCGAACCAGGATAAATCACAGTTTGCATTTTCTCTTCCCTAAACTCTTATATTTCCAGCTTATATGATTTCAATAACTGATTATGGCTTTATATTTCATTACTTACATACGTATTGATTTCATAAGATGCAAAAAGAATTTCAAATCTGTTAAACTTTTATAATACACCCAATTCACCCCCCTCTTGGGTGACAGCCAATTCTAACATTTGGTATCAGAGCCAGTCTCTTGTTCAAATGACTTCACCGTCTCAAGAGTTATCAATGGCTGATTTTGGGTATTACTCACTTTCAGAAGGTTTTGATTATACAATCCCACCTTATTTAAAAGATATCGCTTTTTGGTTTTGGAAGGCTAGAATGACATCATTTGTAAAAGCCTTTGATTTTGATATGTGGAATGTCTTTACAAATGATTTTGATTTCAAACCGAGAAAGGATTTGTAACTCCTGTCCCGATCAGGGCTGTGATTAGTGTTTAAATACACTTTATAATGAAATGAGAGATCGATGGTAATTAAAATTTTTTTACAAAACTTGTGCAAATTGATCCCCATTCATTCGTTCATAAAATCAATAGGCATGTTTGGTCTGTTACATGTACAATATCAGAGTATGAGCATAATTCCTAACATTCACCTGAGATAATAACATTAATCCAGAAGTTTGTTTAGGGCATCACTGCCCGTCACAGTATCCATACCGGGGATTACACAAAACTATAATTCTATAATCTATTCAATACATACATCCGTCCAAAATGATAACCAATAAAAAAAAAGTTTCAATCTAAAACTACCGCCAGCAGTCCTAGTCGCCCTTATACGTTTGCTTGCTTCTTGATCCACTTGCCCTGTCTAAAAATGTTATTTGGAAAGAATGAGATTATAAAGAATCCTAGTAGTAACAGTTTACGTATATGATGCATAATTAAACAAAGCAAGTAAGCATACATCACAATGCAGCAATCAATATTTGAGGCTAGGCACACTGCCACGTCTCCTTCACTGTATACAAGGTTGGGCTTTCACCACGTCCCCTCACTGTATCTGTATTCAATGACTAATACTAACAAGCAATGCAATATACATGATATAGGATAAAGTGTTACCACCTTGGTCTTTTCGTCCTTGAGCAGGCACGGGCCTTCTACGCTCCGTGCAAATATCAAATCCTAAAGTCATAATTAAGGACGATACGTTATCACTTAGTCCAATACTCAATACCTTCACAATACTTAAATTGGTTATTATTATTGTCTCTTAAGTACCCTTAAACACCTCTAATAAAAGCTCTAAAGGGTTGGAAGAACTATCCCTAAGATCCCCTCTTGGAAGCACAATCACTGACATTTTTCACTATTTCACTCGAGTGAAGATGGCCTCAGTCGAGTGATGGTATGGTTTGCACTCAGATATCTGAGAGTAAAGGCTAGCGAGTGAGCACCCGAGAGCACAAGAACTTTTTCAGAGACAGAGACACTCGAGCACACAAGACCTCACTCGAGTGATAGCCAAATGCTTCACTCGAGCACTAGAGAGTGAACTTCAGGAAGTGAGAACCTGAGAGCAATGGGAGTTTTCAGAGGGAAGAAGCACTCGAGCATGAGGCTTCTCACTCGGGTGGAGATTGAATTCTCGTGAGTGCCAAAACGCCCTCTTGCTCATTAACCGCGAGTGTTAACCCGAGAGGCAAGTTCTAGGTGTCAAATACACCAGCACTCGAGTGAGAGGAGGCTCACTCGACTGAGAACCCACCGCATTTGCAAGTGAGGCATCACTCTTGCCCATTTCACAGAAGTGCACTGTAGAAACTGAAGGAAAAATAAAGAATTTCATTAGCTTACTCGAGTGACACCCTCCTCACTCGAGTGATATGCATCAGAAACCAGAAAATGCAGAAATAATGACAGCATTCACTAGAATTTTCCTAAGAGTTTCCAAATGACCCAAAACCTCAACCAAAGCTATCCCCACACAAAATCACTCAAGGAATCCAATAAAACCATTAAAACAATCAAAATCCTCTTCCATTATCATGCTTTGATCTTGGGCAATATAAACCACTAGATTTCCAAAATCACTAAACTCAATCATTCAATCCCAAATCAATCCTATCTATCCATATACATTCCAAATATACCATTCCCATACCAATAACATGCCAAATGCCCAATGGCTCTTATTTTTGAAAATAGGAAATAATTTCCCAGAAATTCAAAACTAATCCATTTGGCACAAAACTTAAATAAATAGATTGGTTTCACTTACCTCTTCAACTTTTCCAAAAAGGCTTCTTAATCCCCCAACTTTCACAATCTTTTGAAATCACAAACCAATACCAATAAACAAACTACAACCATCCAAATGAAACTCATTAGTCAAGGAACAATTTTAGAGAAATGAGTTTGAGCATATGAGGCCATTTCCCTTATCTTTTTGAAGCTTTTCTTCCTTCCCTTTCCTTCAACAATGGCGCTAGATAGAGTGAGAAAAGAGAGATGAGAGTGGTTGAAGATGAAGAAGGAAATGATCACTCTACTCCCCCTATACATCTCATGTCAGCGAAAAATATGAGGGAAGAGAGAGAAAATATTTAAAAATTCCATTTGACTTTTCCTCCACTCCTCACATAACACCAACTTGCCACATGTCCTCTTCCTATTGGTTCTCACACAATACATCACCAATCATCTTATCTAATCCCTTCATTAGCTATTTAATCATACTTCTCATTTCCTCTTAGTTAGTAATTAATTTCTCCACTAATCACTAACTTATGGCCAATAATTCCACTCTTTCAATTTCTGCTTAATTTTGACACATTAATTAAAATTGCCACAAAACACATAATAATTCACTCTAATTAACAATTACATTCTCAATAATCAACATTAGCCCTTAATCAAAATTTGGGGCGTTATAGGATTGGACTGAAAAAGAAACGAAAATGTTTTCATTGAACATTAGAGCAATGAAAATTCTATATAGTGCTTTGACTGAGAATTATTTTGAGAAAATCAGATTTTGCTCTAATACCAAAGATATTTGGGACACTCTTGATTGTGTTTATGTTTCTAACAACTATAATGAAGTTAAAAGTATTGACAATTCATCAGAAACTATAAGTTGTATATCTATGATTGATGAACAATTGGAAGACGAGAATGAAGAAGAAGAAATCATAGAAGACTTCCATGATCTAGTCAACATAGAAGAACAAGAGGAAGATGTACATGTTCAGGGAAAAACAAAGTATATAGCTGGTTTTTGCTTATCGTGCTCTGTGAAAAAACCCTGATTGCCTTATATAGACTCTCGACTAATGAGTAACCATAGTTTTATAACTCAACTATGATTACTTTTTACAACCCTGGTTGCCGACACTAGTTACTTTTTATCGGGAATCTTGGGCTGCTTTTGCTTTCTCTTGTCCTTTTTCTGGTTATGGCCGACAATTCGTGATATGTGGCTGACAAAGAGGACAGTTGTGCTTATCTTCTTTTCTCCGCATGATGATGCGGAGATTTCCTTTTACTTTCTCACTGGGACAAATCTGGTTCATCCAGATTTTTCTGTTAAAAGCAGTAGCTGGCTCATCACACCTTTCTTTATAGGATTCTTTTTTAAACAGTAGACTACTGCTGTTTCGATGACTTGCTAGGTTCAGGCTTTACCATCTTCAATGATTTCATCTATCTCAAGGAGATAAGGAATATATCCTGCTGCTCGTCTAAGACATATATACTCTTCATTGAATTCAGCTTTCACATCCGGCTGACCCTTCTTTATCTTTAAATTTATCTGCTCGATTTTTCCAATGGTCCCTACTTGGCAAATGTAAGGTCTTGCAAAAGAGAACTTGGGTGGAACTATGGTGAACTTGGCAAATTTCATCTTGGATGGTCCAATCTTATCTAGCTCTTTTAGGGCTAATACAATTGGCTTAGGTAATCCTTCATCCTGAGTTTGATTTTCGAAATAGGCTAAAGATAAAAATCCATAATTAAACGCAAGTTTAATCATGTCTCTAGAGGCTCCACTCAAAGCTAAGACTTTTGGATAAAAACTTCCATAATCTATAGCAAAGGTTTTGGTTGATTCTTGGTTATTTTCGGTGTTCATAAGGGTAAACACTCTATTATATTCTAATAAGAATTGCTCTCAGTTTTTTTTTTATTTTTCGGGTAGTTCTGGAAACTATTTAAAATGAGGGGGTAACTGTTTTTCTTTTTCGGAAAAGGTAAACCCTAGCTGAACAGTTTTCTTCTTCGGTACCTGCACAAAATTTTGTCCAAGCAATTCTTAAGTTAGTTTCTCCAGATCAGAGCTTAATATTTCCTTGACTTCACAGACTTTTGTCTCAACTAAAGTTTCAGTCTTGGATTCTGATTTGTTGAGTCCTAGTCTTTTTGCCTTTGCTCCTTGGATAAGTCACTGGAACCCTGAAAGGAGGGCTTCTCTTCATCCCCTTTGCTTGAGTCATTGGAACCTTTCTTATTAGATTCCTCATCACTTGTCTTGGATGTTGCGAAAGACAAAGCTTCCGACTTTTTTGCTTCCAGTATTCTACCAGGAAGACTTTGCTCGCTTAAACCAGAAGAACTGGCTAAGTCTTTTTTAGCTTCGCTCAAAGGGCTTGAATTCCTTATGAACTGTTTTAAATTAGTTTTGAGACAAAGTAAGACACTTCTCTGAAGTATAACTTGGCTTTGAAGCTTATAAGCTCCTCATATAACTTATTTTGAGAGCCTAAAAGAGATTCCATCTTGGCTTCTTCTTCTTGGATCTTTTGGATTTGATCCAAAATACTAGTCATGGGATTGATTTCCATATCGACTAAGAAAATCTGCAAAAATTTTATGAATTCCTTTAAAAGAATACATACTAAACCATGCAGATAATTTGGCTCTTCTTTGGCTGGCAATTGAATCTGGGCATTTATTATTAATAAAAGCCTTTACTTGGGTGTTATCTGTTTCCACAGTAAACTCTTTATTGATAATCTAGATTTTGAACTTCTTTATTCCATATATAACAGCAAGAAGTTCTTTCTCGTTTATATCATAATTTATCTCTGCTCCCTTGAAGGTTCCTGAAGCATAAGACAAAATTGGATTTATGGGTTCTTCCCGCTTTCGCAGTAATGCTCCCTAATAATAATTAGAAGCATCAGTTTGTAAAAATAATTCATCCTCATCCTTTGACAGAGGTAGAGGTTTTACTTCCTTTTTTACAAACTCTTTAATTTTTCTAATTTCTTGGATTTCTTCTTCTTCCCATTTGAAGGGCTTATCTTTTCTAAGCATCTTCTGTAATTTTCCTCGAACTAAAGCCCCATAAGGGATAAAGTTCATGGCATAATTTAGATGTCCTAAAAATGACATAAGTTGTTTCTTATATTGAATTTTATCCGGACAAGTTAAAATAGTCCGAATAATATTGGGCTGTAATTCTACAACTCCTTTAGGCTTAATGGTTAGGCCTTAATATTCTATTTGGGCTTTTCCTATTTCAGCCTTTTTCTTGGATAATACTAGTCCATTTTCAAAAGCTTGGCAAGCAAAAACAAATAAATGTTTTCTATGCTCTTATGGGATTTCAGAAAATACTAAAATATCATCTATATGGACCAATATGAATGATCTATATGGATTAAAAATCTTATCCATCCTTTCTTGAAAAATGGCTGGACTAGTTTTTAATCCTATTGGTAGAACATTCCACTCATAATGTCCATTTAGTACACTAAAAGCGGTACATTCTCTCGATTTTTCTTCTAGTTCTATTTGAAAAAATCCGGATTTACAATCAAATTTTGAAATATTTCTGAATCATTGATTTTATAAAAAAAAAACATCTTTTCTTGGGAGAAGATAAGTATTAGATTTTACAACCTTTTTCAAAAGCTTATGATCTATTTCAAATCTAGGTTCTTCTCTTTTTTGTTCTGAATAATTTCTTATTAAAAATCTTGGGCAATTCCATGGACTTTTAGAAGCTCGAATCAAATTTAAATTTAAAAGTTTTTCCATTACCTTTGGAAAATCTTCTAAATCTAACTTTGAATATCTCCTTGGTTTTTATAAACTGGAACATCAGTTTTTAATTCTATTTTTGCAACATCATTTTTTCTATTTGCAAAAGCTCTTGAATTTTTTTCAAAACATTTTTCTAACAAATTTTGAAGATGTTCTGATATTTTAAATTTATCGGAATTTTCAGCTATTGTTTTCATCACATACTCACCATGCTGAGCTGTTAAACTCTGAGTATAATGATGAATTATTGGCATATTTAATAATGTCACTTTAAAACTTGTATCACAATGAGTAATAAAGTATACATTATTAACATCGAAGCTAAAAATCTTAAATGCTTGTCTCATTGCTCGAATTCCCAGAACAAGATCACATCCTATGTTAGGATAATAATAAAATGTGTCTATTCTGAATTCAATATTTCCAATTTGTAAATAAAGGTTTTTATATCCTTTATCATATCTAGTCTCTTGATTATGGATATCATTTGCCTTAATTGGATTTAATCCAATTAATCTTTCTTGACTTAATTTGTATTTTACCAAATTAATGGTACATCTTGTATCTAAAAGACAATCATATCTTTTAGCTTGATAATTTACCTTTATATAAGGTGTTTCTTTACCTAGTTTTTGGGATCTTGTATCCATTAATTTCTAGGTGACTTGGATGAATTATTACTTAGTTAAGATTTATAAAATCTCTTCCTAATAATATCTCGGATTGTGGATTAGTCATTAACTCAAATTTTTGAATTAAAACTAATTCTTGATTATTGTCTGTTAGGAAAGTTATTCCAAATTCAACTTCTTTCTCGACTAATTCCAAAGGATTGTAAGTTCTAGGATTTTCTAGTTTTATTGGTATAGCTTGTGATATTAAAGAATCTTTAACATGCTAATACTGTACTCCTGTATTAATTACACAATCTTGTTGAATTCTTTCATTTTTTATAGAGATTGGAATTCTATATTTACTACCTTCTCCAATTTCTATCCTTGGATTTATATTAGATTGACTTCTGGTTATGATTCCAGAATTCCTAATAATTATTGTTCCTTGATCAAAAGATAATCTTGGAACATTTCTTGGATTTGGTATCAAAGGTCTATTTTGAGAGGCCTCTAATACAATTTCTTGAGGTATATTCCTATCATTAGTAGGAATAGGCTCATTTCTTAGGAATGAACTGAATATAGAGGGAATCATCACTCTTTCTTTAGATCTTTGAGTAATCTTATGATCTTTTGTAAAAGCATACAGAACCTTGGCTTCTATAGTCATGACATCACTTCCTTCCATCATGTCTATTCCAGAGAGCTTATAACAAAGTTTTAAAGCTCTTCCCTTGTTTTGTTCTCTTCTTGTTAAACTAAAGTTTGGTTGAATCACAAACTTTAATTTCTAATAGATTAAATCTCCTAAAACTATACCTATTGTGGCATGTTTTATATTGGATATAATCCTATCATCCATTAGATATACTTGGATTGGTGTACTAATTCATTATCTAAAATAGGCTTTTACCAGAATTTATACTACTGCTATATAAATATTTTGAATTCTTGGATTATTTATTTTCACAAGTTCTTCTTCTGCGATTTCATTTGTTAATAAGGGTATATCAGCATATCCAGAGGTTGCTTGATTTACACTTACTGGTTCTTGGATTTTTCTTATCACAAAATATTGTGACTTATGTTTCTTGAAAACATCTTTCAAAATTTTTGTTTTGAAAATATTTGACGGTTCAAGGTCAAATTCTTCCTTTTGAATCTTGGATGCTAACTGACTATTGAAAATATGTGTTTCACTAGTCATAAAAACTAGATTCACTCTCGGTTTCACTTTCACTATCTATTTCATAAAATGAACATTCATTTTATGAAATAAGATATTCTTCTTCTTGACAGGGATAAAATCCTTGTTCTTCTAATGTTTCAAGAACGTTAGTTTCTTTCTTTTTCTTATCCTTGTTTGGGAATTCATTAGCATAATGTCCTTTTTCTTGGCATATGTAACAAGTACATATTTTCTTTGGTTTATATTTACTAGTCTGTTTTCTCCAATATCCATATTTTGGATATTTCTTCTTGTCTTTACTGTTAACCTTCTTAGGTTTCCATTTCTTTTTCTTTTTACGGCTTTTTTCGTAAAATCTTGGTTTAGAACCCCATCTTTTTTCTAATATGTTATCACAACATAATCCTCTGGTCTGTTTCCACTTTTCTATCTTCCTGCTCGTTAAATGTTTTAAACAAACATCTTTAAACCATTTTCGGCTGAATTTTATCTTCTGACCTAAAGTATCATTCTTGGTTGTACTATACTTATTATTATAATAAGCATAGTAATCTTTTTCTATCTAAGAACCCTATGGCTCAGATATCTTTTGAAAGAATAACTTAGAATATATATCATATTCTTGTATTTCAGGGTCTTCAAATCTTCCTTCATAGAAGATATCTTAGAAATTACATATGTATTGCTCCAGATAACATGGAGAACACATAACTAACTGGTTAAGCCTTCTAATGGCTTCTTGAGTTTTTCGATTTACCCAATCGCTTTGAGATTCTTGTTTAGGATCTCTCACTCATTCCCATAATATGAAATTTTCTAATTTTGTTGCTAACTCTTGAATACTTGAAGAAGTTCTTAAATTATTTTTGACTTCTGTATTTAAAGACTGAAAATATTTATCAGTTTGTCCTCGGGTTGTCATCATTAAGTAATCTAATGCTTGTGAGACACTAAATTGCTTAGCAACAGCTACTATAGTATTTTCTTTTATCCAGGCATTTATTTTTGCTTCTGGGTCTATTTCACAATCTAGGTTTAAAATAACTCCGTTGGTTCTTACGAATTCCATTGGGTTATCACTTGGCTCATATCTATAGTATCTATAATCCCTTACAGGCTTATTATATTTACTATTGTTCCTTTCAGGAAAATTTCTTGTATTTTGAAAATACCTTGAATTTTGATAACTCGGGTTAGAGGTTTGTCCTTGTTCAACTGTAGATTCTGATGGTTTTACATCAGCAACTAATTGATTAGTTAATTCTTGACTTATCTCTTCTTCTTTTAGACTATAAGAAGACTCGGTTTCTAAATATTTCTCTAAAGAGAGTTCTAAATTTTTAGTTTCCACTAAAATTTTTTCTTCTTTACGACTCAAAACATACGAGTCTGACTCGTCATCACTATCTTCTTCTATTTTGGCTTTTAATTCTAATAGAAGATTTCTTTTCTTTTCCTCAGCTTCTTTTTCTCTTAGCTTTAATTCCCTTCTTTTCTTTCTTTACATTTTTCTTTTTTCCTTCTCGGCTAAAATGATTTTTAATTCTTCTATTTCTTTATCTATAGCAGAAGGAATTGCTAAAGAAAAAGTAGGAGGAATTTCTATCGTCTTTGATATTCTTCTAGTATTTCTACTAGATCCTTCTTCTTGAATTTTTTCTTGAGTTAATTCAGATTCTATCTTAATCTGTTTATTAATTCTAATTATTGTCTTAATATCTTCATTTGATCTCTAATTGGCTCTAAATTAATTGGAAGTCCTTGATTAATTATTTCCAATTTTTTAGTCTTGGATAATTCTTGCTCTATTTCTATTTTTCTATTTTTCAAACTAATCATTTAGAATGAGAATAATCGTCTATCTTTCCTTTACCTTTATCTTGTTTTCTAATCTTACTAGATTTAGAAACAGGCTCTAATACCACTTTGAGCTGTGACGACGACTCAATGGAGGTTAAATCTACTTGGAAGGGTAGATCTACGGCTAAATTCATTTTTCTTAATTTCCTCATTTCCTCTTATTTTTTATTATTGTTAAGAGAACATCAATAGAGGTAAATTAGAAAAAGATTGACAAATATAAAAATTATGTTTTATATTTAAGATCAAGATCAATTTTCTAAATATGTCTTATATTAAGGACAGGAGGAAGTATAATTTTATCTATGAGTGATACAGTTGATTGTACTTGTTTGGAATAACAATTGGAATGCTTAAAAATAACTTTTCAATCATGATTTACAATATACGAGGTAAGTATGTGAGAAGAGTTTTGTCTCAATTTACGTGAAAAACAACTTATAAACAATCCAAATGCCATACCAAACATGCCACTATGTTACATCTTGTTTAGCTCATAATGGCTTTCTCACCTAAGCTAGTCACATATAATTATGGGAAAATCCCTAAAAAAGAACTCTAAAATAGTGAAAAAAGAAAACAAAAAGGTGATATAAATTTGCATATTTCCGCAGAGATGCTAGTGCATGAACTAGAATTTACTAAATTTATAGAAAATGACCAATTTACCCATACCATTTTTTTATTGAAATAAATAATTACTCCCACCGGCCGGCACTCCGATGACCTGATTAGTGGCCGGAGCTTCAAAGTTCGACCGCTGACCAGAGCTCTAGTAGGACTATTCCTCAAAATATTCCCTCATTTTTGGGAACATTCCCTTAGAATATTCTACAGAATATTCCCTTAGAAATATTTATTCCCAAGTGTGGTGGGATTTGAACCCCCACTACTTTGGTGGCTCATTGGTGGCACCAAAAGTGTTTGACCATTGAGCCACCAAAAGCTCTTTAACATAGATAAGGTAAGAAAAAAAAAATATAGTAATCTTTGATCTCTAATCAAGCTCATCAACAAGTTTAAATAAGGAATTGGCAAATTGAGATAAGGAATTGATAAGTTCATATAAGGAATTGCAACTTTTATTTTTTAAGTAAAAAATTCACTTATTCTTTCAGACCATTCATTAATTTAGATAATGAATTCTCAAGTTTATATGAGAAATTGACAAGTTAAGATAAGGAATTATCAACTTTCATTTAAGTAAAAAATTTATTTACGCTTTCAGGCTATTCACAAGTTTAAATAAATAATTCCCAAATTCAGATAAAGAATTGACTAATTGAGATAAGAAATTGACAAGTTGAGATAAAGAATTCCCAATTTCATATAAGGAATTTGCAACTTTCATTTAAGTAAAAAATTCACTTAGGCTCTCAGGTTATTCACAAGTTAAGATAAAGAATTGATAAGTTAATATAAGAAATTAACAAGTTTATATAAGAAATTCGCAACTTTCATTTTTTAAGTCAAAAATTCACTTACTCTCTCATATCATTCACTAGTTTAGATAATGAATTCCCAAGTTCATATGAGGAATTGACAAGTTGAGATAAGGAATTCCCAAGTTCACAATTCCTTATCTGAACTTGGGAATTATTTATTTCAACTTGTCAATTCTTTATCTAAATTTAGGAATTCTTCATCTAAATTTGTGAATGGTCTGAAAGTGTAAGTGAGTTTTTTTACTTAAACAAAAGTTTCAAATTCATTATCTTAACTTGTTAATTTCTCATCTGAATTTGATAATTCATTATCTAAACTAATGAATGGTCTGAGAGAGTAAGTGAATTTTTTACTTAAAAAATGAAAAGTTACGAATTCGTTATATGAACTTGTAAATTTTTTAGCTCAATTTACTAATTTTTTATCTGAATTTATTGATGGGCTTGGTTAAAAATTAAAGGTTACTCACATATATATACACACATATATACTTATCTACATTAAAGAACTTTGGCTGTTCAATGGTTAGACACTTTTTGTGCCACCAAATTGGCGGGGGTTCAAATCCCACCACACTTGGAAATAAATATTAATGAACCCCCACCACACGTAGGAAAAAATATTTTCAACGGAATATTCTTTGAAATATTAAGAGGGAATGATACCAAGAGGAAAGGAATATTTTGAGAAATATTCCCACTGAAGCTCCGAAGGCCGGCTGATGGGGGTAATTATTTTTTTAATTAAAAAAAATGTAAGAGCACTATAATCTTTTCCTTTTAATTTCAGTAAAAACAATTCAGGCACTAATATCTTTGTGGGATTATACAAATTCGGATTACTTTTATTTCTTTTCACTATTTTAGAGTTCTTTTTCAGGAAATTTCCCTATTATTACTTATCTAGTCTTTATTGTTGCTATTTAACAAAAGCAATTTCTTATTACTATTTTAGGAAGGAGATTGATAACCATTTTTTGTTTATTTTATTCAGACTTGGCACTTTCGTTTCCCCATTGTCATTCGCAATAACGCCACTTTATTTGACCCAAAAGAATGAGATATTTTTAGGATCTTTTTTATGTATAACAGCGCCATATCTCGTAACTCATAAGTCCTAAATGCAGAACTTTTTAATATCTGTACGGCTATAACCTATAACCTCCAATAGTTCGCCTTTAAGGTTAATACTCGTAACTCTGTTCATTAATTCTTCACACACACACACACTCTCTCTCTCTCTCTCTCTCGTTGGATTTGGATAGGGGTCAAATTTAGCGAGCGCGCACATATCATATGTGCGTGTATATAATATATATATATATAACTCACAAACCCACACACACAAGAACAAGTTGTTAACTACTCATTAATTATTTTATTTGTGAAGTTACAAGTTTTGTTTTTAAGGTTGGAGGCTTCTATAGAGAACTACAGAAGGCATATGCTAAGTACTTGTAATCTTGAATTAATTAGAATGATTTCTACTTTTTTATAATTTTTTCCTACTCTTATCAAATTATTTATATTTTTATTGGTTATATAAAACATAATCCCTCAAAGTTTCTTACTGTAATCGCTTGAAGGTGTTCCAAGAATTTTTTTTCTTCATATTATTTTTATACTAGTATTTCATGCTTTACTATTTACAAGCTCCATACTATTTACAAGTTCTATATTCATTCATATAACAATTTGGAAAATTTTCATTAAGCCTCCAAGGTTGTGGTATAATTTCATTCAAGTCCCAAAAGTTTATGAAACTTCACTGCACCCCTAAAAGTTAAAATAAAATTAAGTTTGTGGGTGAAAAGACAATAAGATCTTTTTTTTTTTTTTTTCATAAGAGCATTTATAGGACAAATGAGGGTATTTATAAAACAAATGAAAACATTTTCAAAATAAATAAAGACATTTACAAGACATATAGAGATATTCGAAAAAACTTAGGGAGTTAAAAATATTTTGGCTATTTACAAAACACATATGAAAATTCACAAGACAAGTATAGACATTTATAATACAAATAAAGGGATTCAAACGAACTTAGGGAATTTAAAATATTAGTCATTTATAAGATAAATATGAAAATTCATAAGATAAAGATAGATATTTACAAGACAAATAAAATAAAGACATCATTTTCTTTTTATCCAAAACTTAATTTCACTTTAATTCAAGTGGTGCAGTAAAGTTTCAGAAAATTTTAGGGGTTGACTGAAAATCATGCCATATCCTTCAAGACTAACTAAAATTCTCCCAAATAATTTTTATCAATTTTATATCGATGGACACATAAATTGATGGGACGCGGCTTCTCTCCTTTAATATTACCGTCCGCTGCCCTCCTTTGCCTTTAAACTGCGCCGTTTTGGCGCAAAACACAGCACCCAGTGTTTTTTTTTTTTTTGAAAATCACTATTTAACATCCTGATATATTTTTTCAGTACCATTCAGTTTCCTAAAATATTTTTTCAAGATCCTAAAATAATTTTTCAGTATTATCCAGTATTTTGAAAAACACTATTCAACATCATGAAGTATTTTTTCAGTACTAGTCAGTTCCTTAAAATATTTTTCAAGATCCTAAAATAATTTTTCAGTAAAAATATTTCAGAGTACTGACTGAAATTATCAAAATACTTTAAAATACTGGATAATACTGAAAAATTATTTTAGGATCTTGAAAAATATTTTAGGGAACTGACTAGTACTGAAAAAATACTTCATGATGTTGAATAGTGTTTTTCAAAATACTGGATAATACTGAAAAATTATTTTAGGATCTTGAAAAAATATTTTAAGAAACTGACTGGTACTGAAAAAATACATCAGGATGTTAAATAGTGATTTTCAAAAAACAAAAAAAAAACTGGGTGCTGTATTTTGCGCCAAAACGGCGCAGTTTAAAGGCAAAGGAAGGCAGCGGACGGTAATATTAAAGGAGAGAAGCCGCGTCCAAATTGATGGGTGACTAGAGAACTACATTGATTTTTATCCTGTGATCAAATGCCCAAAATTCATATATTCCATTTGATTTTGGATACTTTACAAAAGATATTTTATATTAGGCCAATGGTTCAAATTTCTCTTGGTACAAAAGAAAAATTTGATAGCTTTGATGGATAAGTATTTTGTTGTGAACGTTAAAACAAATTATTGATGGGATTGATCTGCTGACAAGAAATTAAGGGAAATTCTTGTGAATTTAATATTATTATAAGTAAAAAATAAACATATAAGAAAATACGATAAAATGGTTCCTTAAAATCTCAAAATTGTGTTTAAATTATGTGAGACTTTTTTGCAATAAATTCTAATTCCACTGATAAGTCTAGGGATGTCCACTAACAAGTCCATGGGTACTTACACTGACAAATCCATGGAAATTTGATAATTAAAATTTATTGCAAAAAAGTTTCATAGGATTTAAGTGTAATTTTAAAATTTTAATGGATCATTTTGTAGTATTTTCTTTTATTTGGGACCTAAATATAATTTTCCCAAAATATTTTAACATTGTCGTTTAAATGAAAAAAACAAAAAGTTAATATAGTATAATGATTCTTCTATATTTTTATTAGTTTTATAGCAACCGTAGAAATTAGAGATAAGACGGTTAACGTCGATTGACCAATAGGTCAATGAATCTGGAATATCATCCCATGGTTTTTTAAAAGCGCTGTCATGTGTGATGTATATTCTATTTAATTTATTTTTATCAATTAGGTGGGCCATTTTTTTAAGGTTGTTAAATCTAAATCCGCCATTGAACTGATCTAGATAGTATATTAAATGTTAGTAGGTTAGATTGAAGTCAAATATGAGCTAACATAGGGTTAGACCTATAAGGAAGTGAACTTGAATGATAATATTTTTTAAAATAATTTTGGAATTTGAGAATTTTTGATGATCAAATCATAATATTTTTGAGTATTTTTTTATATATTAGAAAGTATACATCTCAACATTTCCATAAAATCTTAATTTGTAATTGGGTTAATATCATATTTAGTCCATCAAATTTATCCTCGTTTTGGTTTTAGTCACTCAACTTTCAAAATAAGTGGTTTTGGTTCTTATAGAGGCAAAATGATCCAGGTTTTTATTGAGTTATAGGGAACAATATTTTTAATAAAATGAAATTTGAAGGACCAAAATTTATTGTTTAAAACTTGAGGGACTAAAACCAAAATAAGGGAAAACTTAAAGGACCAAAGATTATATTAATCTTTTACAATTTTTGAATATGTAGAATTAGATATGAATTTTTGAATTTAAGAAATTCTAAATAAATAATGAATCGGCCATTGTAGTAAACAATGAATAAGTTTGAAAGGTAATTGTTGAAAAATTATTTATTGAGAAATTTTTTACCTATATGATTAGGAGCTCAGATATTGCCACCCATGTTTAAAGTCGGGAAATCAGTTGGTCCATTTAAACCCTGAATTTATAAGAGTTAGGTTTAAGATTTTTGCTTTGAAAATAAAAGTAGGCCTAAAAGAGCCAACCTGTAAAACTGAGGGACTAAAAGGGCCAGTCCTGTAAGGCAAAGGGCGGTCCTTTTAGGCTTGTATATTTTTTTAAGAAAATTATTTATATAATAATAATATTATTGATTTTTTAGACTTTATTAATGATGTTGCAAATATTTAGTTGTTATTATATTTTTTAGAATTAAGTTTTATAAGAACATCTTGTATTAAAAATTCTAAAAATTAAAAACTTATGAAAGATATTTCTTATTTCATAAGTATTTCTACTAATTTTGTATTTTTTGACTTATTTTCTAGTGATTGTTTTGTTTATATCTTGTATTGTTTATTTTGTTGACTACTTACACTTTTCAAGGCATATTTACAAGAAGCATTTTTTATTTTGTTAAGTTTTCTAATTAATTGTTTGTAATTATGGTATGTGGATAATAGTTTACCTTTAATTTTGATTTAGTGATTGTGTTTGTTTGTTGCATGATGTGTACCGTTTACACTTTAATTTTGACAACATTTATATGTTAAATTAAGACTTTCATTACTGTAATTTTATTTCTTAAAAAAAAGCTATAAAAATAGTAAAAGATTATTAAAATAACTTCGGCCCTGTCGAGTCAACCTTGGCCATTATGCTCAATACCCAGACTTCAAAAAATGATTGTCTTTCTTTATGCAGGCCTAAAAGGGCGGCCCTTTTAGGCCCTGATCTATAAAGGGCCTGCCGGTCATTTTTACCAGCTTCACCCATATTTAAGGGATAACTATTCTTTAGTGCAACCTATCTTTTAACCAGATGTAAAATATATTCGAGTTGCATGATTTTTTTTACATGAAAAAATTACACTTACCAAGAACCCATTCTTTACCATAAATTTTATAAAGATCTTTGGGAAAATCCCATATAAATACCATTTCAATTGTCAAAACCCACAAAAGTCTCTTATAACTTAAAAAAGACAGATAGGTGATCAGGGACCAATCTGGGTTACTGAAGTTTAAGGCTAAAGACCAAAATGCCCCTCAACTCATTTACTCACACTCACCTTTAGAAAACTGAATCACTCCTTATCGTTCCTTTCGGTTCTGTCGCAGAAGGGCTTCAGAAAACTGAATCACTCCTTTATTGTTCCTTTTGGTTCTGTCGCAAAAGGGTTTTCTGTCATCCCTTTCGGTTCTATCGGAGAGGGGCTCCAGAAAACTAAACTTAAGCCTGGGTGTGCAGATCTGGGAGTAGCTATTTTGCAAGTCATCTTTTGGTTTATGTACAATGATTTGGATCCCTTCAGATATTTTGGTTAAAAGGGTTATGGCATATATGATGTACTTTATGTAAGTACTGTTTTTTGTTAAAACAATAGGTTATACCCTGGAAATGACAAGAAAACATTAGGTGCTGGTGGAATCGTAATGTGCACTTGTCATTGGACAATGTATTTGGTAGTTGCTGTCAGTAAGAATCTGGCGTTTTGTAAATTCTATTACTGTACTTATCATTTCCATTGAAACAGTTGTTAATGGTGATATGTGATGTAATTAAAGTGCACATGAAGGAACACCTTCTTTTGGGCTACTGACTTCTATACATTGGGTGCATGTGGAATGAGTAATGTTAAACTTTTTGTTGAAAATGTTTTTGGTAGATGCTGTCAGTAAAAATCTGATGTTTTGTAAATTCCATTACTGTACTTGTTATTTCCATTGAAACAGTTGTTAATGGTGTCAGCTTCCAACCATTTAATTATAGTTGAAGGAACGCCTTCTTCTGGGTTCATGGCTTGTATGCATTGAGTGTAGATGGAATGAGTAATGTTAAATTGTCATTTGAACCCTTTACTTGGTAGTTGCTGTGATAAACATTGGTGGTTTGTTAATATCATCAGAACTTGTCTTTACCATTATGAAACTTGTCATTCTCATTACCATTCTCGTCAAAACCATTAAAGACTTTGTTAATTCCATTAGTGAATTTGTCAGTGTCCCCCCTCTGGGCAAACACTTGGCCATATAAAGTTTGGAACCATTATAAAACTTGTCATTCCCATTACCATTCTCGTCAAAACCATTAAAGACTTTGTTAATTCCATTAGTGAATTTGTCAGTGTCCCCCCTCTGGGCAAACACTTGGCCACATAAAGTTTGGAACCATTATAAAACTTGTCATTTTCATTACCATTCTCATCAAAACCATTAAAGACTTTATTAATTCCATTAGTGAATTTGTCAGCGTCCTCCCCTCTGGGCAAACACTTGGCCACATAAAGTTTGGAACCATTATGAAACTTGTCATTTTCATTACCATTCTCGTCAAAACCATTAAAGACTTTGTTAATTTCATTAGTGAATTTGTCAGCGTCCTCCCCTCTGGCCAACACTTGGCCACATAAAGTTTGGAACCATTATGAAACTTATCATTCCCATTACCATTCTCATCAAAACCATTAAAGACTTTGTTAATTCCATTAGTGAATTTGTCAGCGTCTCCCTTATGGGCAAACACTAGGCCACATAAAGTTTGGAACCATTATGAAACTTATTATTTTCATTACCATTCTCGTCAAAATCATTAAAGACTTTGTTAATTCCATTTGTGAATTTGTCAGTGTTCCCCCTCTGGGCAAACACTTGGCCACATAAAGTTTGGAACCATTATACAACTTGTCATTCCCATTACCATTCTCGTCAAAACCATTAAACACCTTGTCATTCCCATAATTGAACATGTTAGAGGCCACCCCTTTTGGCTAATCCACACATAATGTTTGGTTAGACTAATTTATCATTCTCATTACTATTCTCGCAAAAAACATTAAAAACCTTGTCATTCCCATTATTCAATCTGTCAGAGGCCACCCCTTTTGGGCTAACATTCAACACACAATATTTCTTGATTTACTTGCTTCCTGTGCAACAACAGTGTATATTATCAAATTGTGGGAATAAATGGATTATAGCTTTACTAAATTTACATAAACAGTAACAATATATCACAAAAGGCCACTGCTATGAAGTAATATACAAGCTTGGTTACCAAAATAAAAACTTTACTACGTCACATCAAAATGTAGTGCTTGCTTACTAAGCTAGATAGTAGGTTTTGAGCTCTTTACAACAATGATGAATTCTAAAAAAATAATTGTTTCAGATTTGGGGACGATGACGAGCCTTGTTAGCGAATGAAATCCTTCTAGTAGAAAATCGAAAGGAGTGTTCAATTTTCAGGATTCCTTCTACGACAGAATCGAAAGGAGTAAGGAAGGACAGAGGAGTGATTCAGTTTTCTGGAGCCCTTCTGCGGCAGAAACGAAAGGAATAACAGGGAGTGAGTCAGTTTTCTGGAGGTGAGTGTGAGTAAATGAGTTGAGGGGCATTTTAGTCTTTAGCCTTAAACTTAGTAACTCATATTGGTCCTTGATCACCTATCTGTCTTTTCCAATTTATAAGAAACTTTTGTGGGTTTTAACAATTGAAATGATATTTATATGGAATTTTTCCAAGATCTTTTGTTTTTTCAATTTTTCCAATTTTGAGGGTGAGTTGCAAATTATTTTTGTTTGTTTTTAGGAAATTATTGCCTCGGTGCCTCCCCTATCATATTAGAATACAAGTATTTTTTCTGATTTTAAATATAAAATAATGCTGATTTTGTTAGAAATATTAAGATAACTAATTAAATTATTTTAAAAAATTTATATTTATCAATTATTTTTCAAACTATTTTATTTAACTTATAAATTGACATGTAATTTAATGATACATAATATATAATATGATTAAATAATTTATTTAATTTATAAAAAATTAAGTCAACTTTTTGATATTTAGGAGCGGCGGAGTATTATTTAGAGGGTGTTTGGATGCAATTAAAAAAATTGCTTTTCAGGCCAAACCATGGTTTGGAAAAAATTTATTCAAACACTCACAATTTCTTCAGAATCTATTTTCCATGTCAAACCATGGTTTGGGAGGCCCAAACCTTGGTTTGGAAACAAGCTATTTTTTCGAGCTTTATGACCGTTGTGATGCAATTATTACCGCTGTCTGACCCTGGCTCTCTTTTCTCTATCCCTTCTTTTTCGAGTCTCCTCCTTTCCGTTTTCATTTGCGCGATTTCTTCCTCATCTGAACCTCAGGATCGCTTGCTCGAGTTCAGGATTGCCGATCGCCATTTTCGTGTTTCCCTCCAGCTTTGATTCCCGTCGAACTCATCCGTGGCCTTCTCTCCCAGATCCCGTCCAAGCTGAGATTTTCGGCTCAAACACTTCCAGATTCCGTCGACGGTTTGTTCGATCTCCCCATATTCGGCGTTTTGGTTCAGCTGGCGCCCTATTTGGAAACCGTGGCTGGCTGGTGGTGGACGGTGGAGGAGTTTGGAGTTGTAAACGGTCCCCATTTCTCGGCATCGGACAGCTACAAATCAGGACCGATCTGAGGAAAAGAGGGAACGGTGGTGGTCGGTGCCGGTGCGTGTGTCAGTGCTCAACAACTCGTGGCTCCCTCTCCTCTTCGACGTTGCAAAAGCTGTCCGGTGAGTCCTTCGGTTCGCACAAGTTCATTTGTTTTTTTAATTGTTGCTTCAGATTTGTGTGTTCTTGCAAAAGCTGTCCAGCGCCCTATTTGCTTCATTCCTGTTAATCTCAATGTTTCTTTAATTTTTTTATCAATAAAAATCTTGAAACCAGTTGTTTTATTCTAGTTAGATAGATGAGTTTCATAAATTCTCCCTTAATTAAACCTACTTGTGCTTTTCTGAAACATCGATCCCACGCCTTTTTCGCATTTCAGACAGCAACTTGGCGATTATGAAAGCTCTCTTTCAACCTCTGTCTTTTTTAATAATGTCCGTTCTCAAAGATCCCACCATGACCTTTGGATCACTTCATTGATAATGAATGCAGCAGTGAAAAAATACTGCTCCATTTGCTATATTATCTTCTATACAAAATATAGGTATCTTTTGATTATTCTTTAATTGTCAAGAACAGGGTCCTGGTCTGATTGCAACAAACAAGCAGTTGTATTTGTATGTAGGAATCTTGATTCTGAATTTAAGTGGCAGAGAATGGTTTCGTGCTTGCTTGATGTGCAATGTTCTTTTGTTAGGTTCATTTGTCACTAGCAATTGTCCTGATGGAATTAGTTTTGATCACCTAGCATGGTTTTTTGCAAAAAAATATTGGTTAATGACATTGATATTGGTTAATGATGGTGATATTTGTTAATGACGTTGCAAAGAATCTCTGTCCGGTTAGTGTTTATTATATGGTAGTTGGTATATAAAACTGACTGAGCTGTTAAGATTTGTGATTGTGGATACATTGGTTTCATTATTGTTATTATGTATTGGAAAAATACACGAATATTGGTTTGTAAATCTGTCATTAGGCTTCGATGAGTCAATGAGAGTAATAGATTTCAGTTTGGTTAGAATCCAGTGCCTGTTTTTGTTCGCTTTAGAATTCTGT
Source organism: Inga laurina (assembly GCA_963855925.1). Classification (NCBI taxonomy): domain Eukaryota; kingdom Viridiplantae; phylum Streptophyta; class Magnoliopsida; order Fabales; family Fabaceae; genus Inga; species Inga laurina. The sequence goes on from OY979712.1 coordinate 19,569,910, forward strand.
TTGATTAGAACGCTATGATTAGACTGTGAATTATCGTCAAATCTAGATTTCTGTTTGTTTAAGGTGAAACCATAATGAGTAAGGGTAAGAAAAAAGCATCCTGGGATGTGAAGAGCACAAAAGTTTTTATTGACCTATGCATAGACCAAGTTGCGAAGGGAACACGTAAAAGCACTAGCTTTAACAAATTTGGGTGGAAAGAGATCTCAGAATCCTTCACCGCAAAGACGGGCAGAATATATGATAAGGGTCAATTTAAAAACAAATATGATGCTCTTAGAAAGGATTGGCAGCTATGGGATAGGTTGTTACACGAGACGGGTGTAGGATGGGATAGTGAGAAGAACACTGTTGTTGCCGACGACGATTGGTGGGACAAGAAAATTTCAGTTAGTAATTCATTTCAGTGAGCGAACATATTTATTTCCTTGACATCGTGCTTGTACGAACTTGTGTAACAAACTTTCATGATGAATGTACAGGAAGTTTCAGGATATGATAAATTCAGGACAAAAGGACTTCAGTTTCAAGAAGAATTGACCCAATTGTTTGCAAGTGTCGCGGCTACGGGACCACACACTTGGGCTCCTACATCCATGTCTCTTCCTGTCCCTCCATCTACTGAGGCAATCCCAGAAGATGCAATCCCAGAATTTCAGATGCAAGAGGGATCAGGAGACAGCGATGAGGTGTTAGGGACACCTACTGGGTTGAGCGGGGAGATGCATTCATTCAATGTCAATGAAAACAGTGGAGGTAGTGCTGCCAACAATGACAAAGGGAAGGGAATCAGTGGTGGGGAGAGAACAAGCAGCGGTGGCAGAGGAGGTAGCTCGTTGGGGGTCAGGAAGAGGGGTGCGGGGATGAAAAAGAAGGGGCCGGCCTCAGCTAAAATAGCCGATGCCCTATACAGGATTGCTGATGCAAATGACGTTGATGCTGAAGCTGCACGAGCAGAAAGGATTGCAGCAGAGGCCCGGGCTGAGAGGATGGCTGCAGAGGCACGTGCAGAAAGAATGGCAGCGGAGGCACATGCTTACGAGATCTCAATTCCGGGCGTAATGAACCACCTTAGACAGGTTTCTGAAGTTGTCAACAATGATGACTTTTATGCACGCTGTGTACACCTCCTTATGAGCAATCCATCTGTAAGGGAGGTGTATGCAACAATGAAGGATATGCCACACCAACTTCTCGTTTTCCTTAAGCATGAATGTTATGGAAGTGTGTGAAATGTATTGTTATATTTACCTTTTCAGTTGGAACTATGTTTAATGATGACATTGCTCAATTGTCTCTTAACTTTGTTAATTTACAAAATATTGGTTATGTCACTTGTCTGTTATCAGTGTTGTTTTATAGTTGAATGTTATCTGTGTGCATATTATCACTATATAATTGTTGTCATTACCGTTTATAACATTTAATATATATGTCAACAGTTGGGTTAGATATGGACAACACATTGAAAATTATGGCAAACCATAGGGAACGGCGCAAACAAAGAGTACGAAAAGTGGCCGCATATGTTGGTGCATATGCTCAGCTATATTTATGTAAAGAACCGCGGCACACAAGTGACTTCACAGGTGCTAAATGGGTGCATGAAGTCTTAAGCGGTAATTCGAACCGTTGTTACAACATGTTTAGAATGCAACTTCATGTCTTTCACGAGCTTTGCTTTGAACTGCAACGACTTGGCTTGACGGAGACTCGAAATGTGGGTGTTCATGAAATGGTTGCAATATTTTTGAACACAGTTGGGTTTGCGGCATCGAGTAGGCTGCAACAGGAAAGGTTTCAGCGCTCAGGAGAGACAATTCATAGGGCTCTACATCTTGTCTTAGATGCATGTTGTCGTCTTGCAATGACTAACATAAAACCACAGGATCGTAACTTTGAGAACATTCACTCAAAGATACGACTCAGCAATAGATACTGGCCTTTCTTTAAAAATGCTATTGGAGCAATTGATGGCACCCACATTCCATGCAAGGTCAGAGCAAAGGAAAGAACAAAATATATTGGTAGAAAAGGATATACATCGCAAAATGTAATGGCGGTTTGTGATTGGGACATGTGTTTTACCTTCGTGTTGGCTGGATGGGAAGGAATAGCCCATGATGCGCGTGTATTTGATCATGCTCTGACAACGCCGTCGATGAATTTTCCACATCCCCCCAAAGGTATGCTTATAACTCCAACACTTTAATTATTATTAATTATATATATATATAGTTATTGACTTTAACCTATTTATTTTGTAAAGATAAATATTATTTGGTGGATTCTGGCTATCCCACCCCGACTGGATACCTTGGTCCATACAGATCCGAGCGTTATCATCTCCCGGACTTTCAGAGGTCATCTACGTTTCAAAACCACAATGAGACCTTCAATTACTTACATTCCAGTCTTAGGTGCACAATAGAAAGAACGTTTGGCGTTTGGAAGAATAAGTTTGAAATATTACAGAATATGCATAGCTATAGCTTCCCCACACAGGTTAAAATTGTGTGTGCTACAATGGCTATACACAACTTCATTAGAAGAACGTCTATTTCTGATCTTGACTTCCGACGCCATGATCGAGAGGGTATTTTGTGTGATGTCGATGCAGATGACGATATAGAACCTTCAACACTACATTCATCAATTGCATTTTCATCTGACATGGCTTCTCTTCGTGATTCTATAAGAGATCAAATCATTTATTATATGCACGAAGCTTAGTCATGTATAGTTTCCTTCTCATTACGTACGCTTTTATTGACAATCTGTTAAATTCAATTGTATTTACATTTTGACGTATTCTATTTTTGCCAATCAGTTAAATGTATGTGTATCTCTACTCTGAACTTGTACTTTGATATTTTGTAGTATATTATTTTATATCCTAACTACTTATAATTAATTTTTTGTTACACAAGTTATTACTATACATGTACACACACATATGTATATATATTTGACTAATTTTAAACCACATGTTCACACACACATGTTATTACTATATTAAACCACATTATAGACTAATAATATAATTTATAAAATAATTTTATATATTTTTTGATATTGTATATTTGACTAATTTTATTATTATAATTTTTTTAAAATTTATTTCAAATTTTTTTGAATTTATTAAACATTTAATGTTTAATAATGTATATAATATAAATTTATCTCTTACATGTAATTATTCAAAAAACTAATGTCCTTTTTAGTAATTTGACAATGAAAAAAGCTATTCTGACTATAACATCCAAACACTCTTACTTTATCAAAATCACTTTGTTCTCATAATCTATTCTGCTCATAATCTATTCTCTAAAAGTTATTCTTCACTTTCCCCCCAGAAGCTATTAAAAAAAGCTTTGCCAAACACACACTTATTGATTAGAGTACAAAAGCATGTTCGCAGATGACACCAAGAACCGACAGAAGCTAGGCTCCCCACTTCCTCGTCGATTCACACGATAATGAAACAGAGGATCGATCCGATTCTTTATTTCCAAAAAAGTAGCCACAAAATCCCACAAATTACCCGAAATAACTAGCGTTTCAATTTTCTTTCACTCAACTCTGATTCATAAATTTGATACTTTCGCACTGTCGCGGCTACAGGATCCATCAGATCCCTTGGTCCACTCCATGAGTTCCAAGAACTCCGCCTCCGGCGCCGATTCTTCCGGCAGCTGTACCTCGGGGCAGGACAAGGACAAGCAGAAGGATAAGGGCAAAGTGAATCGCACCTCGTTGATCCTGTGGCATGCCCATCAGAACGACGCCGCTGCTGTTCGCAAGCTTCTGGAGGAGGATCGGACGCTGGTGAACGCCAGAGATTATGACAATCGCACTCCTCTTCACGTTGCTTCTCTTCATGGTTGGGTCGATGTTGCTAAGTGCTTGCTTGAATATGGTGCTGATGTCAACTCGCAGGATCGCTGGAGAAACACTGTATTGCCTTTCTTCCTAATTAGGACACGGGACTCCATTCTTTTGGGTAATTAAGATTTCTGAACTTTATGAATGTCTAAAACTTTGATTTTCCCTCGGCAGCCTCTGGCGGATGCAGAAGGCGGTCAAAAGCTTAGCATGGTGGAGCTTTTAAAATCTCATGGAGGCTTATCTTTTGTAAGTTCACGTTTTTCTTGAAAAAGGGACCGTGGGAGTTGAAAAGGATTTTTTTGCCCTTTTGCGTTGCTTGTCCGTATTTGAACGATATTTTGTTGAATTGTGATTTATCTATTTGGTGTCTTTTGCAAATGTACGTTCTACTGATACTCCCAAATACCCTTTTCAACTTGCAGTTAGGGGCTGTAGTTGGTATGGCCGCTGCACAAGCGGCTATCCATTTTGTTATCTTTTTGTCTTGTCGAGTCATTATTCTTGGCATAGGCAATTATTTTGCAGGGTGATGTATATTTCTACATATTGATTAGCCTCTTTTTTAATTCTCAACTTCGTATCTTTAGAAACTATTGAAGCAAATCATAAGTTTTCTTGTCTTGACTCCTCCTCCTTACAATCTATATAAACAGGAGAAGAGGAATTTTATTTGAGTAGGGGATCGTCAAAAGATTATGTAGTGAGCAATACTGACAGAATTCTTAATTTTGTAGTTCATTGTATAAAATCCTTAAAATTTAACTTTTTTCCTCTTCCTCCACATGCTAAAGAGGGTTTAAATCTCAGTTCACCTTGACAAAGGCGCCAGATCTTTTTCCAAAATTAATGGGTGGCTTCTCAAAACTATTTAGTGCTTTATATGCTTTGATTACAACCTGTAAGTTTATGCAACATATGAGTGTTTAGTAGCTCTTGAGCTGTCATTGCTTCCAGAATGATTGGAGCCTTGTTACAACCTGTCTGAAGTTGTGGGATATGGTACTTGTATATTGACCTTGATAGTCTGTCTTCAAGATTTTTCCTTTTGTCTACTCTTCTCTATGTGCATTAAAAATAGTTAAGGTGGGTGATAAGTTGCAGTTTTCTAATTCATCTGTTTAATAATGTATACCTTTTAATTTCAACGGTTTACTTAGTTGCTTGATCTTTATGAATCTTTGTAACCCTACACTGAACTTTCTGCTATGGATGGATTAGCTGCTTTTATTACTTTTGTGGGTCTTTATTTATAGTCATTGATGATACAGGGTCAAAATGGGAGCCATTTTGAAGCAAAGCCTGTTGCTCCTCCACTGCCTAACAAGTGTGATTGGGAAATAGACCCTTCTGAGCTGGACTTCACAAATTCAGTTCGCATTGGAAAGGTATCTTTTACACTGAACTTTGCCAGCATTATGCTGACCAATTGGGAAATTTTGACTGTATATACTATTTGTAAACAGTCTGATTGCATCAGAGTTTGGGTGCTTGTGTTTCTTAACATATATTATTATAAGATGTTTACCCTATTATGCTTTAGGGAAATTTCATGTTATAGCTATAGCATGCTTGGTTTCATATTTTAATTTGGCCATTTGAACTAACTTTTTGGTTGTCTTTCTATTGCTTTTTCATTGTGCGGTGATCACGAAATGGCAATAATTTAGTGAAGATTATTTATGATTGATAAATAGAAACTGAGCCTTTGAGTTTTGGTTTTATTGTGCTTCTTAACATATATTATCCTAATATATTAACCTTTTTTTTCTTTAGGAGCTACAATTGCATGTTATTGCTTTTGCAGACAAAGTTGGTTTCTTAATTTAAATTTAGCTACTTGCTATTAGAACTAAAATGTTTGGCTGTCTTTCTATTGACTTTTCATTTTCTGGTGAATCATCGAAGGGCAATAATTTACTCTTGAAGATTATTTATGATTTATAAAAGAAACAGAGTCATTCATATTTTTTTGTGTTGGTTGCTCTCACTCTCACTTTTGCCTCTGTAGCTTTATCTTTCCTCTTGCATCATAAATTTATGCCTTGGACGAACATTTGTGTATGCAATATGGTCTTATTGGTTCTGCATGTTTTCTGCAGGGATCTTTTGGTGAAATTTTGAAAGCGCATTGGCGTGGGACACCTGTTGCTGTCAAACGCATTCTTCCATCTCTCTCGGATGATAGATTGGTGATGTAAGACCTGTTCTTCTTTCTTTTTAAGTCTATGAAGAGCCATTCAAAGAACTTACTAATCTGGTCTTGACAATTATGCCTATGTCTTGTTTAACTTTCTCTCCTTTTAAGTAAGAGTAATCAATTCTTCATCCATTGTGCCATGGGGGAGATAGAGACATACTGTTATAAAGCTGATGCTTCTGCAGCTATAAACTGTTTACTTGTGTTCTAGATTTTTCTGTGATGTTATATGTGGCGATCATTAATCCTCTCTTTTTGGGTGGGTTTAACTTTAAATGCAGCCAGGACTTCAGGCATGAGGTTAATTTGCTAGTGAAGGTTCGACACCCTAATATAGTCCAGTTTCTTGGAGCTGTAACAGATAAAAAGCCCCTTTTGTTAATTACTGAGTATCTAAGAGGGGTATGTGAATGCATGTATCTGCTTTGAGTGTAGCATTCTGCGTCTAGCTTCTGTACAATAAAATAAACTTAAGCTTGGAAAGGGTTGTGTCATATGCAGGGTGATCTTCATCAGCATCTCAAGGAAAAGGGCATACTTAGTCCTTTAACAGCTGTCAACTTTGCTTTGGATATTGCCAGGTATATGTCTTACCTTTCTTCCCACCAACCCCTCTCTCGTCCCTTTTAGTTTCTTTCTTACATGAAAGAATGATAAGAAGCCCTTCCAATAATAGAGCAAAGGAAATGAAACACACGGCCCCCTCTAGAAACCCTTGATTCCTACCCACAGAGGGGCTAAGGATACAGCTCTATCCCTTAAAATATGCATAGTGAGAAATCTCTGATGAAAAAAATTTGGCACTGTCCCTCTAGCCATAAGGCCAGCAAGGCAAAGAAGCTACATCTCCAAAGGACTTCATGCTCTTCTTTTCTGGTAAAGCCGTTACAGTGGATGGTCGAAAAGGGCAGGCTGCACAAATCTATTGTTCATAAATATATATAAAATAATTACAGAAGGTCAATTCCAAGGCAGCGAAGCAACTTTCAAATTTTGATTGATGAGATTTTGAACCTTTCCATTCCATGACCTTTTAAAAATGTAAATTCATTTCCTTTTGCATCATTCTTCATGTTCCCTGTTCTAGGTTCTAAATCTTTATTCTTTTGTGAGATAATATGGGATGCCTTTGTTGATATGAAGGTTTGGGAAAATTAGATAATGGAGGATACAATATGGGGCATCCTTCCTTCCATAGGAACTTATAAAAGCAGAAGTGGAAAACAGGGAAGAAGTTAAACAAAACGGTTGGTTATTGAATTTTTGAATATCTGCCAAAGAACTCTCTGAGGCATCTGATGAACATTACAAAAATCCTTTCCTCAATTATTGTATCTGCTTGACTCTTTTCCAAACAGGCATCATAGGAATTAGGAATACTTTTGCAGGAAGATAGCAATTCTATAAATCAACCTAACTAAAATCAAGAGGCAGCAAATTATTGTATCAGTTCGATTCTCTTACTCTTTCCCTTTCTGTCTCTTACTTTCCTTACATTCCCTATTTAAGATTCATGTACTTTCATCGTCTTCTTTCTATTCGTTTTCATACTGTGCATCCATGTATGACCCTACTTACTCATTTATCTCTTGGCATTATTTTCACATTTTGCTCATTTATCTCTCACATTTTCCTTGCTTCTATTAATGATCCCCAAAAATGCCCTAGCTTGACCCTTTTTGATGTGAAATCAATTATGCCCCTCTCTTCCTATTTTATGTATAAACATTTTCTATTAGGGTGACCCAGTGCATAAGGCTCCCACCAAGCGGGGTTTGGGGAGGGATAAATGTACGCAGCCTTATCAAAAATTGGTTTAATGTGCTCAAAATATTTTATCACGAATGCTCTAATATTTTATTATATATATTCCTAAGATATATCCAAAAACATTATTTTGTTGTTGTTAGTATGAGGATGTAACCCAAAGCATTCTATTTCTTCTGACAAAATTAGCATTAGAAAATATAGAAGCCATTGCACTCATACAGCTTCAGCTTAATCTAATTACTATGCTAATGTTATTGTTGTAAATATTGTTTGCAGAGGAATGGCCTATCTTCACAATGAACCAGATGTTATAATTCATAGAGACCTAAAGCCAAGGCAAGTTGATTATCTGCATCCTATCTAGGAAAAAAAGTATGTTAATATAGGTGAAGACATGATACACACACACAATCAAATATCAAGGCATTTTATTTACAGGGAATTGACATGCATTTTGCTCTTCTCAGCTCTCCCAGAATGAGAAAACTGTTATCAGGAAGATAAGAATATATGTCTGGAATTTACAAAATATTTATATTTCATGTTGAAACTATTTCCTAAAATTTCAGGAACGTTCTTTTGGTCAATTCTAGTGCAGACCATCTGAAAGTTGGAGATTTTGGACTGAGTAAGCTTATCAAGGTGAAGAATTCTCATGATGTTTACAAGATGACTGGTGAAACTGGAAGCTGTGAGTATTTTTGAAAGTTATGCAAAAAAAGTAATACTTTGAATTCAAAATTTATTTTGATTTTTTTCTGTTTGGGTGTAAAAACAGACCGCTATATGGCTCCTGAAGTTTTCAAACACCAGAGATACGATAAAAAGGTTGATGTGTTCTCCTTTGCTATGATTCTGTATGAGGTAATGTTTTTTCTTACGAGATGGATGTTTAAAGTGATATAATTTGAAGCTACTTCTAATTCATCAACTTTTACCTGGAGTAGATGCTTGAAGGGGAACCACCTTTTGCCAGTTATGAACCTTATGATGCAGCCAAACATGTGGCAGAAGGACACAGGCCAACTATTCGTGGAAAGGGTTTTACTCCTGAACTGCGGCAGTGAGTCATTTCTGAAATGTGTCTATAAAGCATTTTGCCATTTTGTATCCTATGCCTGTTAATGCCTATTAGGTATCCGTCCCTCTCCTTCATTATGCCATGTTTATTATGTCTACATAATTATTCTCCCTCTAGTCCTTTTTATAAAATCGTAATTTTTGAATTGATTTGATTCTTTTTATAAGATCTAGTTTGGGGTTGTCTGAACATTTAATGCATATTTACCAATTTTACACCTAATCAGTTCTATTCTCTCTCCTAATCTTTTTCCCATAGATTCTCTTTCATCCTTTTTCTCACTATTATTTCTCTCTTTAATTGCTCCCTATAAATAAATGCATACTTGGGAGAAAAGTTTATTTCTTTCCTATTTATTACTTTAAACTGATTTAAACCAATTTCTTAAATTGCGTAATTCGGTTAAAAGGATCTTATAAAAAGGATTGGAGGGAGCACATTTAACAGTTCCTATATTTTTTTATTATTTGAAAACAAGGGCATAAAGATCATTCGTTAACTTTAAAGGCACTTTTTTTATCTTTGATTTCATTCATTTTCATTCTGCACACAAGAAGGCAAGAGAAACCCATGTTGCTGGTTAGAACATGTGCAGGGAAGTGTGACTTTATTTTCCTTCCTGACTCCAATAGTGTTAATGTCAGAATTTTGCCAACTTAAGTGACTCATTTATCTGTACTTGCCAAAGTTCTATGGATAAATAGGATGCTTTTGACAAGTACTCGGTTTTGTCTTGTTTTAGTCTGATTTTCCTAAGTGCAATAACTAAGATTGTAACATATCTAAAACCATTCAATACTTTCAACTCAATTGAAAGCATTGGCATGATAATTGAGCTATTTTGCTAATAGATTCCTTCTTGCTTTTTTACTTAGATTAACCGTTGAGTGTTGGAGTGCTGATATGAATCAAAGACCTTCCTTCTTAGAGATCTTGAAACGGCTTGAGAAGATCAAGGAAAATTTACCTACAGATCATCACTGGCACTTGTTCTCTTCCTAAATGTCTATGACCATTGACATGTTCAGAAATGCACATACAGGTGATTTATTAGTCATTAGCCATTACTGCTCTCTACAGTAAAGCCAGGAAAGGCAGTGCTTATATAGTTTCAATTGTTTAAATTCTGCTGAGCAGAACAGGTATTGTTTGTGGCTTCTCTCCAGTATATATTTTACAAATTTCCCCCTTTTTATTTTGTCAAACCTACTGGGGATTCAAAATATGTCAAACCTACTGACTGAGGAAATTTGATGCTATACTGTGCCATTGACTCTTTAATGCCTTGCCTTTCATTTAAAGGATGATATCCTCTATTCATGGATTCTATTTATAGTTTATACCACTCTGGATTTATTTTTCCTGATTTAAAATGATGTCCAGTTGTTTGTTGTCTAGACTCTAGAATAATGCCTTGGGACTGTGATTTCCTCATCCCCTGTTGAATTTGAAAATTGGATAAAAAGAATATTGAATTCATATATTTATTTCAATTTTCATCTTTTATGTTTAGTCCATATTTATTCTTTAAATTCTAATGTTTGCCTATGTATTGGAAATTGCTATTCTGTCAGTCAAGTATAGATATTGGATTCAAGAGACTGTTGCCCCATTTAAATGTGGGCACCTCTCAGCGGGAATTCAAGCATTATTTCTTTACATTGCGAGGGGTGAGCCCCTTCTGGGTGGTATCAAGTTAACAAGCATGTTAGATGCTAGATCAACATAGTCAAAAAATACGTGCAGCAAATCCATGGGGATATCATCAATAGAAAGTTTATTTCCAAATTCACTCTGGTCTACAGAGCACCAATGTACTGGCTGCTACATATTCTACTAAAGCTCTTTCTAAAAAAACAAGAGGGGTAAAAAACAACGGCCAAAAAAATTATAGGATTTTCTTTCTCTCAAAGTAGGTCTTAAAGTGCCAAACTTGCAGCCCTACTACTGATAAGCATATAAGAAGTGAAAGCGAACTGAACCATAACATTCTATCCTTGGTGCATAAGTTGAGCTCATGCATTTCCCTTTCTCTGAATCAAAACAAAATGGCAAATGAAGCCAAGTCAAACAATGCTCATGAATAATGAGTTAACAGGAATTCATACTTGCTTTATTTCTTTATTCGGGTTAACATAGGCTTTATTAAAATGCTTAACACAGACAACCACTGAATTTTTTTTTTTTTAAAAAAGTTCATATTCATATTTAAAGTATTAATATAAAATATATTTACAAAATAACGATTAAGACACCTTATTTTTCAAAGTTTTGAATAGACGAATGGAATTATGAACAAGCAAGTTTACCTCGAACGCAGATAATGCATCTCATTGCGAATGGTTGAAACAGTTCCTTGCATCTTCAATAGCTCTATCTCCAATGACTGGCACTCATTGACAAAAACCGTGTAAGAGAATTACCTAATGAAGTTATTTAGAGTGATAAAGTACATCGGCTCACATAGAGAGTAATTAATGCTTATTTGTTAATTTTGTTCATGTAGTTAATGTTTAAATGGGCTTTTTGTATGTTCTCTTTCATTGGAAGTCTAATTTAATATGGGTAAAGTTGGAACTTTTTTTTTTTTTTTTTCAATTGAAAGCATATTTAAGGAGTTAACTATCATTTTTTGATTTTGATAAATTAATTAAAGTGCCTTATATTTATATTATGGACAGAGGGAGTATGTGTTTACCTCCCAACTGATAATGAGATCCAACAACTTTGGAATCAAAATTATTTCCTCCGGCCTCGTATATATCAGTGGGTTTCAATTAACTCACCAAAATTTAAAACAATAAAGTTGTCTTAAATTTGCATCACTTTCCATTTTCCATTTTTTATTCCTAACAAAGACTATTTTAAATATTTTTATATTATGTTGAAATGTGGTTAGGAGGCATTTATGGAAGAACTCATTAAATGCTGCATCAAAATACTCCCTCTAATACATAATATAACGGACTTCTACTAATTTATCAGAATAAAAAAATGGTAGTTAAATCATTAAATATGCTTTAAATTGAAATTTTTTTTCCAACTTTACTCATTAAATTATGTTTCAAAGGAGAGATAATATATAAAAAGTCACATTTAAGCATTAACTACATATGTAAAATTGACAAGTACCAGTTAATCTATGAGTGACTTATATTATGGATCAAAACATCATTCTAAAAATAACTTATATTGTGGATTAAAATATTCTTCTAGAAGTGACTTATCTTGTAGACCGGAGTGAGTTTGAGAAATGACTTACTCCCTCATATATAAATTTAAGTCACTTTCAACTACCTCATTAGTATTAAGAAAAAAGAAATATTTTTTTGCTAGCAATCAAGGAAGAGAAATTAACTCATTAAATATGTATTAAATTGCAAAATGCTTTTTCTTGCAAAAAAGAATTGCAAAATGCTTTCAACTTTATGTCTATTGAATGAGGTTTAAAGGGGAGAGAAAAATATGAAGAGTCATATTTAAACATAAATTATAGGAGAAAAATTGACAAATAAGCAATAATTACTGTTCTAGTAGTAACTTATTATTCTGATTCTTATTATCAATAATTTATAACTCCTTATCACATACCAGTGAAAGAAAATCAAGTCATTTAATGTATTAAATTGATAGATTTTTCTAAATTTACCCTTATTAGTTGTTTTTCCTCTCCCTCTATTTTTACAAATCATTCCCACCCTTCCTTCCTCTCTCTCTTTCCAATATAAATTAAATATATAGTTGTAAAATTGGAAAAATGGTCATCAATCCAAGTCACTTATATTTGGATCAAAATTTTTCTCCCACGAGTGACTTATAATAGGAACTGAATTGATATATTATGAACTAAATAATTCCTTTAGAAAGCGACTCATAGCTTAAATTAAAGGGACCGAGAGAGTATACCAAGGGTCATTATATACTTTGGGAGGGAGTACCCTTATATTATTTTGATCAAATTATGACCAATGGATTCCAAACATGCACAAACCTAATGAACAAAACACAGATCAAAAGGTTGAAAGTAGAAGTAGTGTGTTGTTATAAGGGGACTCACATCAATTTGACCTTTCTTAACAACTTCGGACCAACCCTTGGTGACGACACCAATTTTCCAGTCCAGATCAATGGTTAAGTTTGATTTAGCAGAACTTGTCCAGAAACATGTGATGTAATCTCCAGCGTCCATTCCCATAAATGCGAATCCTCCCGACGTTACTTGATCCGCCGCATGATAGTTTTCCCCAAGCATTGATGTCACCTTTTCAATTAATCAAACATGATCATCACAACATTAATTAGTTAGTCCGTACCTAAAATGTATAAGAAATAAATAATTATTTTTCTTAATATTAAAAAAAATTTTAGTTTTGAATGTTGAAAATTATGAAGGTAAGGTGAGGTAGGGTTTGTTTTGAAAATGGAGGGGAGGGGAATTTTAATGAAATCAATTTTAAAAAATTGGAAAAGTAGGGTTAAAATCTATTAATTAATTTTTTTTACTCTTTTATTTTACATCTTCTTTTTGTCAAAATTTTTTAACCCCATCTATCCATTTCTTCTAAATTGAACTCATTAAAATTTTCTTTCCCCTCAATCTCCCTTGTGCCAAACAGGCCCTTTAGTATTATATAGGTAAATCCTAGCCACCTTAGCAATATTCATGATAATACTTAACCCAAAATTGGCAGGGATATTAGTAACCAGTAAGAATATAAATAAACCCATTGTTAAATTTTTCTTTGGCAAAGTTGGAGTCTGTGAAGTTGAGCTGTTCCATTTTATTCTATGTTATTACTAATTACCAAGTCAAGAGAATAAACGAAGGATGCCTATTAGAAGTAACGATACATCTTAACAAGGTTTAAATTTATAAGTTCTTGCACTTTAATTTAAGTTATTTATTATTAAGCCGAATTTTATTGGATATGAGGGACTTCTCACATAAATTAAACTCCAACACATTTTGACCTCCTTTTAGTTTCGTTGATGTGATGCATTGGGTGTTAAGATTTCCCTCATTTTTGAACGCCTCATCAGAGATAAGTATGAATTATATTAATGAAAAATGATACTAATTAATGGAATAAAATATAAAATGCTTATTTTTCACAAATATACAAATTGTTTATATTCGAATGACATACTTTAGGCGGTGAGATATATCCGGTAATATTGGGAAAATAAAGCATTTTAATTTAGAATAAACTAATTTAGCTAACTTTCTTGATAAGGATACTTGTGATTTATATATAATAAGAGGTGTGTGTGTCTATTAATAAGATAATTTAGAAATTAAAGTTGAGAATTATGTGTGTCTGTGTGGGTACGTACCCTAACGTTGATTCGGTGGTCATCTGGGGGAGGATGACCCTGATTGGGAGGGACAACATGGTATTTTCCGACGGTCATAGAATTTCTGTTTATGTCTTCAGTGATGCATTTGGTGTGACCTGGTGGAAGATCGAACCTGAAAGACTCAGCAAAAGACGACAACAAGCCTGCCACAACCAGAAGATGAAGATGAAGAAGAAGATGACAGAAGCCAGACATGGTGGAATATATATATATATATGTGAATAAAGAAAAAGGAACAACTAAACTTGATTCACCGGCGGCGAGAGACCACGGTGAATCACAAGGCTGTTCCCTTCTCTCCGACGAGGGTGATAACGTGGTCGTAGGTTTTGTCTAAATTTGAGAAGAGAATGTGGGAACTCTTTATATAGTTTTGTGCTGATCATTCCTGCGTTAGCTCGTTGCTCTTGTTTCTTTGGTAAATGGGATCATCCAAATAGGGATAATATGGCCAAAAAAAGAATCTTCAAACCTTCCTACAATTACAACGACAAATTAGGGATATGAGTGAGAGGGAGGGAGAGAGACTACATTCACGTTAATGTTAACTTCATTAAGGTAACTAATATATATTGCAATAAGAAGCCAAACAGGTGTGGATGAGGCGGAGGCAGCTTTTACACTGATGAGGTGCAAATATATTATTTTGTAAAGAAAATCCTGTAGTGGTGGATAGGATTGCTGGTAGCAAAAACGTTGTGGGATGCGTGTTGAGTCTCGTTTGCTAAATAGTCAATGTTGATTATGGCTGTAGTATTTTTGCACCATTTTGAGAACATCATGGGTATTTTTGCACCATTTTTTTAATTGTCATGTTTGTTAAATGGTGAGCGATAGTTAACTTAATAGTTGTGGCACTTTTGCACTATTTTAAAAACTTTGTTTTTTTGCACCCAAGTGAAGATTATGGATCTAGGTGTACATTTGTGCAAATTTTATAGGTGGATTTGCGCCTTAATCCATGAAATATGTTAAATCATTTCAAACCAGATTTGTTTTCCACGCTATGAATTCGAAGAAGCTCAGTTAAGTCTCCAATTAATTATTTGGAAAATTAATTTCTCCTTATAGTTTTCATCTATTTTGAATAAGTGCTACGAGTGTAATGGTCTATTAGAAAGTGCAAATGTATACTGTCGTAAACAAGTAATATAGAAGTGAGTAGAGTATCGTTCCCTCGAGGATTGATCACTAAGTACCAAAATGAATAATTTTAACTCTATATTTAGTCAATCAATTAATTGATGATTGAGAGTACGAAATAAAAGATAAGTAAATATGAATGCAAATAATATGAAATAACTATGAGAAAAAGTCCTAGGGACTATATTTCACTTAACAAATTCCGGATTAAATCACTTATCTATTCTAGCCCAATTTATTCCACATAATTGATAATCGAGTTTTCTTAATTTAATTACTAGCATCTTCCAAGATCAAACAATTCTATAATTAATTGCTAATCCAATATATTCTTATATGAATTTAAGCAATTAATTATGCATTAAAATTTATGGAACTCTATAAGACTACACAACTCATATGAATATATTCCTATTCCATATGCAAGTTATGGTTTTAATTATAGGGTCTACACACATGTATCTCCTTCCGGTCTTAACATATATATTGAAATCATTCAAAAGATGACCAATCAAATGAAAGCATTAAGAACAATAGTTAAAACTCAATCATGAAGGAAAAATTAAAATTAGATTTAATAAGTTAAGATTCAATCCGTTACTAGTAAGCTACGTTATCACCCTAGGAAAAATGAAAATTTAGCTCATGATAAAATTAAAAACCAAACCAAAATAAATTGACATTATATAAAACTAGAATGAAATCCTCATAAATACTGCATAAAATTTGAATATTAAATTCTCAAATATAAATATACAACCAGAAGATGCATGAAAAATAGAAAAATCTAGCCGTCCCTTTAGGAGGTAAAACCTTCCATGTAGGTGGCATGCAAAAAGTAATACAATCCTAAGCCTTCCAAGATGGTGGCATGAAAAAAAATAATACAATGCATAAAATTAACTCTAAGATGGTGTATGTGGAGGGGAGAGGAAAGTAATATATATGAAATGGTTGCAAGTGAAGAAGAGAGGAGAGTAATGGATATGAATTGGTGTGTAAAATGTGAAGTAGAGGGTGACTATATATAGGGAAGAATGGAGTAGAGTAGATGAAATGTAGTAGGTGAAGTGGTAGATAGAATGTGGTAGACGAAGTAGTAGGTGAAAAGGAAGATGAAGTGATAGATGAAATGTAGTAGATGAAGTAGTAGGTGAAAAGGAAGATGAAGTGGTAGATGAAATGTGGTAGATTAAGTAGTAGGTGAAAAGGAAGATGAAGTGGTAGATGAAATGGTTGGTGGAATGGTAGATGATTCCCGCTCTCAATTTCCAAGCAAAATTCGAAACTGTTAGCGATAGAACTGGATTTTGATCTCAACATAAAAGTTGTGGAGCTCTTTCTTAGCTTTTTATCCATATAAAGAACGTCTCAATCTGACATCTAGAGCTCCAGATATTGCTTGAAAACTGAAAGAGGGTCTAATTTAGTATTTTTCAAGAAATTCTATTTTATGCCAAAATCATTATTTATTTATTTATTACACCCAAATTTATTAAATTGAGCTCAAATATCATCTACAAAATCATCATATAAGGGAAAATTAATATGCAAATATTTTACTTATCAATAAGGTGTCTAAGCTTTCTACAATTAGAGCCATCAGTCCTTAAGCCTTCAAAACTATTAAAAAAAATACTAACAATGTCAAAGATTGCTGTTAGAAAGCGTTGTCCCAAGTGTCTCGCCTCCTTTCGTCTATTCCACCATTACCCTAGACACAAGCTCTCCTCTCTCCTTCGTTCATTCTCCTCATATGCAAATGGTTCACCTTTACTTCCCACCTCTCTATAACGCCATCCCTTAGTAGTAAAGTTACTGGGATTGCCTTTGGCTATTCCTGTTGGATTTCGGGCTTACCTGAAGTGTCGTTTTGAGTTCTTCCGGTACCCATGCGAGTTGAATCACCAGGATTTTGACTATATCACACAACAAATGCACAGGAAGGGAAGATAAGGAGAAGAGGTTCTATAGAGAAAACGGTTATGTAGAGAAAACTTTTCTGTCTCTGGTTTTTCATGTGTGTCACTGTAATTTACACATACGCAGCCAAAATCAACTGTTCCCCCCAAAACCTGCGGGGAAACTGTTCCCACCAGGTTTCAATTTCAAACCCTTGGGAAAATTACCTATAAATGCCCCACATTCTTTTGGGTATTTTATTTGACCCCAAAAACTTAAAGCTTAATGGGTTTGGGCCTAATCCACCAAGGGTGAACTAAGCCCAATTCCCAACAATCCCCATAGTCACATCTCGTTTGGTCGAGCTTGACCCTGTTTGAAGAATTATGGTAACAAGAATAACATGAAAAGAAAAAGATAGTCTAGAAACTTAGAAGAGCTTAGAGTGAGGAATACACCTAGAGAATGATGAAACCAAGAGGCACCATGCTTAATATACGTCATAGAGGAATGATTAGCACATAGATGTAAGATATAAAAAAGAATTGCGAGATAAAAAGCTGTTGCTCAGACGATAAGGATTCCACATACTATGCATTCTATAAATAACCAATAATATACAATGAGTGTGTGACATCTGTTCCTATTTGAATATTTTAGAATAGAACAACCTTACACACACACAAAAGAATAATTAATTTTTTCTGAACTTCCTTCCTCTGTCTGAACTTCCTTCCTCTTCCTCTTTCTATGTCTAGAGTTCTTGACTTAATTTTCGATATGGTGGTGTGATGGTATGACAGTAATTTTGGTTTGAGGTGAGGGATTTTTCTCCCCACCCCTTGATTAGTAGCACAATATTATTTTTTTGAAAATTTCCCCTCTTTCCCCTAAAACTGTACCCTCCAAAATTGGGAGATTTGGAAGGGAGAGAAAAATGTTTGTCTGATCTGACTAAACTGCCTATTATTTCTTTTGATAACCCAAAAATACCCTTTATATCATTTATTAAAAAAGAAGGCCCCAAACCTTACTACTGTGTCCCCCACTCTGCTTGTTGGGTTCAGGAGAGAGTGATCGAAGAGGAAGCATGAGCGAACAGGGAGCATGATTGAACAAGAAGCATCATCAGGTAAGTGCTTTTTCGTCTGTTTCTTGGTCTCTTCCTTCATCTCCTTGTTTGTCTCTGCCTTCTTCTTTGTCTCTTCCATTGTTGTTGTCCCCCTTCGCTCCTACTTCCGATATTGGTCCTTTTTGCCTTTCCTTTGTCCCAAATCATCATTTTTGTTTCTTTTTGTCTTCCCTTCATCTTTGGGATTGCTTCGCTTATGATTGAAAATTTTTCTAACTCTCCTCATCTTTATGCATTTTTTTTGTTAATAGTGTTGGATATTTTGATGACTTTATTTGTTGGTATTAGCTCTTTTTTTTTTCAAATGCTCATGCTTTAATCTATACTCATCAATATGTTTACTTATTTCATTCTGATAATTGCTATTGGCTTTCCCCTCCATATATATACATTTTTTTCTATACACCAATACGTGAAGAGGTGATGTATAGAATAACTTGTACTCCTAGCTAGTGGGTAAGGTATTGTTAGAATGGGTCTTGAAGCTTTTCTAGGATTGTGTAATATGTTAGAAAGAGATAGTGGCCTAAAGCCTACCTGATTCTCAAGTATAGAAGAACAAGTTGCTAAAGCTTTTTACATCTTAACTTATAAAACAAAAAACAATGTGGTTAAGTTTTGGTTTAGGTGGTTTGGTGAGATAGGTAGCCATCATTTCCATATTGTGTTAGGAGCTATTATTGTTGGCTCTCGTAATGTTTTGATGATAACAAACCTTAATATCTAAGTATATTTTGACAAGGAAGAAGGATGATACAAAGTTGACTTGATGATTCAAGTCACTCGAGTGAAGATTTTATGCACTTGAGCGATGTAAGTGTTTATTGAAAAACTTGAATCAGCAAGTTATTCGAGTAATGATTTCCCACTTCAAGTGATTTGAAAACAGAAAAGTGGGACTCTGTGGTGATCTTCTCTGCCTTGGAAGAATCGCTTGAGTGATGGTCTTACCACTCAAGTGATGACCAAGTAGAACGAAGGTTAACTAAAGAGGATCACTTGAGTTATAGTTAATGCACTCGAGTGATGAAACTTCGCTTACAAAACTCCAACAAGTCACTCGACAGTGATTAGATTAAGTAAAGAGTTCAGAGATAAAATCACTCGAGTGATAGGTATCACTTACAGGTAACTAGCAATTGATCAGAACGTTTGTGATCTGATAGAAGCAAATCACTCAAGTGACAAGTTAAGTACTCAAGTTATGAGCATTACTTGCAGGTTACTCACAAGTGATCAAGAAGTACATGATATGATAAGAGCATATCACTCAAGTGATAAGTTAAGCACTCGAGTAATCCACATATCCTCACTCGAGTGACAGAAGGATCACTTGAGTGATGACCTTCACTTGCGAGTCACTCGTAAGGGATTCTGAGGTAATAAGATCTTCAATGTAGAGATCATTCGAGTGGATGATAAATCACTCGAGTGATTCTAGATAACTTACAAGTCACCTGCAAGTAATCAAAAAGTGTTGTAATATTCTAAGGAATGATCACTCGAGTTATGGTTTGAGCACTCGAGTGATATGAATCACTTGCAAGTTACTCGATAGTGATAAAAATTATTTTCAAAACACAAAACTACCAAGTCACTTGCTAATGATTATCAGTATGCCTTAACTAAGATCACTCGACCACTAGAGTGACGAAGTAAGCACTCAAGTGATAAGAGATTACTTAAAGTGATTTTGAGTCATACTCGAGTGATGGTTCTTCAGAACTTAGAATTAGCATCTCGATTATTTTGATACCTATTGTAAACTTCTTGATTAACATCATAACCTCTTATATCACTTTCTAATGCTACTAATCAAACTTATGTATGAGTTTTAGGTGCTTAATCTCTAGATTAGCTTCAAAATTTCAAAAAGCAAAATGTTGTCAGAAGCATTGAATGCGAAGTAGCCTCAACCAACCCGAATGCTCTCTTTCATCAACGTTTACATTTGTTGTCTAATGGATAGATTTGAATGCTCTCAACGGTCATTAAAATCATTCTACCTATAAATATGAAAGCATTCAAGATGGAGAAACCAACCAATGAAAAAACAACTCTGTTGGAATATATGCTCTATTTTTCTGATATTCTTGATAACTTTGATATTCCTTTGTTCTTCACTGTTATCTATCAACTCTTTGAGAGAGATTTTGTAAACACAATTAAAACTCTTGTGAAGAGAATCTCATGGTAGTGGGACCTTAAGTGAGGGTATTTGCTTACAAAGTGTACGGGGGAGTGAGTGTCCTGTGGAGTTTACTCGTATTGTAGTGCCAAGAACCCATCGAATCTTAAAATTTTAGTGGAAATCTCATAGGTATTCTGAGGATTGGATGTAGGTCAAGTGGTTGAGACTGAAGCAGTATAAATCTCTTATGTACACTTCAGTGAAATTTCTCCAACTCTTATCTCTTAGTTAACTTGATTAATTGTACTTTTTAAATTTTTAACATCACCTAATTCACCCTCCTCTTGGGTGAAATGTTGACATTAACTTTTGATATCAGAGCTTGGTCTCCTTGTTTCAGGCTTAATGATAAGTAAAATATTTGTATATTTATTTTTCCCTATATGATGACTTTATGGATGATATTTGAGCTTAATTTAATGCATTTGGGTGTAATTGATAAATAAATAATGATTTTGGCATAAAATAGAATTTTTTGAAAAATACTAAATTTGACCTTGTTTTGGTTTTTAGGTAATATCTAGAGCTCTAGATATCGGATTGGGACATTCTTTATATAGATAAAAAGTCTACAACTTTCATGTTGAACCGAAAACCTAGTTTTGCCTTTAATGGTCTTGAATTTTGCTTGAAAGTTGTGGATGTGAATTTCTACCTGATTGACCTTTGCCTACTAATTTGACCATAACTTAAGCAACAAATGTTGAAATGAGGTGATTCTAGTGGGGTTTTCACCCTAAGATCCATACCTACAACTTTCATGAAGATGATCACAAGTTGAAATTCCACCTTTTTGGATGTCAAAATCAGGCAGAAATAAAGAAGTTTGGCAGCCTAACTTTCAAAGTCAATGTTGGAGGCTTAAGGTCAAGATTTATGCCTAACTTTCTTGAAAATTTTTGCACCTCCTCCATCTGTAAATAGATGAGCTCAAGACACAAGGAAACACACCATCTTAGAGTTAATTTCATGCATTGTATTTTCTTCTTGCATGCCTCCTTCATGGAAGGCTTAGGTAGTCTTCCTTTATCAATGATATAGGTTGTCACCCACATGGTAGGTTTTACCTCTTATATGGAAGGCTATATTTTTCCATTTTCATGTATCTTATAGTTGTATCTTTGTATTTTAGAATTTAATAACTGAGTTTTATGCAATATTTATGAAGTTTTCGATTTATTTTATTTTTGTTTTTAATTTCATCATGTGCTAAACTTTCATTTTTCTAGGGTGATGATGTAGTTTACTAATGACAGATTGAGTCTTAACTTGTTAAATCTAGTTTTAGAGCTGGAAAAACCCGCGGACTACACGGTGTGGGCCTGTGTGGCCTGTACTTCTGCAGGCTGGAAATATGCCAACCCTAACCCGCAATGCCCACAGCCCACAATTTTTTTTTGGGTTTTCTAGAAGTCATTAATTAATGGACTAGCTACAAAGATGGCCCTTTAACGGGCAACGACAGAACTCAACTAAGAACCTAGTGGGCCAATTGTCCACATACATTATACAAGTCCAATTGTCCTGCCCTCAATACTCAAATTAACGTTAGAACTCAACCTAGAACCTAATGGGCCAATTATCCACATACAAGCCCAATTGTTCTACTACAATTATACATTATACAAACAACATAGCACTATATTAAACTAATAGAACCTACTCTAAATGTCTCAACCTAGTAATTAGTAAAGATAGAAATAGTCCAATTGTCCACATAAAATTATACATTATACAACACACTGAACCCAACACTATTAAACAATGACAGAATGAACAGAATTACAGAACCTTACACCTTCAAAACAGAGAAAACAAAAGCCATTTTGGCATTTACTAGAATTCTGGAAGTGACCCAAAGTTCAAAAGTCTAGTGATTAAACACATTATTAAAATGAGTTAGTGTAATATGCTTCAAGTTCAGGATTCAAGCAGTTGGTTAAAAACTTCAAATTGGGGAAATTTGACAAATGAAAACATCAATTCATGTGGCATGGTGTGAAGAAGCATCTGAAACAGCCTCAACATTAATTGTTTCCTCTTTTTCCTCAGGCTTAGATGCATCTGCCACATCCTATAAAATGGAAAAAAATGTTAGATTAATAGTTCATACTTTTCTAAATTCCTCAATTACAAAATTAGCAAGTATAAGGTAAATACTAAATGGACACATATTACCACTACTAGGAAAACCAAGCATCCAATTACGAGTACAAATGAGAGATTGAACATTCTCCAGAAGGAGACTACTTTGATACTTGTAAGAACTCATGAACCAATGCTAAAAGCCGATTCACTAGCAACTGTAGTAATCAGAATGCTAAGAATATCACAAGCCATCCTACCAAGACATGGAAAATGAGGTGAGTTAGTTCTCTAATAATCCAAAACGTTGAATTTTACATACAAGTTGGGATCAAGTGTTTGTTCTTCCAAATAGTTGTCCAATTCAGATTTACACATTGTCACTGTGTGTTTGCTCATGCTCTCAAGATAATCCTATATCATATAATGTTAAAAGTAAAGTATTAGTATACTTCTAATCAAATGAAAATAACATTAAAGAAAGAAAATGAAATGAAATATTCAAGAATTGGAAGCTTACAACAAAACATAACAAGTAGTTGTCTTCATCACTTTTGGAGGCAGAGGAAGAGAGATGAATGGTTGTTGAATATGTTTGCCATGAGGCTTGGTAACTAGAACTTGAAGAGGACCCAACAAATGAGACTGAAGATGATGATGAAGTTCCCACATCATTATACTTATGAAACACATAATATAACTTCCTCTTAATGTGTTCAAGCTTGGCATCACAATTTAAGGGATCAAGTTTTACATAACAAAACTTAATGACATTCAACTTCATATATGGATCAAGAAGAATAGCTAGAGAAAGAATGCCACTATAATCACTCCAATATTTATCAAACTTTTCAAGCATTCTCATAGCCATATCTTGAATCACAATATCATCATGTTCCACATAAGATTTAAATATTAACTCAATTCTTGATATGCATGAAACACATGTTAGATGTAGGATATGAGGACCTAGAAAACAAGTTTGTTATAAATACAAATGGCTCCAAGAATGAGCGCATCGCCTCAGCTCTAGGCCACTCTTGGTTTGTTAGACAATGACGATAATTGGAATTAATGATAGATAAATAAGCAAAAGCACGGTGATATTTAAGGGCACTTTCAAGCATTGTGTGGGTGGAATTCCATCTAGTTGCAACATCTAACCTCAAACCAACTGATGTATCAATCCCCCCGACATAATCAATACATTTCTTGAAATTTATCAAGCGTGACTGAGATTGCTTCACATATCTAACACTCTCCCTAATCTTATCAACAGCTTCACTAGCTACTTTTAAACCCTCTTGAACTATGAGATTTAAGATATGGGCACAACACCTAACATGAAAAAAGTACCCATTGCATATCAAGCTATTACCCAAAAGCAACCTTTCTTTCAATAAATTTTGCAAATTGTCATTTGCAGAAGCATTGTCAAGAGTGATAGAAAAAATTTCTTATCAATATCCCACTCAATCAATATCTCATGTGCCCTTGTAGCTAATTCAACACCGGAATGAGGAGGATCCATCTTAGAGAAAGCAAGAATTTTGCTATTTAGTTTCCATTTATCATCAACAAAGTGAGCAGTCAAATAAAGATAACCTTCACTAGTTATTGAAGTTCAGCAATCCAAAGTTATACACACTCTACCAGGGTTGTTCATTATTGCTTTCTTTAAGATCTCTTTCTGATTAAGATAGAAATTCCATACATCCATAACATCAGTTTTTCTAGAAATGCATTTGTAATTAGGATTCAGATAAGTGTGGAAATCCTTAATTGCATCATACTTTACAAAGGAATAGGGGAGATCATGTTTAATGATAGCAAAAGCAAGCTTTTCCCTAGCTATGTGATGATCAATTTGTCTAGCTTTAAGTTTCCCTTCTTGGTCTATCATCATAGCACCAACGTCTTTATACTTTGGGAGTGAATTGCATATATTTATATGGCGTCTAAGGGTTGAAGTCCCACAATCCCTACTTCCCACTAAATATTCTTTCCCGTACCCCCTACATTTTGCCTTCTACTGTAACTCTAGTAAAATAATTCCAAACCTCAAATGTGGCTCTTTTTTCCCCCTTTTTACTTGAATCATCTTCCAAATCTTGCGCAGAGACAATGGAGATAGGTACTGCCCTTACCGATTGTGTTTGTGATCCTACAGTTAGGCCTTCCACAACAGTATCTTCACTACTTTATTGATTATCAGCAGGTCCTTCACCTTCCATCCTTTCCTTTTATAATATACTGCAAGCAAAACCAATGACACAGACAAAAAGGTTAGCTTCATGCCCATTGTCAAATTGAGGAACATACTATCAAGTGTTGGTCAACAAAGAAGCCAGATACTATCACTTAACAAAAACAGATTACATCGTCACTTATGAGAACACTAAGACTGCATTACTGCGATTTTGAAAAATACAGAAATACTTATAGGAACTTCCAGAATTTCATCATTGTGAATACCTAAGCCTTCAAATTAACAAAATTTATTGAAAAGAAACTATAATATGACAATGCAATATCAAAATCAGCATTTTTGAAAAAAACACAGAATTCCCGTGTGTTAAGCACTTAAGCAGTCATGTATGTTCAGTTAATAAAAAAACCGACAACAAAGATGTGTTAAGCAGTCATGTAGGTTCAAATTAACAAGATTTATTCCAAATCTATAGGTTTAACTATATGGTCTCATACTCTCATGGTAGCTACAAGTAAACCCCTTCAGGAATGTTGGTGTAGCAGAAAACCTAAGACTCTAGTGAGGACTTCCAGTATGAATAAAAAAAGGGTATGAATAATTTATATCTCAGTTACCTTGAAAATGGTTGTAAGTGGACTTCCAGCAGCGATCTTGTTCTTGTAAGTAGTAGAGCTAGACAAGAAGACAGGGATGGACATAAGAATGCTGATAGTAGAAAACCTAAGAGTAGGCGACGACGGATGGCCGATCGGTTGAGGCTGAGGAGTGTCGAGCGAGGACAACTACAACCAAGGTGATTACTTAATTAGGGTTAGGGTCGTTATCGGTGAGATGAGATTCATGAGAAGAGACTTGCTTTTGTCGGTGAGATAAGAGTCGAGAGAAGAGGGAGGAAGAAGGATGAGCCAGCAACGGCGAGAACCAACATTGGCACACCCCTTGGCCGATTAGGGTTAGGGCATGAATTTGGAAGAAAGGAGATGTGAGAGTTGAGAGACCAAGAGAACGAGAGTGAGAGAGTGAGAGTTGAGAATTGAGAGACTAATATTTGGATCCAATGATGATTGATGAGCGAAGCATGCGGAGTGAGCCAGTGAGGTACTCATGGATAGGACTCAACCAAAAAAAAAGATTTTCTGCCCAAGCCCAACACAGTCAACAGTCCAAGTGAAGCAAGGGATCAATGTAAAAAAAAAAATTACGGGCCAGCCCGTATTAACCCGTAGGTTGACCAGTACTGGCCTGTATGGCTCGCATTTTTTCGAGCCTCAAAACCACCAACCCTAACCTTGTCCCAACCCGCGGGCCTATGGGTTGGGCCCATTTTACTGGCTCTATCTAGTTTTAATTTTTTCTTCATGATTGAGTTTTGATTATTATTCTTAATGCTTTTAATTGACTGACCATCTTTTGAATGATTTTAATATGCATGTTGAGACTGGAAGAAGATGCATGTGTATAGATCTTATAATTGAAACCATTATTCGCATATAAAATAGGAATATATCCATTTAGGTTGTGTAGTCTTAATGAATTCCATAAATCTTAATGCTTGATTGATTGCTTTAATTCATATAGGGATATATTGGATTAACAATTAATTATAGAATTGCTTGACCTTGGAAGAGGCTAGTGATTAAATTAGGGAAACTCAACTATCAATCATGTGGAATAAATTGGACTAAAATAGACAGGTGATTCAATCCAAAATTTGCTAAGTGAAATCCGATCCTAAGGACTTTTCTCATAGTTGTGCGAAAGAGGAGCGGGGTGCGACAAAGGAGTTTGGAAGAAGACAAAGCTCACAGAGTAATCAAGCGAAGAAGAGAGTTTCAGATTCAGAGAATGAGAATAAAGTGTGTGGAAGAGAGGAGTTGAGATTCAGAAATTAAGGGCATAATCTTTTAGACATGATATATTCAAAATCCGATCTAAAAAGTCATCTTTCAGACTAGTTATTTGAAACAACCGGTCTTAAAAGCAATGAATATATTAATTTTTTATTGCGTATCTTTTAGACCAGTTGCTAAAAACAATCGGTCTAAACAATTTCATCTTTTAGACTGGGTATTAGAGATAACCGATCTAAAAAGCAACAATCATTTTATTTTTTTTAATTGCTTTTAATGCAGAAAATAATTAGACCTCTTATAGAGAGAACCGGTCTAGAAAATTTATTATATATAAAATTATTTTTATTGTTTTAGACTGGTTGTTCAGAAATCTCGTCTAAATATTATCTTTTAGACCTTATATTAAGGGAACCGATCTCAGAAGTTCTTTATAATTACAAAACTACCACCGGTCATACCTTTTAGACCTTATCCTCTATAACTGATCTAAATGTGCTGGTCTAAAATGTCTATTTTGTATTATTGAATCATTGTTAGAAACAAGTCAAGATTGGTGGCCAAAGGCTATAATAAGGAAAAAGGAATTGATTATGAGGAAACATATGCTCCAGTAGCTAGATTGGAAGCTATAAGAGTACTTTTAGCCTTTGCATGCTTCAAAGCCTTCAAACTTTATCAAATGGATGTGAAAAGTTCTTTTCTAAATGGATACATCATGGAAGAAGTATTTGGATTTAAAGATGTATTAAAACCTGACCATGTCCATAGGCTTAACAAAGCACTTTATGGTCTTAAACAAGCTCTAAGAGCTTGATATGAAAGGCTAAGTAAATTTCTCATTGACCAAGGGTTTGTTAGAGGAAAGGTAGACACGACATTATTCATCAAACACAAGAAACATGAATTTTAATTGTGCAAATTATGTTGATTGTAATGCCCCAAATTTTGATTAAGGGCTAATGACAATTATTGAGAATGATTTGTGAATTAAATCTGAATTATTACGTGTTTTGTGGCAATTTCAGTAAATGTGCCATAATTGGTGGAAAAATTGAAAGAATGGAATTATTGGTTAATTAGTCAGTGATTAATGGGAAAATTAATTACTAACTAATTGGAAATGTGATGTGTGGCTAAATGGTTAATGGAGTGGCTAGAGTAACTAATTAGTTACTTACTTTATGAGAGTCAATGAGAAGTGGACATGTGGCAAGATTGTGTGTGTGAAGGGAGAATGAAGGAGAAAAGTCAAACCAATATTTTATCATTTTCTCTCACTCTTCCCTCCTCCTTTTCGGCTGTGCAAGCATGGGGAAGGAAAGAATTCATCATTCCTCATCTCCTCTAAGCTATCATCTCTCTCATTCTCTCTCTCTCTCTCTCTCTATTTGGCTCTATTGTTGAAGGAAAAGGGAAGAAGAAAAGCTTGTGATTAAGGTAAATTGATGACCTTTAATGGAAAAACTCACTTCATTAATCTTATTCCTTGGCTTGAGAGCTTCATTTTCATAGTTTTAGTTTCTCCATTGGTGGTGATTTGTGGCATCAAGAAAATTTGTAATTGGAGAATCAAGAAACCTCTTGGAAAAGTTGAAGAGGTAAGTTAAACAAGCCATTCTATCTATGTTTTATGCCATTTGATGAAACTGGGAATTTCTGGGATTTTTTACCTTATTTTCAAAAATTAAGGTCATTGGTAATTGGCATGATATGGTTATGGTAAATGGTGTTTTTATATGAGTTTTGGATAGATAGAAATGGAATAGAGGTTGAAATGTTAGTTTTGGAGAATTTGGGAATTTGCATTGAATGTGGCTTAAGAACAAAGCATGATATTGGAATAGGAATTTGTTTCCATGTGATTCCTTGTAAATTTTTGTGTGGGAGTAGCTTTGGTTTGGTACTTAGGATCATTGGAATCACTTGGGTAAAATCTGAAAGTGCTGTCAGTTTTTTTACATTTTCTGATTTCTGATAAGCATTAGTCGAGTGATCTGGGGTCCACTCGAGTGCAGGATGGCACCACTTGAGTGAGGATGGGTTCACTCGAGTGCGATAGTGCATTTTCCCTTTATGCCTTCAGCTTTCATGTTGCACTTCCGGGAGAAAGGCAAGAGTGTTGCCTCACTTGCAAGTGTTGTGGGTTCTCACTCGAGTGAGCCTCCTCTTACTTGAGTACAGGTGTATTTGACACCTTAAACTCTCATCTCAGGTTGTCACTCACTGCCAAGTTTCAAGAGTGTGCCTTAACACTTGCGAGTGTTAAGCTGTCACTCGAGTGACGGTCTTCACTCGAGTGTTCCTCTTCTTTGAAAGTTTCCATTGCTCTCGGGTTAACACTTTATTTGCTTTACTTCCTAGAACTCGAGTGAGCATTTGGCTATCACTCGAGTGTTAACCTTTGTGCTCGAGTCAAAGTTCTTCATCACTTGAGTGAGGCCTTCTTCACTCGAGTGCAACAGTGAAAATTCTGTTCTTATGCTTTTAAAAGGGGATCTTTAGGATAGTTCTTCTAACCTTTTAAGACTTTTGTTAGAGGTATTTGTAGCTTCCTAAAGAAAATAAATGATAAGCAATTTAAGTGATTTGAAGTCATTTAAGTATTGGAATAGAAAATAACACTTCGTCACTAATTATGAATTATAGGATTTGACATTTGCCCTACTTAGGAGAGACCGATGCTAGAGCACGCTCGGAAGGACCAAGGTCACTTTTCTCTCATGTTGTGTATGATGCTTGGTATGCATGACTTATCATTGTGTTGTGAAAAATCTTTGGCATGAGGCCATTGCGAACTTGTGTATGTGTTATCGGCCTTAGGGCATTATAGCATGAGCAGTTCAGTGTGAGTAGTCATAGGGGGTGATAGTTATCACACCTACCCCTGTCGTTGCATCTGCCGTTGTAATTGCTGAGGCTGTATTATGGAATTGTGAATTCCTGTTTGATTATCCGGCATGTGTGGCTGTGCGTATGTGAAATATTTTACATGGATCCTAGCTATAGTGATATATGTGATATGAACATGTGAATGTGCAATACAGCGTGAGCACTTCAGCGTGAGCAAACGTAAGGATGATGTAAGTCATACCTGCCCTTGCCGCTACAACTACCGTTGTAATTGCTATGTGTTGTGTGATGATTTGCTTTCATGCTTTGTGATTGTGCATACTATGAGTGATTTGACACTACGAGGATTCCTTAGAATTTCACTCTCCTAAAAACAAATTTTTAGACAGGGTCGAAGAATCTAAAGGAAAGCGGGTGACGAAGAGTGGATAGAGCTCCAGGCAAGGAGTTTTATTTTGGATAAATTGGTTATCATACTTCTATATTTTGGATATTTTGTTGGGGAAACAATTGTATATGAATAATTTTGTGTAATCCCCTAGATAAGGGAAAACTGATTAGGGGCATGTATGCCTTGTAAAACCCTTATTCGATTAATGGAACCCGAGTGTGTTAGGAATTTACTGTGTACTCTGATATTTATGAATGGAATTGTTCTATACAGGCCATTTGTGAAAAGGTTTAGAAAAGTTTTTGAAAACCCTGATTTTGGGAAATTTACTTTCATTAAGTCTCAAATCATTTACGGTCTCTATTTCGACATTATCAGGTGTTTATGAACTAAATCTCGACCTTGGTAAGAAGGAGGTTACATTGATGATATTATATTTGGTGCCACTAATGATCTGCTGTGTAAAGAGTTTTCTGACACAAGAAGCGGGAGTTTGAGATATTTATGATAGGAGAGTTGACCTTCTTCCTTGGCTTGAAAATCAAACAAAGAATGGCATATCATATCTCAAAAATCTTAAAGTACTCTTGAAGAAATTTGGTATGGTTCAAGCTAATGGAGCAGAAACCCTAATAAGTTCAACAACCTTGCTTGATGCTGATGTCAAAGGAACTGACTTCAACATCACCAAGTATAGAGGAATGATTGGATCACTGCTATATCTCACCGCTATTAGATCGACATTCAATTTGGTATTGGTATTTGTGCAAGACACCAATCAGCACCTAAAGAGTCTCATGTTGAAACTGTTAAAAGAATATTTAGATATCTTACTGACACAGTTGAACTAGAGATATGGTATCCAAAAGAAGGAAATGAATACTTGGTTTCCTACTTAGACTTAGACCATGGGGGCTATAAAACTGATAGGAAGAGCACAAGTAGACAATGTCAATTTCTTAGTGGCTCAATAGTATACTGGTTCACCAAGAAGCAAAATACTTTGTCTTTATCTTTAACGGAAGCTAAGTATATTGCTGCATCAAGTTGTTGTGCACAAGTGCTCTGGCTAAAACAAAAACTTCAAGACCTAGGTATTCATTTGAAAGAAATCCCAATCTATTATGATAATTGTAACCCTCTTCCAATTAAGGCCGAGATTAAGTTTAATAATATGTGATTATGTGGAATTAGAGACCGTAGATGATTTAAGACTTATTAAAATTTTCTTTTCCCTAAAACATGGATTTTAAAAAATTTTCTAAAACCTGTTCAACAATGATCTCATATTCCCATTTTAAGTACACAAATGGCTTGTACAATTCGATTTCATTTATAAATATCAGAGTACAATGTAAATTCCCGACACACTCGGGTTCCATTAATCAAATAAGGGTTTTACAAGGCACCAATGCCCATAATCCATTTTCCCTTAACTAGGGGATTACACAAAACTAGACTACAATTCTAATATATACAATTGTTTACCCACAAATATCCACAATCTATAATATGATAACCAAAAACCAATTTAAACTCTTAGCTCGAAGCTTCAGCCACCCTTCGTCACCTTCTTTTCTTTCGAACTACCGGTGTAACACCCCAAATTTTAGATTCACCAAAAATATTATAAATATTTGAGAAATTCAATAAAATGGTGAATATTCATAAATTTGAAATTTATGAATGTTCAATTTCATGAGAAATTGGGCAAAAATAATTATGGAATTAATTTGGGTGATTTAAAAATCCCAATATTAAGGTCCAAAAATGAAGGAATATTAGAGAAAATATTTGGTCCAAAAATAGATGGAAAATGGACAAGGAAAAATAAGAAAAGAAATTGGAATAAACAGGCAATGGCAAAATCGTAATTTTGCCAATTTAGTACAAAATTACTTATTTTCCAATTAATTGAATTTAATTTCAATTAATTAAGGGAAATAAAGGGGGAAAATATATTTAGAATATTTTGGTCAATTTAATATGAATTTATGGAAAATTTGAGCAAAAATGCAATTTTGACCAAAATTGAGACTTTACGTGTATCCGTAACCGGAACAAGTTGTGTAGCCAATTGAGACTATAGGGAGGGACCCCTAGGTGCCTCCTACATGTTGCAAGAGGAAGAAAATATTGGTTGAGATTAATGAGCTTGGTTACATGTACATAGGGCTTGTGTACATAAAATTAATTTTTGAAAGTTTTGGAAATTGTTAAACAATTAAAGTATAATGTTATATATATTATAAAACACATGTGCATCTTCATCCTCAGCCCATTTCCGTTGTACACAGCAGCTGAATATAGAGTGAGAACGTTTGGACTTGTAGAGAGAGAAAGGAGAAGAAAAATCGCAAGGTAAGCCGATTTCTCCGACATTTAGCTCCTAACGTGTATATCTTCGATCCTAAGCTACTCCTCTTTTTTCTTTAAGGTTTGGAAGCTCAAAATATGTTTTTGAGCACTTAGGGTTTTCAGCCATATCTAGAAAAAACTTGTGGGAGCTTGAGGTAACTTCCAAACCTTCGTATATTAACTATTCTGGTTGCTGTCGGCAATTTAATTGATGAAATTTCGCCGAATTGCCATTGGTTTTAAATTTTGGAAAAGTGTGTGCCTAAGAGTTATACTGCCCAATTTTAGTTCAAATGGTTGTTATAACTCAATTAGATGGTTAATAAAGTGGTTAAGAGTAGAAAGGAACGCGTTTACGGAGCCGAAATCACAAAACACCGATTATGCCCGGAGGACTCCATAATTTTGGTCAGGGCCAGATATAGGGGTAGGAGTAGGATTTTCAATGATTTTATAGTTACATTGGGTTTAGGAGGAGAAATTAGGTGGGGTTACAGTTGGACACTTTTTCGGAAAAGGCCAAGAAATCATAATTACGTAAACGCCCCTAAAACCCTAAACGTAGGGTTGCCAAGGGCAATTTCATAATTTGACATTGAATTTGGTAATTTTGAGCCTGGAAATGGATTCCTTGAATGAAAATATGTCATGGTAGCCTTAGTCAAAAAATTGGGAGAACGTGCCATCGGACTGGATACGGCGGGGTCGGGCTGGGGTCCCGGGGGCATTTTGGTAAATTTTCACCATAGGCTAATATAACCACAAGAAACACTATGGAAGAGTATAAAATGATACCACGATAGTTTATGACCTATTTCTTGTACATTTAATATTTTAGGACCGAATCGGGAGCCGAAAGTTGACACGTTTCACAAGGCACATAAAAAGGGGTCGATAGAACTTCGAGGTAGGGACATTATCCTTGATACATTATGCCATAGTTATATGGTTGTGTGGATGCCAATGTATGTAAATGCACTTTATTAATCAATATGATTTGCCCAGAGAGGGGCCAATAGTGCTAGAGGCACTTACATTGGAGTTGGTAGAAAACCAATCAGTGCAGATTAGTGGGGCTGGGCCCTACTCATATATACATGATTATGATGTGTCTATATTGTTCATTAATTGGTGCATACATGGTGCATATCATATTTACTTTTCATATTTTCTATGAATGATAGCATGTTTCTACTGGGATTCTTTGGAATCTCACGCCTTTTTCTAAATAAAACATCTCAGCGGGCGCCAGTGGATCAAAAGACAAGGATGTAGACCAAGGGAAGTGACTGGCATGTGCCTCGAGGCAAATACAAAGTTTGTGGTTATAGATAGTCTATGTCTAAAATACTTTTGGATATTTTGTAATAGTGGTGTATATTGTCGCATTATGTATGGTTGACTTTGGACTGCAAACAAATACTTTTATCAGTATATATATACTCTGCTGTATGCCTATGGAACTTGGTCTCTATTACTCTGTGTATATCGAAATGGAAACGGGTGTTGACAACCGACCCTATCTGAAAATGTGTTTTTGGGAGAGTGAGATTCTAAGGAATCCCCGTAGTAACAAATTAGTCATAATATGCACAACTATAAAGGATGAAAGCAAATCATCACACAACACAAAGCAACTACAATGGCAGTTACAGCAGCAAAGGCAGGCATGACGTGAGTCACCCTTACGTTTGCTCACGCTGTATTGTGATAAGTAAAATATTTGCATATTTATTTTCCCTTATATGATGATTTTATGGATGATATTTGAGCTCAATTTAACAAATTTGGGTGTAATTAATAAATAAATGATGATTTTGGCATAAAATAGATTTTTTTGGAAAATACTAAATTAGACCCTCTTTCAGTTTTCAAGCAATATCTGGAACTCTAGATGTCGGATTGGGACATTCTTTATATGGATAAAAAGCTAAGAAAGAGTTCTACAACTTTGATGTTGAGAACAAATTCCAGTTCTATCCCAAGGGTTTTGAATTTTTCTTGGAAGTTGAAAGCGGGAATCATCTACCATCCTACCAACCATTTCATCTACCACTTCATCTTCCTTTTCTCCTACTGTAACCCCCTCCGATATTATATCCGAAATACAACATTAGAGTGAAATAGAGACCAATAATAATCAAAATTCATTTATATTCTCCATCCTTAAGATAGGGTTTTCACAATACATTTCAAAATCAAACACTTTAACCTGGTCTCACATTCACATGTCGAATACAATTACATTGCGAAGATAATTAACATTCATAATATATCAGAGTGCACAATAACAATCCCGGCAATTCCGGGTTCATATCTTCACTGAAGGTTCATGGGGCACATATGCCCTTTACAATTCCTCAATGGGGATTACACAAATTTCATTCCAAATACAATCCAAATACACCTCTACAACATATACACCCATATATCCCTCCTAACATATACAACTCCAAATATATCCAAATCAACTACCATTATCCCAAATAGCAATGATAACCAACAACCAAATACAAATACCCATAAGGGATTCTCGCCGCCCCTAGTCGCTTGCTCCTTCCTCGAGCCACTTGTCCTGTCTAAAATGTTGGTAGGGGAGGGTGAGATTCTAGAGAATCCCAGTAGGAAACAGATACCAATATGCATGCAGGATAAGTGTTTAATGCATGACATGCTTGCATCACAATAACTCGTGTTCACATAATGATATATCCGCATGCTGAATGTTTCAACAACATACTCATAGCCATAGCATAAATAGAAACAGAGCTTCAATCATTCATATATGTTTCACATAATCAAACAAAGCAATAACATGCATCAATACACAAACACAAATATCAATACATGCAGGAGAGGTAAGTTCCCTATACTTATTCTTTCCACGTATGCTCCAGCGTCGGCTACTCGTGATCCGAGCGGATATCAAACCATAATCAGGGTGAATACCCAATCCTATAACCAAATCAAGGACATAGGGTCATTCTCTTTTCCAAATTCTCATTTGCATAACACTTAAAGTTGGTTACCATTCATGACCTTTAGGTGGCTAATCAAAGCCTAAACACATGCCTAAAGGCTTGGGAAACACTTGACCAAAGGTCACCTTTTAAAAGTCCAAAATACTGATTTTTGGGGGTTGGCTGCGGCCAGCCTACCCATGGGCCGCGGCCAATGGATGCACAGAAGGTCTTGGGCCGCGGTTCATAATCTCTGGCCGCGGCCAAGAAAATTCTGTTTCCTGGCTAAACTTTCATAATTCATAACTAATTCTAGAAAAATTGAAACGAGGTGATTCCAAAGCCAAATGAAAGGTAATTAAGTCATATTTATAGGAAAAATATGTACCATTACTGGAAATCACCACAAAATTCCAGAATTACACAAAACTCATCACTGCCCCCAAAACAGAGTTCTGTTTCAATCCCAAACTTTGGAAAACCATATCTCACAGAATACTAAACAAAATGACACAAAATATATGTTCATTTTGAAGCTTGGGATGTGAAATTTAAGACTAGAAAGTTTCAAAATTTTATGAAATCATTTGGTCATTCAAAATGTCCACACAAATAAACTGCCCAAAACAAAGTTCCAAGGGACAGATTTTCCAATTTTCTACCAAAGTGTCCCATGGCTCCAAAATTAACAATCAAGCCTATTCCCACATAAATTTTCACAAGGAACACCATGGTAACCTCAAAATGACCAAAATCACAACCCATTTACATGCCTTGTTTTGACCAAAGCACAAAACCAACACAAAAGGTGCCAAACTTCACATTTAAGCTTCAATGCATTTCTATCAATTCAAAACACTAAATAAGGCACCATTTCCATAACAACAACATACCATACTCCCCCATAACCCTAAATCACGAAAATTAGGGCTAAAATTCCAGAAATTCAAGGCCCAACAAATGGCCACAAAATTCATATGAAAATGAAGCTTTCACTTACCTCAACAACTTTCCCAAAGGCACTTCATGATTCTCCAACTTATACATTTTCGTGATTCCTCAAATCACCACCAATGGAGAAACTACAACAATAGGATGAAAGCTCTTAGCTCAAGAAACAATATTAATGAAGAGCATTTTGGCATTTGAGGCCATTTACTTACCTCAAAATCCAGCTTTTCCTTTCTCTCTCTTGGCCAACAATGGAGGACGAAAAATATGGAGAGAGGAGAGAGATATGAGAGGTTGAGTGATGGGGAAGATGAAAGAAATGATAATCATACTCCCTCCCATCAGTTTCAGTGAAAAGAGAGGGAATAAGAGAGAGAAAATACCATATTTTATCCCATTTGACTTTTCTCTCACCCTCTTAACATGTGAGCTTGCCACTTGTCACATTCCCATTGGCTCTTCATACAATAATCCACCAATTAGCTACTCTAATCCCTCCATTATCCATTTTAATTTCACATCTCATGCCCTCTTAATTAGTAATTAATCTCTTCCATTAATCACTAATTTAGAGCCATTCTTTCAATTTTCCCAACAATTATGGCATATTAATTAATATAGCCACCAAACCCATAATTATTCCACTATAATTCGATAATTATCCTCAATAATTACCATTAACCTTTAATCATGAACTAAATTTTCATTTTCCTAGGGTGATGGCTAGCTTACTAATGACGGATTGAATCTTAACTTATTAAATCCGAAATTTGTTAAGTGAAATCTAATCCCTAAGGCTTTATCTCATATTTTCTTTCATATCATCTGCACTCATATTTAATTATTTTACATTTATTTGTACTCTCAATCACCAATGAATCGATCGACTAAATAGAATTAAAATTACTTATTTTGGTACTTAGTGATCAATCCTTGTGAGAACGATACTCTGCTCACTTTTATATTACTTGATTACGACAGTGTATACTTGCACTATTTAATTGATCATCTACACTCTTAACATTGCACAACATCATATACTTCACTATAGCTAGGTTTCATATAAAGCATTTCACAACGCATCAAAGCCACACTGGCATATTCTCAAACAGGAATCTACGATTCCATAACTCAGCCTCGGCAATTACAATGGCAGATACAATAGTAGCGGTAGGTGTGATAAGCATCACCCCTTATGACTGCTCATGTTGTAATGCCCTATGGTAGATAACATATTCACAATATCACAATGATAAGTCATGCATACCAAGCATCATAAACAACATGAGAGAAAAGTCACTACCTTGGTCTTTCTGTGCGTGCTTTGGCACTGGTCTCTCCCGAGTAGGGCAAATATCAAATCCAATAATTCATGATTAGGGACGAAGCGTTATTCTCTATTCCAATACTTAAATGATTTCACAACACTTAGATTGGTTATCATTAATGACCCTTAAGAAGTTACAAATGACTCTAACAATAGCCCTAAAAGGTTGGGAAACATTGGGTTAAAAACCACTTTTCAAAATCTCATAGTGCTGAAAAACAGGGGTTGGCCGCGTCCAGCCCACACTTGGGCTGCGGCCAAGATATGGTCAGAAAGTCATGGGCCGCGGTCAACCTCCTTGAACCTCAACCAAGAAAAGTTCATAAGGTTTTGGGTTATAGCCAGCCATCCTAGGCTGTGGCCAAGAAATGGACAAAAGGTTATGGGCCGGAGCTGGGGCTGGCCGCGGCCAAGAATTGTCTTAATTCTTGGCTATTTTCAATTGACCATAACTCTCAGCACAAAACTCAAAATTGACCAAAATTTATACCAATGGAAAGCTTGAAATGTGAACTACAAAACTAGAAAGTTTCACCTAATTCTAAAACCATTTTCTATTTCAAATTACCAAGAAAATTTGACTAATTGAACAACAATTTCACACTTAACATTGGTATAAATTTGCTTGGTAATCAATCAGCTTGTGAACCCCCACAAACCACTCTATGAATGTCACTCAGAGAACCTGATGTTATAGTAACTAGCCTAACTGGCTCCCAAGGTTTGAGTATCTCATGAATTTAAGTGGCAGTAAGCTTCTTTAATCCCAAGATGGTTTTCTATATCTACTCCAGATGTATGGTGAACAAGGCCAAGAACTTTTCTCATATCACTGTAAAGATTACCTGATGATGGCATCCATTCTTTCCCTAGAAACGAAGAATGTTGGGGAGTTTATACTTCAAGATATGTAGTGATTCAGATTCCACTCTACCAAGATGACTAGTATTCCCTTTCCTCAGTTGGTCTCTTACTTTTCACTCTGCACAATATCTGGTATTTGAACACTGGTGAGGAAGCCGTAAGGATTCCTAAGTTTTGGAAAGTTCAACTAAGAAGAATGGAAATTACTCTATCACTTGGTGACCACGGTGATTAGCCCCCATTGCAACCAAAGAAAAAGACCAAGAGAATGGGACCATCCAATTTTAGAGCAAATGAGGCTCAATTTTCTCAGCTTGGCTCTCCAGGTTCATCTTTTATGGGGGCCACTATTCAGAGGTACATCCAAGACTCCCTTAAAGGTGCTATTGAAGAACTCAAGAAGTCCAATACTTATCTAGTTAATTAAGTGGATTACCAAGTCAGAGTCTGGTAGCTACTGTGAATCACAACTTCAAGCGGCTCTTTGACCTCCAAGTAGCTCAAACTCTCAGATTATAGAGAATGGAGGATATGATGAGGACTCATCTTAGCATTGCTATCCCTAGACTTCTACTACCACTACCATCGGTCCTAATACCACCACCACCATCCTTGATACCACTATCACCATTCTAGTAAATCCTGATACCAACCCATACACCACACTCATATTTGACACCATTCTAGGTGGGGACCTACCTCATGGGGGGCCCAATTGTTCACTCTCCATCTCACTCCTCTCCTCATCACTCTAACTCCACCTCTCAAACTAAGGAGATCGAAATTCATAATCGAACAACCACTTTTACTCTTATTTTACCTTCATCTCCTATACTCACTCCACCTCTCCTGATCATATTTAAGCTTCAATAGACCTTATGATAGCCATTGTCCTATACACTCCTCATATATCTTCTTCTATAGGAGACCCTCTTCCTTCACCTGCTCCACCTCGCTTTAACCCACCTCCACCTTTTGATATCACCTTTTCTTCCCCCCTTCACCCTTTTTGTTGATGACAAAAAGGGGGAGAAGAACTTGAGTAAGGATGTTGGGGGTTCACAAGCTGATTGATTAGATTTTCTTTTTTCATATTAGTTTTTCTATTGTTATGTCATATTTTTTGTTGATTAGTTGTATATACTACTCATTAGGTATTAAGTGTTAAATTCTGACTCTATGTTTATGAATATCAATGTGATAATGTGATATAATGTTTTTGGATATGGATGTGATAACATGATATAATGATTTTTTCAAAGATAATCGCATGCATTGACTAGATTTGCATTTATGTCAAAATATGAGCACTAACTATTCATTGATCTTGTTTGCAAAAGTTTTCAACCCAATATCTAAGTATTGTCATCATTAAAAAGGGGGATAATGTTGGTTTTCATAATGTTTTGATGATAACAAACCTTGATATCTAAGTATATTTTGACAAGAAAGAAGGATGACACAAAGTTGACTCAATGATTCAAGTTACTCGAGTGACATAAGTGTTTATTGAACAACTTAAATCAGCAAGTCACTCGAGTGATGATTTCCTACTTTAAGTGATTTGAAAATAGAAAAGTAGGACTCTATGGTGATCTTCTTTGCCTTGGAAGAATCACTCAAGTGATGGTCTTAGCACTCGAGTGATGGCTAAGTAGAACCAAGGTTAACCAAAGAGGATCACTCGATTGATAGTAAATACACTCGAGTGATGAAACTTCGCTTACAAAACTCTAGTGAGTAACTTGATATTGATCAGATCAAGTAAAGAGTTCAAAGATAAATCACTTGAGTAATGGGTATCACTTGCAAGTCACTCACAAGTGATTTGAAAGTTTGTGATCTAATAGAAGCAAATCACTCGAGTAACAAGTTAAGCACTCAAGTGATGAGCATTACTTGCAAGTCACTTACAAGTGATCAAGAAGTACATGATATGATAAGAGCATATTACTTGAGTGATAAGTTGACCACTTAAGTGATCCACATATCCTCACTCAAGTGACAGAAGGATCAATCAAGTGATGACCTGACTCACAAGTTATTCTAAGGTAATGTGATCTTCAATGTAGAGATCATTCGAGTGGATGATAAATCATTTGAGTGATTCCAGATCACTTGCAAGTCACATGTAAGTGATCAGAAAGTGTAAAATATTCTAAAGAAAGATCACTCGAGTTATTGTATGAGCACTTAAGTGATATGAATCACTTGCGAGTCACTCGATAGTAAAAAATCATTTTCAAAACATAGAACTACCAAGTCACTCGCTAATGATTATTAGTGTGCCTTAACTAAGATCACTTGATCACTCGATTGATGAAGTAAGCACTCAAGTGATAAGAGATCACTTAAAGTGATTTAGAGTCACACTCGAGTGATGGTTCTTTAGAACTTAGAATTAGCGGCTTGATTATTTTGATACCTATAGTCAACTTGTTGATTAAAATCATAACCACTTCCATCACTTTCTAATGCTACTAACAAACTTATGGATGAGTTTTAGGTTCTTAATCTTTGGATTAGCTTCAAAAATTTCAAAAAGCAAAATGTTCCCAGAAGCATTAAATGCGAAATAGCCTCAACTAACCTGAACACTCTCTTTTATCAATGGTTACATTTATTCTCTAATGGGGATAGATTTGAATGCTCTCAACTGTCATTAAAGTCGTTCTACCTATAAATACGAAAACATTCAAGACAAAGCAACCAACCAATGAAAAAACAACTCTGTTGGAATAAGTGCTCTATTTTTCTGGTATTCTTTGATAACTTTGATATTCCTTTGTTCTTCAATGTTCATCTATCAACTCTTTAAGAGAGAATTTGTAAACACATTTATTACTTTTGTGAAGAGAATCTCAAGGTAGTGGGACCTTGCGTGAGGGTATTTTCTTGCAAAGTATAAGGGGGAGTGAGTGTCCTATTGAGGAGCTTAGTTATACTGTGGTGCCAAGAACCCATCGAATCTTCAAATTTTAGTGGAAATCTTAGAGGTATTCTAAGGACTGGATATAGGTTAAGTGGTTGAGACCGAACTAGTATAAATCTCCAGTGTGCACTTCAAAGAAATTTCTCCAACTCTCATCTCTTAGTTAAATTTATTAATTACAGTTTTTAAATTGTTAATATCACCTAATTCACCTTCATCTTGGGTGAAATGTTGACACCAACAATTATTGAATTAGAAGATAAATTCCTTTTATAAATAGATAGCTTTGGAGTCCCTACTGAAATTCAAGTTAATGACAAACTATACCTGTAACCCCCTGCCTTAATTAACGTAATTAAGATTCGATAACGCATATTAAAAAGGGGTTAGAGACCGTCGGATAGTTCAAAACTCATTAAAACACCGACTAAGTAGTAGGAATTTTACAAAATTTTCAAAACTTCTTTCCTATTCCGGTCTCGATTTCAACTATCGAATATAATCACCTGTGTAGTTAATTTACATTCATTCATATCAGAGTTTATAACTTAAACCCCGGAAACTCTCGGGTTCAACTATATATATACATACATACATAGTTTCAAATCTTGATTAGGGGATTACAATACCAATTGCTTAAACTATTTATAACTCAAAAACATTATACAGTAATCCCTATCCAAAATGAATGACTAACATAGTCTGAACTAAATGTCCCTATGGAGTTCTAACCGCTCCGGGTCATTCGCTTCTCCTTAGAGCCACTCGCCCTGTCTGAAAGGTTAGTTAAAGGAAATAATGAGATTCAAGAGAATCTCAGTAATAACCAAACATTCATACCACACATAAGCACACAGCATGTAAGCAAATCATCATATAGCAGCAGTAGCACAAATCACACTCCACCCTCATCCCCTTTCTCCGCCGAGAAGGCACACTGTCCTAACCCGAACTGTTGTTAGCTACTCAGGGACTATTGGCGTGGCAATGCATACACATAGCCTTATAGCTCATATAGCTATTCGGCTTTCACAAATGGCCCGTCGGCCTTCACAAATGGCCCGTCGGCCTTCACAAATAGCCTTTCGGATTTTCATATAATCACAAAGTCACACCTCATCCTCATCCCCTTTCTCCACCAGGAAGGCATATCGTCCTAACCCGAACTGTTGTTAGCTACTCAGGGACTATCAGAATGACGGTGCTTACAGTCACACCGTACAGGTAATGACGTTGTCTTTCAACAACTCCATCCATCGACGTTGTCTCATGTTCAACTCTTTCTGATCATACAGATATTTGAGACTTTTGTGGTCGCAGTACAATTCCACAGTCACACCGTACAGGTAATGACGCCAAATTTTCAATGCAAACACTATTACCGTAAGCTCCAGATCATGAGTGGGGTAGTTCATCTCATACGGTTTCAGCTGTCGAGAGGCATAGGCCACCACACGTCCCTGCTGCATCAGGACACACCCTAACCCCTGCTTACTCGCATCACTGTACACGACTAAGCCTCACTGGGATCAGGTATAATCAACACTGGTGTCGTAGTCAATCTCTCCTTCAACTCAGTGAAACTCCGCTCACAACGTTCATCCCACAAAAATGGTTGATCCTTCCTCGTGAGCTTGGTCATCGGCAATGCAATACGTGAGAAGTTCTGAATGAACCTCCGGTAATAACCAGCAAGACCCAGAAAACTGCGAATCTCAGAAACAGTTTCTGGCCTCTTCCGATCAAGTACTGCTTCCTCCTTACTGGGATCTACCGATACCCCGTCTCGTGAGATCACATGGCCAAGGAACTTCACTTCCGTAAGCCAAAACTCACACTTACTCAGCTTGGCATAGAGTTGCTTTTCTCGTAAGATTCTCAACACAATTCTCAGATGTTGCTCATATTCTTCTCTACTCTTAGAGTATATCAGAATGTCGTCGATAAACACAACCACAAACTAGTCAAGATACTGTCGGAAGATGCGATTCATATAATCCATGAACACTGCCGGTGCATTCGTCAACCCAAAGGGCATCACAAGGAACTCATAGTGCCCATATCTCGTTCTGAAAGCAGTCTTCGGAACATCCGCCGCCTTCACACGCAACTGATGATACCCCGACCTTAGATCAATCTTAGAGAATACACACGAGCCAGACAATTGATCTAACAGGTCATCAATTCTTGGGAGAGGGTACTTGTTCTTAACAGTTACCTTGTTAAGTTCTCGATAGTCAATGCAAAGCCTCAAGCTTCCATCTTTCGTTTTCACAAACAACACTGGAGCTCCCCACAGTGATACACTGGGTCGGATGAATCCTTTTTCAAGCAATTCTTCAATTTGCTTCTTCAACTCCGCCATCTCGTTAGGGGCCATACGATATGGGGCTTTCGATATCGAACCAGCTCCAGGCACAATCTCAATTGGGAATTCTACTTCCCTTTCCGGAGGTAATCTGCTAAGATCTTCTGGAAATACCTCGGGGAATTCTCTTACCACATGTATACTCTCTAAAGCTTCACTTGACTCTCCCTGAACAGAGAAGAACACTATATACCCTTGGCATCCCTTCTC
Organism: Inga laurina; assembly: GCA_963855925.1. Lineage (NCBI taxonomy): Eukaryota > Viridiplantae > Streptophyta > Magnoliopsida > Fabales > Fabaceae > Inga > Inga laurina. The sequence goes on from OY979712.1 coordinate 19,613,933, forward strand.
AAGATATCTTTCTGCTTTAGCTGTTGAAAGTAAGTTCAAACTGGCATTTAAATTGTTCTCCCGACGTACATTACGGAAAGTTATCCTCTTATTACCATAATTATGCAATACATCATTTGCTCTTAACCAATCAAAACCCAAAATGACTTCTAGTTGTTGAAGTGGCAAACAGATCAAATCAACTGTAGACTCCCTGCCCTCAACAACTATTACACAATTTAAGCAGGCTTCGACCGTTACAGCCTTGACACCCATCGGCGTCGACACAACCAAATCAAATGGTAGTCTATGCACATGCAATCCCAGGCGCTTTACACAGTCATAAGCTATGAACGAATGACTTGCACCAGAATCAAACAAAGCATTTAATTCATTATCACCGAGAAGAATTTTACCTTGGACCAATTCAGGCGACTTCCAGGCCTCCTCATGAGTCATGGTGAACACTCGACCCTGATTCCTGGGCCTTTGCTCTGCTGGCGGTCTTGGGCACTTAAGAGAGATGTGACCTACTTGCTTGCAGTTGAAGCAAATCACCTCCCCAGCACAAGTTCTTCCCGGATGGTACTTTCTGCACTGATTGCACCCAGGTCCCGTTGGAGGTCTCTGGTCACTACGACCCCCAGGTTGATAGGGCTTCTTGTTACCACCCCCATATGAGGATCCTTGTCCCTTACGCTTCTGGGAAGTGTTAGCCTTGCTAGGCTCACTGCGACTGTCTTTACCCTTAGCTGGGTACCAATCCCTCAAATTGTTCTCGACAATCCTATACTGCTCCACCGCCTTGTTGAAGTCAGTAAACAGGTGAGTGGCTAATCTCTTTTTCAATTCACGCCTCAAGCCTCTGATAAGCATATCAGAGCTCCACTCCTCATCATCCCTATCTCGGAGATGTGTAGAGTACCGAGATAGTCGGACAAAACGGGAAAGATACTCATCAAAACTTTCTGTATCTCCCTGTCTGATAGCCAAGAACTCAGACTCTTTCTCCAACCTCACAGACTTGGGTAAATACTTCTCATTAAACTTTTCTTGGAACACTTCCCAAGTCAATGGCACATTCCGGCTTCGAAGTGTCATGGCGATATTCCGCCACCCTCGGTCTGCATCCCCCTCTAGCTTATACATGGCTAGCTTCGCCTTTACCTCCGTAGAGCACTCGAGGACCTCAAAAATCTTCTCTAGACGATTCAACCAGTCCTCAGCAACTTGGGGCTCAAATTGCCCTTTGAACACCGGGGGCATATGCTTGCAGAACTTAAAGACCCAATATTGTAAGTCTCTTTCCTTATGAGCCGGCTCCCCTTGAGACTCTTGGTTAGGCACCGTGAGAGGTGGGGATTCATGAAATCCATTGGACCCCTCAGCTGTCTCCTCATGATGAGTCTCTGGTTGAGTTTCCTCATGAGTCGACTGGGCCCTTTCCTCATTTCGCTTGGCCCTTTCCTCTCTGAGCTCTTCTCTCAGCTCAGCTATCGTATCCCTTTGTTCCCGTACGAGATCCATCATCTCTCGCATTGGATCAGGAGGATTGTCATTAAGTTCCTCCACCTCTGGGTCCTGTTGCCTGACTCTAGTAAGAGGGCGAACTATTTCGTCTTATCACTACAAATGATTCACTACGTCAGTACCTTAGCTAATGTATACACATAATCCATAAGATTCATCTCAATCCACAATTAGTAGAAATACTCATGTGTATACACAACAAGCACTTATCAATCATTAAGCTACCCTAAACTCAAAGGATTAAGGTCAACTAAGGAGCTATCCTAGCAAATCCTTACCTTGCCAGGAACTATAGCTCTAATACCACAAATGTAACCCCCTTCACGATTAAGGCCGAGATTTACGTTCGTAACACGTAATTAAGTTTGGATTAGAGACTGTAAGATGATTTGGGACTTATTCAGATTAAACTTCCCAAAATTAGGGTTTTCAAAAAACTTTTTCAAAACCTTATCATAACAATCTCATATTCATAATACAAAACAAATATGGCCTGTATCGGTTGGTTTCATTCATACATATCAGAGTACAGCATAAATTCCCGACACACTCAGGTTCCATTCATTAATAAAAAGGGATTTACACAAGGCACAAAGCCTACAATTCATACCCTTTTTCTTGAGGATTACACAAAATCTACTATATACAGTTGTTTCTACCAAAAATATCCAAAAGGTATACAATGATAACCAATATCCAAAATATACTCCTAAACAGGAGTTCTTACTGCTCTTCGTCGCCCGCTTTCCCTTAGATCCTTCAGCCCTGTCTAAAATGTTTAATTTTGGGAGAGTGAGATTCTAAAGAATCCCCGTAGTGTCAAATCAATCATATAATGTGCAATAGTAAGGCATGAAATCAAATCATTATCCAAACAAGCAACTACAACGGCAGTTCAACGGCAATGGTTAGTATGACACATGTCATCCCTAACGATTGCTCACGCTGAATTGCTCGCACTATATTGCATCACAACAATCAACACAGTATAATTCACCACAGCTTGGATCCATATAAAGCATTTCATAACGCAAGCCATACAGGCAAGATATGCACAGCCCACGGCTGGTTTCACAAACACCGCCCCACGGGTCGGATTCACAAAGATCCATGTCGATTACGACGGCAGTTCAACGGCCGACCTAGAGATGACCACTGTTACTCCCTATACGGCTCACGCTGAAGTGCTCACGCCGTAATGGACCATGGCACACATTTCACAAGTTCAATGATAAGTTATGCATACTAAAACATCATACAAAATATGAGAGAAAAGTCACTACCTTGATTCTTCCGTGCGTGTCCTAACGCCGGTCTCTCCCGAGTAGGGCAAATGTGAAATCCTATATTCACAATTAGGGACGAAGAGTTATTCTCTATTCCAAGACTTAATTCACTTTATAATACTTAATTGGTTATCATTATTGCTCTTTTAGAGTCATTAAATACCCCTAACAAAACTCCTAAAGGGTAGGAAGAACTATCCCAAAGATCCCCTTTTTGGAAGTACAAAAACTCATTTTTCACTACTTCACCTCGAGTGAAAATAGTCTCACTCGAGCACTGGTACGGACACTCGAGCACGAAATCCTCACTCTAGCACTGGTACGGAAATCACCTCAAGTACAAGGAAGTGAAGACAGGAAGTGAATACCCGAGAGCACCATAATACTTTTCAGAGACAGAATCACTCGAGCACACTGGACCTCGCTCGAGTGAAAGCCAAATGCCTCACTCGAGCACATGAGAGTGAAGCCCAGGAAGTGAGAGCCCGAGAGCACAAGGGAAATGGCATTAGCCCAAATGGCTCACTGCACTCGAGCACAAGACGACTCACTCGAGCAGATACCCCATACTCGCGAGAGTGACAACCCGAGAAGAAAGTCCTTGGTGTCAAATACACCAGTCACTCAAGCATAAGGAGGCTCACTCGAGTGATATTCATCCCTCACTCGCGAGTGAGACTATACTTGCCATGTCCAAAAAAGTGCACTAAGAACACAGAGGGTAGAAAATGAAACTCGCACCACCGCACTCGAGCAGAGTTCATCCCTGCTCGGGTGATATTCATCCTTCACTCGAGCAGACCCCAGAGTGCTCGAGTGAATCCCTCAGATACCAGAAAACGCAGAAAACAGAGGCATTTCCCCCAACACTTGCCCAATAGATTTCTATGGACACAAAACTTAACCCAAAACCATTCCCACACAAAAACACCCAATAAACTCAATGGAATCCTCAGAATCATCAAAATCCTACTCCATTATCATGCTTTGGCTTTTGGGCAACAAATTCAACAAGACACCAATCTCAACCAAACTTCACATTTCAACCTCCAATCAATCTATCTATCATAAACTCATTCCAAAATACCATTCTCATGCCAAAAACATACCAAATGAACAGTGTCACTCAATTTTCATATTCAAGCCAAAATTTCTAGAATTTATAAACTATTTCAAATGGCATGAAACTTAGATAGATAGATTGGTTTCACTCACCTTATCAACTTCTCCAAAGAGAGTTCTTGATTCACCACTTTCCAAGATTTTGTGTGATCACAAACCACAACCAATGGCCAAACTACACCCACCAAAATGAAGCTTATCACTCAAGGATCAACATTAAGGAAGTGAGTTTGAGCAAAGGAAGGCATCTATTTACCCAAATCACAAGTTCTTCTTTCTCTTTCTTTCCTAGTTCAGCCGCCGGAAATGGAGGAAGGGAAGAGAGAGAAACGAGAGAGAGATGGAGGGAAAGAGATGAACCATGATGATGATACTCCCCATGCTTCCAAGTCAGCTACACAAGAGAGGAGAGGGAGGAGAGAGAAAGCTTATTTTTATCAATTTGACTTTCCTTATCCTCTCTCATCTTGACACATGTCACACTACCATTGGCTCTCAGCAAATAAGTCACAAATTAACTTATCTAATCTCTCCATTAGCCATTTTAATCAAACATCCCATTTTCTCTTAGTAATTAATTTCCCCATTAATTACCACTTCATGGCCAATAATTCTATTCTTCCAATTTTTCCATTAATTATGACATATTAATTAATATTGCCATAAAACACATAATAATTCCAATTAAATTCATAATTATCCATAATAATCATGATTATCCCTTTATCAAAAATTGGGATATTACAATCATTGTTAGGATCATGGCCAATTCCGTACTCATCAAGTATGAGATTTCCCTCCCTGTTCATGTTGGAGAGGTATCCAAAAAGCCTCCTCACAGCATGGTCAGTCTGTTGTGCATGTCACAATATTGACTCTAGTTGAGGAAGCATAGGATGTGGAGGTGGAGGAAGAGGTGGCAGAGGCAGCGGTGGAGGAGGTAGAGGCAAATGTTAGGGAGGAGAACCATAACGTGAAGGTTGAAGAGGAGGAGAAGGAGGCAGTGGAGGATGACGAAGAGAGTTTTCTAGCATGACTTCCACACAATATTTCATCTTGGCGATTGAGCTAGAGATCAAAAAGGAGGACGATGAAGAAAACATAGGAAAAATAAGTGAAAATGTGGAGTTTAAATATTGTAATAGACATTTGGAAGGGATGTGAAAAAATCATCATTGGACGCATTGGAAATTAAGTATGGCATAATGAAAGGGTACTTGTGTTCTCTTGATGATCATCAGATAACGAGGAGGCATCCAAAGTCATCATAGGGAAAAGGAAATGTTTCAAAAGCTTTAATTAACATTTATTATGTCAACATCAGTTTCCATTTCGATAATCGAAGAGTAATAAAGATGGAATTCAATTGGCATACATAAAAGTACAATTATACTAATAAAAATATTCATTTACAATCTTCATGTCGTTTATCAACGAAATACAGAAAATATAACGGAAACTTTAATATTTACAGGATTTCCCAAAATATATAAACATAAACTAATTATAACACTATCTTGTCCTCACCTCGAGACGTGTGTCAATCACTTCCCGGCATCTATGCCTTTGCCCTTTGACCCACTGGCACCTGCTAAGATGTTTATTTAAAAATATGTGTGTCTTGAAATACGTGCCGTGTCCAGCCTCCGACTCGATCCCAAAATATTAAATGTACAAAAATAGGTCATAACCTATTCAAGTATCATTTTAGACTCTTCCATAGTGTTTCTTGTGGTTATATTAGTCTATTGTGAAAATTTACCAAAATGCCCCCGGGACCCCGACCTGGCCCCGCAGTACCTGGTCTGATGACACGTTTTCCTAAAATTTTGACTAAGGCTATCCTGACGTATTTTTGCCCAAAGAATCCATTTCCAGGCTCAAAATCACCAAATTCACTATCAAATTATGAAAGTACCCTTGACAGCCCCGGGTTAGGGATTTCAGGGGCATTTTCATAATTATGCTTTTTCGGCCTTTTTCGAAAAAATGACCAACTGTAACCCCATCTATTTTTGCCTAATGAATCCAATGGAACCATTTATTTCATGAAAATCCAGCTTCTATCCCCTAAAACAATGATTGCTGAAATATTCAAGAAAAATGGAAAAATTGGAGTTTTGTGTTTTAGCTTCCAAAACTTGTACTTTTCCACTTTTAATCCCTTATTAACTTACTTAAGAACATCTTAACCATGATTTAAAGAAATTTGGGCAGTATAACCCCTTAGGGTTATGGCTTTTCCAATTTTTCAACTCAACCAAAAATCACCAAACTAACAACAAACTTCAAAACCAACTTCATACAAGTATAGATTTGAGTTTGGTGTAGTTACCTCTTAGGCTTCTTAGATCCTCTCTCCCTATGCGTTCTCTCTCTCTTCTCCTTGAGCCAACAATGAGTCTTGAAGATCAAGAATTCATGAAGAAACAAGGTGTAGAGGAGGATTTCATGCATGCTTACAAGAAGAACACTTAAGAGACAATACTTACCTTAGCTTCTTCTTCTTCCTTCTCTCTAACTCTTCAAAGTTTCTCCAACGCACTTTCTCTCTCTCTCCTTCTCTTGTGTTATGCATGAAGTGTATGAAGGGAAGGGAAGAGAAATGCTTCATAAACTTCCTCCCTTAATTCTACACCATTGATCTCATCAAGGGTTGACATAGTGACACTTGCCAACCACCATACTTCCCTCCATGCTTCCACCTATACTTTGACTTACTTGCTCCATTTGGTTTCGATTAGATTTGAACCACTTTCTTCCTCTTAGTTAGCAAAAAAAAAAAAAAAAGTGCTCTCTCTTGTTTCACTAAATCACTTGCCTTTCTCCAACTAAATCCAAACTTGTAGTCAATTTCACGCATTCATTTACTCAAGCTAATTCCCATCACACATTTTACCATACTTCATGAAATGTACACTCCACCCTTGTCATCATTACCATGTTCATGTAGCAATTAGACATGTGCTAATGGAATTTAATCTTTCTCCCTCATTTTCATGGGATAGGTGAAATTACAAGAGGAAAGGAAAGGAAAAATGATTTCAACAATTCCATAATTCATTTAAATGAATTATGTATAATTCCCTCTAATTTCACAATTCTTGATTTATTTCATCAAGAATAATCAATTTATACATTTTCCTTTATTTTCCTTGGTTAATTGAAATTAACTCCAATTAATTGAAAAATAATTAATATTGGGCTGAATTGGCAAAATTATGATTTTGCTATCACATTTGTAATTTAATTCCTTTCTTAAATTAATTTTCCCATTTCCTCATGAACATGAATATTTCAAAATTCATAAGATCCAAATTTCATGAATATTCACCATTTTATTGAATTTCTCAATTAATTATAATATATTTTTTGTGAATATAAAATTTGGGGTGTTACATATTAAGTTATAACTGTTGAATATGTTGGCATGAATGCATTATGGTTTTTAATTAATAATAATGAATTATTAAGTTTTTTTGTTAACCTTATTATTAACTTAACGTTTATTAAGTTAGAACCATTAAGTATATTTGTAAGAATACTTTACGGTTCTTAATTAAGAACCTTGAATTATTAAGTTTTTTTTTTCTAATTTTTTGTTAGCTTCATGTCCTTCCTCTAATGATGAGGAAGAGGAAGAGGATGAGAAAGAAGACAGGGAAGAGGAGGATTAGGAGGGTGAGTAAGAATAAGTTATGGTTCTTAATTAATAACCTTGAATTATTAAATTATTTTTTTTTGTCAACTTCATTTTTAATATTTTAAAAAAATGATGATATTCAGTCATCACCACTACTTCCGTCCTCATCATCCTCTTCCTCGCCCTCATCCTCATCCTCATCATTGGAGGAGGGAGATGAAGTGTCTAACTGCAAATTATATTCAACATCATTATGATGAAGTGTGTCATTCAACTTTTTGTTCAAGTTGTTGGTGTATACCGCAAGACGCCTTGTGTGGCGGTCAAGATCTGCCAAGATATGCATCAAAGCCTCCATTTCAGGAGGAGGAGGTAGTGGCGAAGGAGGAGGGGGCGGCGATGGTAGAGGAGCTTCCTGGAAACTTAACATGATGAAGGAGAGAAGGAGGAGGCTGATAAAGAAAAGTACTAATAATTATTCCCGCCGAAGCTTCGGTTCAAAAAAAAAAAAGAGTGAGGGCATTTATGTCATTTTCTTTTAATTTAAAAAAGAACAAATTGAGCCTAACACTTGATCCCTCTGAGTGTTGAGTTTGAGTCTAAGAAGAGACACTTGTATTGAGAGAGGCAGCCACAAACCCCAAACCAGATAACGGATAGGGAAATAAAAAAAAATAATGCCTGCCACATGATATTGGTTCGAATTCGCATATGCTGACATATATTGGCTTGGAAACGTCCTAATATGTTATGATATTATAATTGGTCTTGAGAGTTAATTTATGACTATATTATTATACAACTGTGTATTTATATAAAATGTTTACATAAAATTGAATAAATATAAGTTGGGAAGTATTACACTAGTCCTTATTATAAATTTATTTAAACTAATTCTCACATATTATTGATAAAATTTTTCAAGATTACTTTTATTAAAGTTTTCTCCCTCTTTCTGCATTTACAAATCATTTGCTCATTTCTCTCCTTTTTTTCCTTATTTAAATCAGGATTAAGTAATGGTAAAATTTGTCATAAGTACACTTATATTCAAAACCAAAAATTTTTAATGCAAGTGGAATTATAATAAAGACTATAGTGATAATTGTTTAACATAGTATACCTTCCATTTCCATCCATCCCCAAAGCCACTTGGGGATAGCTTGGCTCGTGCAAAAAATATATTGTTGGCGAAAAAAAGTTAGTATTTTTTTATCAAAATAATAAAGCAAAGTCAGCTTCAAAGACAGGCATTCGTGATGACACTAAAATGAGAAATGTGTTTTTCATATTTTAACATTAGAATTGAAGCACTGAACTATAGTAGAAATACATAATATTTTCAATTTTTTTGTTATAATTTAGCCACATTTGTTGGCGCAACCGTACAAACATTGAATGTGCAAAGTTAGTGAAAACAATTCCTAAATTTTTTAAGCGCGAATCCATAATTAAAAAAACTGAATATTGTTAAAAAAATATTTGCTCTATATGATATGTATTGTATGAATCAACATTATTTTCATACATAAATATAAAAATAAAGTGAATTGCAGCCCAAATATCGAGAATCGTACTTTACTAAAAAAAAATCGAGAATCATAGAGCAAGCATCACAAGGGTCCACGTCAACAGCGCCTAGCATGGAAATGTAACCACTGTTGCCAGAAAGAAGACTTGAAAATATTAAATTTAGATGAAGGTGGAAATCCAACAAATTAATGAAACATCTAACATTGTGTATAAATAAGTGTTTTTATAATCAAGTAGTCTAATGAAAATCATATGTGCAAGAAAAAAAAAAAGTCTAATGATAATCATATGTGCTACTCACACTAGTTTTGTGATTGGAATGTGAAGCAATACAGATAAATAATTCAACAGACTTTGCACCAACACATCTCATGGGTTCTACAAGTTGTTCTGAAATAATTATATAAATTTTCTTAACTGTTGGTTTGAAATTGAAGTGGGATTATTGTTATTATTCATAAATGCCATAAGAACAAGACGTACAGACTAGAAGGGTATTATGGAGGTGAAAGAAATATGAAGAATAAGCATCGTAAATATGTGTCAATGTCATTAACTATATCTCTGTTCATCTAAATTGTAGAAACCTATAGGGCCCGTTTGGTACACTGGAATTGGCCTCATAGAAATGGAATTGGAGGCCAATTCCATCCTTTTGTCATGTTTGGTACAAATCTAGGAACATGGAAATCATTTCCATGTGGAGGCTAATTCCGTCAAGATTGATGGAAATGATTTCCATGCCAAAAGCTAGGATTTGTCAATTCCACCTAGAAAAATTATTTTTGCCAAAACTCCATGCTTTCATTTTTTTGTGGTGATAGGATTTTGTGCAAGATTCTTTTATTTTTTAATTTAAGGGGGTATTTTGGTATTTTCATACAAAAATTATATCTCATTTCCATGACATACCAAACACACTTTTAAACCTCATTTCCATATCCATATCCATTTCCATTTCCATATCCATATCCATATCCATATCCATTTCCATTTCTATTTCCATCAAAATCAATTCTGCGTACCAAATGGGCCCATAATGTATTTTGAAAATGTATATAAACATCCCTTAAAATTAAAATGCATGTTACAGAAACTTTTCTTATATATTTAAGATTTTATTTTCATCCAGTCAACCGTTAGTTGACTGATAAGTTTGACTATCAGATATTTTCTTTGACCGAAATACTTCTCTTTCAATAAATGAATAAATATTTATAGTTACCTAAAAATAATTTTTTTTTACAACCAGAAAGTAATTCTGATATATATATATATATTCATAATTTTCAATATATTATAAAATTTATTAATTTTCAGGATATTATAAAATTTTAACTTCTCAATTTTTTATCATATTTATTGAAACTTATTTATTGGTTTTCTTTTAAATGACTAAAAACATATTTCTTTCTCTTTTTCTAGGTGGCCACACTTGAAAACATATTTGAAAGGCATATTTTTAATCATCATATGTTAATGTAAATTTGAGATATTATATACATCTCATATTAATTTTAAATTTTAATTTTTTAAATACATTTTTTTGTACAAACATTTATAAACACGTTTACTTAAGTATGTATCTATTAAAAGAATTAGTCATATTTTTAATTAATTTTTCTATGTCTACATTAATTAAAGTAATTAATCCTTTATTTCAATATGATAGAAATTTAACAAATAGCTATTTGCAAATGTAAAAGATAAATTAAGAAAGAGAAAAACTCTTAAATTACTTAAACAATTTTAGTCAAAATTAAGGAATTAGTTATGATGAAGGGTAAATTAGTAAATAATTATTTTAATATAAATTTCAATTTAAAAATAAAAACCATTAATAAAGTTAACTGTTTGGACTTAAGAATAAGTTTTCAAAATAAAAGGGAGATCCGTATAATTAAAGTGAAACACAAGGGAAATTAGAGTATTTTACTCTATTTTAAATATCCAGATTTCAACGTCTTCTTTGCAACAAAATTGAGATTAAATCAATAAACTATCTTTTGCATTTCAAATGTTGTCATGCCGTATGATTCAGATTCTACGCCAAGGAATTAAAATTTGTTTTTTCTTAGATTAAAGCAAATGGTGCTATGGTTGGCCCTTAGTATTCTTCCAGTGATACTTGTTTCAGTTGTCTGTTTCCATTCTAAGATTAGATACTTTTTTTTGAGCAATTCTAAGATTAGATACTCATATTTCAAATTTGGAAACTTCATATATGTGATAAGGTAACTGATAGGGCATCCTCTTGAGCAGATAAAAAACTTCTCACTAAACATGGCTTAGGAATCTCTTCATTGATTAAAGAAAAGTATGCATCAAAGAGATATACTTGCATACTCTAGGAGTACCATATCATCTGAACTATATCTGATGAAGATATAACTCAAATTATTTTAATTCGAATTGGTTGATGACTCATCTGGAAAAAAGAAAAAAAATCAAATTTTATCTTGTTTTTAAGGAAAAAACATCTTAATTTAAAAAAAAAAAAAAAAACTAAAACAAAATGGTTAACCTAGATTTTGTTAAAAGCAATACTTTAGGATTGTGACATATTCGTTCCAACCCGAAAGAATGCCATCAAGCTCAAAATAATGTTCGCATTTGAGGATCCCAGCAAGAGCATCAGAGCATGAAAATTTTGGGAAGTTCGTCTTGGTGAATTGCATCTGTTGTGGTCGTGCCATATCGCGATTATAGTTTATTGCATCATGATTGCGATTATCATTTCTTGGTTGCTTGTGACCTATTTGATTGGTGACAAAAGCCCTGGTTTCTTAACCGTTGTGTGCCAATACTCGTAGATGGTCAGTCACTCCATGGACTGTTTCTTGCAGAGAGATAACGGCCCTTCAACGAGTTGGAGACGTTATGGGGTAAGAACAATAGAGTTTGGGAATTGCAGTGGGGAGGGAGCGAGTACAACCTGAATCTGATATCACTTGATATAAGAAATGAAGAAGAAAAGGGAAGATTGAGAAGAGATAGGAAAAAAGAGAAACAGAGAACTGGCTAGTGCACTTTATTATCTATCACTCAATGGATACACAAATGAATTAGGGGCTCTTATTTTTGTATTTCTGTATAATATTAGGGCAGGCCTCATACTTGCTATTGGTGTCATCTGTCTCAGTGACTATCTTCACTTTGTAAGTGGAAGGTATCGTCCAGTTCAATTTCTTTATCTATTACTGAGCCTAATATCTCGGTAGCTGTCACCCGCCATGGAGCTTTTCTTCTTTGTTCTGTGCAAGTTGGTTAAGGGTGATTGTCAATGTTCCACTAGACTGGAAAGGCTGTCGGCCGTCCGACCAACGGTCCGTCATTAGATAGTAGTCTCTACCTACTCTCCTAATGGCTAATTGCTCATAATGGCCTAACGACCAATGACCTCCCTTATTTATTTCCTATAGCGATTTAGGTTTCCAGCTTCACTTCCCATTCATTGGTTTATTTTTCTTCTCCAGTTATTTGTTCATTACGATTATAAATATCCCGGTAATTCCACACCAACATCACTTCAACATTCAAAAGTTCAGTCTGATTCTTACCACAGCTGTTGAACTCCTTTATAATTATTACTCAATAGTATAGAATGAATTATAATTCCTGCATTACACGTTTCTCTGGTAGAAGCATTGGGCAATGTCAAAAACTTGATTCTGACCCTCTTCCATGAATTGGTTGAGTGACTAGCACATATTCACCTTTAAGAGAGTCCATTTTGCCAAGGACTTCCTCTGGGAAATGTAGAGTAATATAGTGCAAGTTTAACAAGGGGCTTTTTTTTTCCTGCAATCTTACATGAACTTGCTGAGATCCCCAAGGATCTCACCATTTTCTCCACAAAGACCAAGGTCCTTGAGCCTCCTTTCTTGATAATATTCTAACAGATCCAACTCCAACTCTTTCTCCTTGAAGATACCTTCAATCTGCAGCAGCACCTTCTTTTCTCCTTCTCTTATTCCCACTGCGATTGCCAGCCTTGAATCTAGCTTTTCTTCTTTTAACTTCTCATCCTGCCATTCACATGTTAGTGTTCAATTAGTTCTTGAGCATTTTATCGTCTTCAGACTTTTTACTTCTTTGTTATCAAAATTTTTACAGTTTAATACACCATTTTCTAAGTCATGGATATTGAAACAATACACTAAAGGAATGATAAAAAAAATTGTTGGCAAAAAAAAAAAAAAGAAGATAAACAAAATGTTGCACATTTGATTTTTAGCTTTAGACATTGCTACACCATAGAATACCATAATTATGTAATATATCATGCAAGCATGAGGCAAGCTCTTATTTTACAATTTTTTATTAGCTTTGACAATATGGAATACAAGATAGCGACAAAGAAGGTAACATATACACTTGAGGTTCCAAACAAAATCCAACCCATGACCTTCCACTTATAAGAGAGTTTTCATGCTACTAGGCTAAGACCATTGACATCCTCATGTTTATTTTGACAATTGAAATTGCAATGGAAATTACACCCCCGTTTTTTGCAAATAAAAGAAAAGGGTGGTATAAGAATCTCCATGAATTTTAGGTGATATAAGATAGTTATTTGAGTCATAGTATTTTGAATCTTTCTTAGGATTTGAAATTCATGTTCAGCAATCTTGAGCTCAGTTTAAGTTTAGCTAAAAAAAGAAAAAACCAATATTGGGCTATCCTCATGGTGGGATTTTCAGTTTTTTAAACGAAACACTAGTTAAATGACAAAATCCATACACTAAATATTCAGTTGCCTCACATGAGAATGATACCAAGCAAAATACAATGCCATTCATACATACCTCTTCAATGGTAGTGGGATAACCAGCAAGGGCAGATTTGCAGGCATCTTGAACAACTTGACATATTAGCTCCTCGTTGTCACGGCTTATGGGCAACTCAAGATGACCCCAAACGGAATTTCTGAATATAGATTCCAACAAGAAAGCGTCAGTGCCACCAAGTGCCACTAGACGCAGATATGGAAGCAGTCCTGGTGGAAGTGGTCGGTCAAAGAAGATGTCGAAATATGCAGTCTCACCAAAACCATTGGACCCAGCAATGTCTAGTTTGTCATCATAGAAAGGATCTGATTCAGATATGTCTAGTGTCAGTGTATATGCATTCCTGTTTGAATTTGGTTCAATGAAGCCGTAGTCTAGAGCCAACTCTGCATTGCTTTTCTTCAAATCATATTGAATAAAAATCTGCAGCAAAAAATTCCAAACATTACCATGTGGAACCATAATTTTCAACACCAACCCGCCTAGGACAATGTACATCAGTGAGGATGATTTTATTATTTTTTTTAAAAGGTTCACATTCGCAAGAGATTTATCCATTTGAATCTGATCATGGGGTCTAGGAAATTTTTCTGAAGATTTTATATGGCTTTACACATTTATATTTGTATTTTTTAAATTTTGACAACCGCAGATACTTATTTTGTTTGCTTTATATGAATAAACTAAACATTGGTAAGTTTTATCCTGAAATAAAATCACTGGTTTAAAAAATTCTCTGGCAAATAGGTCTGGATATAAATAGGTCTCGGAGCAGACAATACAGTACAGCGCCACGCCCATTTCTGCCCATGATCATGACAAAAATAACCTTTTTAACTAAATATACTGAATAAAAAAAAAGTCAGATTGTATCATGCAAAAGGAATTTTCATAGGACTTCATATTTCATTTTATGTCATTTAATCTCTTCACTTTTTTTTAAGGATCAATTGTGATACACATAAAACACAGAAAAAGAAAACTGAGATTAGATTTCACCAGACACCGATTACATATTTCGAGACCATATTTATGGATATTGTTCTAAATACCCAAACTACCCTCTCTCAACCCTTTCCTCAATTACCAGAAACTTGAAACTGTCCGAATTTAGATTAAATGCGTTTCCTTATTATTTCACATGTCTGTATTATTCATTGGATGCATATTTTAATGTGTCCACAGTGTCATGACATATCTGACAAGTAGAAGAAAATTAAAACACCAACACAAATAGATGAGTCCCTCCTTTACAATCCATAATTGATGATGACAATGAGGGCCAAGAATAAAGATACGCAATATCTTCAAGAGAGAATGTGATGCAGAATAGTTTATTTGGGTAAATCTATTTTTATTCATATCAATCTCTTTTTAATTGCTCTTCAAATGCTTCATATCGAAACTTATGCATCAGTTCTTCAAACATATCCATTCTGATAAATAGGGTATTGCATGGTGTTGGAAAATGGAAAGGAAGAGAAGAGGAGGGATAAAATCACCTGCTCCCCAGCCTTGACAGAAAGAGGGCTCCTTAGAGAAAACAAGTAATCCCAAGAGAAAAGACCTGCTGCCCCTTGAATTTCATAGGCATGATCTTCTGTTGTTACTCTGACACTATGGTTTATCTGATCCACACAAAAAAGAAATTTCAAAACCTCAAATTTTTGAATGCATGGCCACACATTGGTAGAAGAAAGTACATAGAATAACTACAAATGATATCATACGAGCCTTTGAGGATAGCTGTATTTGAAAAACTAACTAATGAGTCTATACAGTCTAATCTATTCACACATACAGATATAAAATTTGTAAGAAGCAATACTATTTATAAGTTATGATCAGTCTGATTCGCTTTAGAAGTCATGTCTAGATTTTTACATAAACCCCATAACAGAATCTCATGCTTTTAACGTAAGACTCAATTCCTGTACCTTATTACAATAGTTGAAGAGATAATTACAATAGTTATGAGATTTCCAGCAAGTCCCTTTTAGAATAGAACAATCTGTTAGAACTTTTTCTCGACCAAATAGGAAGGAGAAAATATTTAGGGAAAATGATGTCCTAATTAAGGAAGATAACGACTATACAAAGAGGTCCCTTGAAACCTGGGTAACATTTGCACAATTATAGTGAGAACACAGCAGCCCTTCCTCTTTATTTTCTACCCTCTCCCCCTCCTTCCACCCTCCCTAGTCACTGGACCATTGTCATTGGCTGTAGGGCAGCCTTCACCGGCCACCCTAGTCAGCCTATCAAACTCGTAAGACTGGGACTAAATTGTAAACAAATTTCTTAACCAGGGCCGGACTGTCATTTTTACCAAATACTTAATAGTGACAGAAAAGGTATCTAACAGATGTGTTTGTTGGAATATTTTTATAAAGAAAAAACTTTAAACATCGCTTCCTCTTTACAATATAAAACAACTAGAATCATAACATTGTGTTTCTATCTCTTCTTTCTACCAGTAATGTTGTTTGAAGTCCTTAATTGCCGCAGAACAGAGAGGAAGAAGAAATGACCCCTACCAAGTCTGCAAGTGGAATAACCACTAGATTTTCATTGCGAAGGCGAGAGAAAGCCCTTGATCTGAGAATTCCAAATGCCCAGAAGAAGTCATCCAGAGTGATAGGAGAAGGGAAAAGCTTCTTATTAGGGATTATGATTTCTTCTTCCAGTTTCAGAAACTCATTCTGCACATATTCTGTCACGGCTAGTGTTGTATTCAGGAGTTGAGTACCTGCATATATTATATTCATTCAGGTTATACAAAAATATGTAGAAAATATGATCTAGACTGGTACTTTTTTTTAGTCTCAAACGCCTCGGATTCCCAATATTCTTTTTTTTTTCTCTCTCTTGTTTTTTTTCCTACTTTCGATGTGAGACATATTCTAATAATAACGACATGGAAAACATTTTCAAACTCTCACTAAACATGACAAATATGAACCAATTTTCATTAAAGTGAGGAGTATAATGTTAAAAATTCACAAATACAGTTTACTACAACATAGAAATGGCGTTAAAAAATGCGACTTCACTAAGCACTAACCTTGAAGCTCAGAGAGCTCCTCCTCTGACCTGCACTGGAATAAGCAAAACAAAAACACTTAGGACTACTAACTCGATCAATTCATTCAATTCGAAGGCCTAAACTCAAAGAACTGTGTGAATACAGGAAAAAACAAACAAAAGCCCACCAATATATTGTCGAATCAGTGACCTCTGGGAGAATTTTGAAGTAATGCTTCCAAACAGACTCATCCCTCGATCTCTCTCTAATCAAGAACAGAGCAACCGACACCCAAGGCTTCAATCCGCTACACACGTTCCCAATCTCCGAAGCTGCGACCGCATCGGGGTTTATCCATAATCTCTTGGGCACCTGCAAAACGACCTCGTTTCGCGAAATGTCTCTCCTGGCAATAAGCCCGAGGCCTTCCGGCACGACGCCGGGCTCCACCGGTGTCTTCGAAGAGATGACCCCTTCTTCCCATAGCCACTGCCAGAATGTCCGAATCGCCGGCGACAATGTTGTATCAATTTCGACAGAAGCAAGGGATTTGGTGGAGAGAGGTTTTCTGAGGTGAACTGGTGGGGCTTTTGGTGGCATCGGAAAGGTGAAGGGGTTGATTTTGTGGGATATAGGAGAAGAAAGAAAAGCAGAGCCTTGAAGTACAGAGAAAATGGAAGAAGCCATTGATCTTTTGGGTGGTTTTTGCTTCTGCTGGTGTCTGAATGGCGCGAATTCGTTGATAGGAGTTGTGGATAACTGACCGGATAAGAATATTTATATTTGCCACGCACACGTTTTCAATCGATTGGAATAATGCCGTAGGATGAGCATAATTGGCAATAATGTATTAAAATGCTAAAGAATACCTTTTTTTTTTAATTAATGCGTTAAAATTACATAAAAGCAAGGTATTAAAACTCGGACCGGGTATTGAACCGGTTGGGATACTGGGTTAAGGGTCAGTGGGTCAGACCGGAGCTAAACCGGAGCTCAACCCGGGCCAAACCGGTGAGAAATTGAAAAATTTTAGACTTATTAATATAAAATTCTAAAGGAAAAATTAAAAAAATTGATTTTTTAAAAAATAAAAAATAAAAAACCCAGACCGGACCGGGTCACCGGACCGAACCGGTCTGATGACCGGTTCGGCGGTTCCCGGGCCGGACCGGCCGGTCCGTTCCGGTTCTGGGAACAATTGTCAAAAAGTCACATATAATTTTTTTTTTTTTTTCAATACACACATAAATTTGAAGACTATGAAATATTCCCATCTTAGCGGACGGACTTACTGTTTGTTTATATCCTACCATTCATTCATTTACTTATTTATTTATTTTCATACAGTTTACGTATCGATTATTCTATGGAGGATCAGATGTCTTTTTTTAAACTAAAGATCGGAAGTTTGTTCAAGTACCTTTATCTTGTATTTTTAATAAGATTCATAAATTTAAACATTCATATGAGTTATATATATATATATATTACATTTTATTAGAAATTTAAAAATTTTCAAAACAGAAATTCAATATTTTCTAAAAAAATTTAGAAGTTCAAAATTAATATCAATCATTAATATATCATATACAAGTAAAAATAATAATAAGTGAATATTATTTATTTCTAATGTGATGTGATTATTGGTTTTTTCAGATTTTGAGTAGCATATTTTTTCTTTTCAAAATTCATATGATTTTTAAAAAAGATTCTGAATTTTGTATAGCTGTATGGGAGTAAATGCTTATTAATATTGATCCACAATCAAAACACGCGCGCGCGCGCGCACAATTTGTCCAATTATATTTATAAATATTAAATTACAGGGCGAACATGCAAATTTAGTAATGAATAATTTTGCTATGAGTACCTATAAGAATTATTTATTTTTTGTGTAAAAATTATATATAAATAATTTATTTGGAAGTAGATATAACAACGTCGTTAAGGGGATTTAACTTTCGTTGCTTTTTTGCACTTTTGGAGATTAACAAAAACAAAATAGTTTGTATGGGGTTTGAGTGATATTTTCCTATTAAAAAATATTAAAAGAATAGAGAGAGAGATATAAGACTAGTGAGACCCACAGTACAAAAAATAATGAAAGTTAAGTCTCCTTAATAGTGTTACTATATCTGCTCCCAAATAAATTGTTTGTGTCTACTTTTTACACTTAAAATAGATAGTTCTCATGGGTTTTCATTAGGGGTGTTCATCAATTTTCTGTCCCGATCTTCTCGTCCCGAAAATTTTAGGATCGAGACTGTGATTTCGAGATCGGGATCGGGATCGAGAATGGGACTTCCTGATCCCGAATATATATATATATATATATACATGTGCTTTTTTTAAAAAAAAAATATTTAAGAAAATAAGATTAAATGTAAAATAAAATGTAAAAATCCCTAACACAGTTAAGGTAATATCTATTCTTTTAGTTTGTTTAGTTTATTTCGTTTATTATTTATTAAATAATTCTAATTTTTTGTTCTTGTCTTTATTCTTTTTGCAGCTGAATCGACAACTTTAAACATGTATTGGACGAATTATATATTTGTATTAGACTTATTTTGTACAATATGATATTAGACACATTATATATTTATACTAGACTCAAGGAAACACAACAAAAAATTCAATATAGAGATTTTTTTTTTTAAAAAAAAAGGAATTCGGAATCGGGAAATTCCTGATCCCAAAAATTTTCTGATTTTCGGGATCGGGAATGAAAATCATTTCCGAACCGTTCTCGGGATCGGGAATGACATTTCCCAATCCCGAACACCCCTAGTTTTCATAATGAAATAATTCATTACTAAATTTGCATCTTCGCTCAAAATTATAACCTATTAACTTTCATAATCTCTCCAAAAAAGTTAACTTTGTCTTATAATTAAGACCGGAGGGAGTATTTACTTTCGGAGTAAAAAGTAGACATAAACAATTTATTTGGAAATAGATATAGCAATGCCGTTAAGGAGATTTAACTTCCGTTACTTTTTACACTTTTGGGGATTAACTGAAACAAAATTGTTTGTATGGGGTCTAAGTAATATTTTCCTATTAAAAATATTAAAATAATAGAGAGAAAAGACTTATGGGACTCATAGTACAAAAAATAATAAAAGTTAAGTCTCCTTAACGGTGTTACTATATCTACTTCCATATAAATTATTTATCTACTTTTTGCATTAAACCTATAGGTACTCATAACGAATTTGTCCATCACTAAATTTATATCTTTGCCCAAAATTATAACCCATTTGCCAAATCCTGAGTCCTTACCATGCATGGGTCTAAATTTAGGTTTTTTATAAATGTGCAAAAATATCTTATTTCCCCCAAAAAGTGCGGCTAGCACAACAATAAAAATAGAGAACAAAAATGTACATCAACTTTTTTAAATAGAGCAAAAATACAATCACTCGCCCAAATGTTTGCTGCTTTTTCAATACATTATTTTTGTAAAAGTGTAAAAGCACTCCTAATCTTTTTCCAAGAAGTGTTGTTGGCACCGTAATCAAATATCGGAGGTGCTGAAAAACTATTCTAGTGGAACTGGGGAGGCGCTGACAAAGATGCCAGTGGCCTTCTCAGTAGTGGGCATCGGATGCAGGGCTAGTATGTTTTGTCTTACCCGTATCAAAAAAAAGGCTCGGGGAGTGCAAAAGTGCCTGTATCATATTAACTACACATTTCATCTCCTCTTTCTTCTAAATATAACAAGCATAGACTCCCTATGCGACGTGGGGGATACATGTAATCAATGTACAAATTAGTGCAACAAAGTTTTATAAGGAGAATATCCTCTTTAGTTTGGATATATATATATATATATAGCATTTACTCCCTGCATGTTATAATTCAGTAATTATATAATTAGAAGAAATTAATAAATTAAACACAAAAAAGTTACAATATTACTTATCATCAATGAAGATGATAATGCAATGTAAATTACAATAATGATCTAAACATCTTAACAATTAAGAAAATTAAAAATAAATTAAATCAAATTTAGAATATACAAAATTACACATGTTTTACTCAACTTTTTACATTATTTTTTTCACTTAAGGTCATAGGAACCAAGGTTTTCTATCAAAAGCATCTACACTTCTAATTTTGATTGCTTGAAGAAAAATCCAACAATAAATGACTAGGTTGCAACTGGAAGTTTTCTTTTTTTTCCATCGTGCAACTAAAAGTTAATAGGAAGGAAAAAAAAAACAAGAATCCTCATTATACCAAGTAAAAAAGGACGTCACTACTGGAAAAAAAACCTTTTTAGATCGCCACATTTAGACCGGTTTTAGTGGATAAGGTCTTAAAAATTTACGCGGTGGCAGTTTTGTAATTATATTGAACTTCTAAGACTGATTCTCAAAAAAACCGGTCTTAAAAAATTATTTAGATTGGTTATGCTAAAACCGGTCTTAAATCTTTAACATTTAAGACCGGTTTTTATGTAAACCGGTTTTAAATGTTAAAACATTTTTAAATTTAAAAATTTTAACATTTAAGACCGGTTTTTGTACAAAGCGGTCTTAAATGTGAAATTTCACTCTTTTAAGACTGGTTTTTTTAATAAAAACCGGTCTTAAAGATAAGATTTTTTGCTTGTATTTTTACTCCCGCACTCAGATCGCGCGCTCTGTGAACCCTTTCTTCTCTTTTTGCCATTTCTTTGTGAGCTCTATCCGTGCTTGTTCTAAACTTGTCCATGGCGTCTCGTCCCTCATTTGCTCAACTCTCCTCCGTCATTACCGCTGTCGTTGCTGTGTTTGTCGTCGCTGTTCTTTGATTATCGTCAGTCTTCTCTGCCGCCACCTCTATTCTCTGCAGTGACCATTCTCCTCTGACTTGACTTCCCTTTATTAGTGTCGTGAATTTAAGGACTTCATTTTAACCTCAATCGACGCCACCGTGACTTTGGGTTGAAGCTCACTCCTTGGTCTTCAATCAGGTTAGTGTTCGATCTGTTATTTAGTTGTACGTTGTTCAATAATTAATAATATTCTATGAAAAAATGGTTCTTGTTGTTTCTTTGAGCACTTAAACGTAATCTGGAAAAAAATTAAATTTGCACATTCTTGTTAGATACATGCTCTGATTTTTAATTACATCCTTGTGATATTTGGCTTGGATTAATACCACTCTATGTTCTGTTTTAATTTAGTGCGGTTGTTTGATTATTGCCATTATTATTGGTTTGTTAAAACAATACTAGTTTCAAATAGTACCTGTTAATTTTGTTGAAATATCTAAAACTCTATTGTTGTTGTGTTTTTGTCTATCTTTTTGTTGTTGGATATAGGGTGCTAGAAGTGTTGAGATATATATGGATCATAGTTGGATAAACGCTAAACGAACGAGTGTTGAATATGATAATGGGGTGAGGGGTTTTTTAGACTTCGCTAGTAGAAATGCCGATGATAGTAGTGGGAAGTTTTATTGCCCTTGTGTAGTATGTTTGAATGAGAAGTGACTAAGTACTGTAGATATATATACACATTTAATTTGTGAAGGATTTTGTAAAAGTTATATAGTGTGGGTATGGTATGGTGAAGAATTAGAAATACCAAGTTCATCTCAACAGGGGGCAGTGAACTTTGATGATAATGACACGGATACGGATGATCGGATAGAGGATATTATTCATGATGTAAGAGAAGAAACTTTTGAGCAATCACATGCATATGGTAATATGTGTAGTGATGCTGAGACGTCATTGTACCCAGGGTGTAAAAAGTACCAATTGTTAAAAGCAGTATTGAAATTGGTAAGCTTGAAAGCACGGCATGGATGAAGCGACAAGAGTTTTTCAAAAACGTTTGAGGCTTTTAAGGACATGCATCCAGATGATAATGTATTGCCTTCTCGATACTATGATGCTAAGAAAATATTGTGTCTACTAGGGATGAAGTATAAAAAGATCCATGCATGTCCTGATGATTGTATATTGTATAGAAAAGAGCATAAAGAGGATCAATAGTGTCCGATATATGAAACCCCAAGGTACAAATCAAATAACGCTCCTGCAAAAGTATTGTGGTACCTTCCAATCATACCAAGGTGCAAGCGCTTGTTTTCTAATGAAAACGATGCAAGAAATTTGAGATGGCATGTGGATGAGAGGATATCCAATGAAAAGCTTCAACATCCAGCTGATTCTTCTCAATGGAAGAAAATCGATCAATTATTTCCTGTGTTCGGTGAAGAGCCTAGGAACCTTAGGCTTGGGCTTAGCACGAATGACATGAATCCTTTTGGCAGCCTGAGCAATATACATAGTTTATGGCCTATTCTGTTGGTAATTTTCAATTTATTTCCTCTGTTATGCATGAAATGAAAGTACATCATGTTATCTATGTTGATTTTGAGACCAAAACAACCTAGAAATGACATAGATGTTTACTTGGAACCCTTGATCGGAGACTTGAAAGGGTTGTGGGACGAAGGTGTTGATGTTTTTGATGCGAACAAGAATAAGGTTTTTAAAATACGAGCCATGATCTTTTGTACTATAAATGACTTCCCTGTATATGGAAATTTGTCAGGATAGTGTTAAAGGCCATAAAGCATGTCCGATTTATGAAGAAGGAATATGCTACCATCAATTTCAACATGGAAGAAAGACATTTTATCTTAGCCATAGGAGATTTCTTAGATGAGGCCACCCGTATCGCATATTAAAGAAAGCTTTTTTTGGTGGACAAGAGTTTGAAGATGCTCCGAAGGCATTGACTGGGGAGCAAGTTTATGAAATGGTGAAAAATATGAATGTTATCTTTGGTAAGACTACAAAGAATAGTAATGAGAAAAGTAAATGGAAAAGATGTCTGTCTTCTTCAATCTTCCATATTGGCCGAAGCTTGATGTGAGACATTGTATTACTTTCATGCATGTGGAGAAAAATGTTTGTGATAGTATTGTTGGGACACTGCTTAACATACAAGGTAATTTTAAGGTTGGCGTGAAGGCAGGATTAGATTTGCAAGAAATGGGGATACGAGATGACTTGCATCCAAAGCCATATGGTAAGAGAACTTTTTGTCCTCCAGCTACTCATACTTTGTCTAAGGATGGGAAAAGAAGCTTTTGTGACTATTTACATGGCATCAAAGTTCCTTCAGGGTATTCTTCAAATGTTAGGAAGCTTGTGTTGATGAAAGACTTGAAGTTAGTGGGGCTAAAGTCTCATGATTGTCATATCGTAATGCAACGAATGTAATATTCTAAATTGTAATCAAGGATTAACAACTTCAAAATGATGTAATTAATGATAATCAAGCACTTTTGAAGTATATGTTATGCAATGTGATATAAAGGTGCTTAGTGATGGTTTAGTAAGCATTGTGATAATTAGGGGCAAAATGGTAATTTTACCAACCGATTGGTCAGTTACCGAGGAAAAAACTCCTTAGTAATTGAGATCAATGGCTAGGATTGAAAGAGCAATAGGTGGAATCCTATGCATGCAAGTCCATGTGAAATCATGGTAGGAAGAATAAGATGGTGCCAAGTGACAAAATATGAACCATAGATGAGGTCAAATTTTCAAACACTCTTCCCTCTCTCTCTCAAGTCGGTGAAGAAGCATGGGAAATGGGAAAATGAGATCATCTTCATCAACTCATCTCTCTCTCACCATTCTCCATTTCCGGCGGAACCAAGGAGGAAAGAGAAAGGAAGGGTTTGAATTTTAGGTGAGTATTTGACTCTAAATGCTCACTTCACCTTCATTGATTTTATTCAAAAGGTCAAGAGCTTCATTCCAATGTTTTCAGATTTTTGATTTGTGGTGTGTGGAAACTTGAGGAAATTTGAAAGTGGAAGAATCAAGGTTTTGATTTCAGCAAGTTTAAGAAGTAAGCTTTTGATGAATTTTGGTATATATCTTATGATTTTTGGTCAAGTTTAGTAAATTCTGGAATTTTGCCCTGATTTCATGAGAATTGAATAATGAAAGAGTTTGGTATGGTAATATGTAGGAAATGGTGCTAAGATGAATTATAACGTCATTAAGTTTGATTTGATGTTAAGTAAGGAAGTTTGGCAAATTGTGGTTTTTGGTGATCTTGTGGTCTAGACATGGGAATGTGTTTGCTTGAGTGGGAATTTGGCTGTTTTGAGGTTACCAATAGGTTCCTTGCATTAAAATAAGTCAGAACGAGTTTTAGTACAAGCTTTAGGACCATTGATAGCAAATTGGTCAATTCTGAAAAACCTTATCAGTTTCTGCGAATCTGGCTTCTGATAGGCTTCACTCGAGTGAGGGAGGGTCGAGTGCGGTATGAAATTCTGGGTATTTTGGTTGAGTCTTCAGGCAGAAATCACGGGTACACTTCTTCATCTTTGAGTGATATGCGTCATCACTCGCAAGCATTGTGAAGTCACTCGAGCACTAGGGCTGGTGCTCGAGTGCACTTGTCGCCTGAGAGTTAGGTTGTTCTCAGGTAGTTACTCGCTGAGCCTCACTTCTTGGTGCTCAAGTGCATTTAAGGTTATCACTTGAGTGGAGCTTCCTGTGCTCGAGTGAGTGTGAGAGATATTTTCAGGTCTGCTCTCGGGCAAACACTTCCTGTGTCTCACTCGCTGGGACTCGAGCACGGGTGAGAGCAATACTTGAGTGAGACCTTCTTCACTCGAGTGAGGCAGCCCAAAATTAGTGCTTTTTTTTCCGAAAAAGGTGTCTTTGAGGATAGTTACCCCAACCCTTTAGGCATGTATCTAGGCATTTAATAACCACTTAAATAGTTCATATGAATACCAACTTAAAGTATTACGGAATTAAGAACTTGGAAAAGAGATTGATCTATTGTCCCTAATTTGGTTTATATGATTCGACATCTGCCGTCCTTATGAGCCCATTGAGCCAGCAAACGTCAGTAAGGAACGAGGTAGTGACTTTTCTTTTATACCATATGTGATGCATTGCATTTGTGTTATATCATTTATTTGTGGCAAATTCGTATGCTGCGATATTTATGGATATGTGTAAGCACCACCATGCCAATAGTCCATGAGTCGCTAACAACAGTTCAGGTTGGACAGTCTGCTTTCCCAACGGTAAAAGGGGATGAAGATGGGGTATGATATGTGAGATTATGTGAAAAGTCGAAAGGCTATTTGTGAAGGCCGACGGGCCAATTGTGAAAGCCGGATGTCTATATGAGCTATAAGGCTATGTGTATGCACTGCCACACCAATAGTCCTTGAGTCGCTAGCAACGGTTTGGGTTAGGACGGTGTGCCTTCCCGGAGGTAAAAGGGCATGAAAGTGGAGTGTGATTTGTGCTACTGCTGCTGTATGATGATTTGCTTACATGCTGTGTGCTTATATGTGGTATAAATGTTCTGATACTACTGGGATTCTCTTAAATCTCATTCTTTCTTTTGACTAACCTTTCAGATAGGGCGAGTGGCTCGAAGGAGAAGCGAACAACCCGAAGCGGTTAGAACCCTATAGGGACATCTGATTCAGGTCATATTGGTCATTTATTTTGGATAAGGGATTACTGTACAACATTTTGGGTTGTAAATAGTCTTGAACATATAGTAGTGTAATCCCCTAATTGGGAGATGGAACCTTATATATATATATAGATGAAACCCGGAGGTTGCCGGGGGTTAAGTTATAAACTCTGATATGTTTAAATGTGATATAACTGCACAGGTAATTACATTCGATATTCGAACATTGAGACTAGGAAAGAGAAGTTTTGAAAATTTTGTGAAGTACCTACTATGAAAAGGGAGTTTAAAATGAATTTTGAATTATCCAATGGTCTCTAATCCATTTTTTATGCATTATCAAATCTTAATTACGCTAATTAAGGCAGGGGGTTACAATAACTACTCCCAGTAGCTATTCGAGGCATTGTCAAATATGATCTTCAACATATTTTGACTAGACTTTTTCTTCTTCTTCAATGCTATTTGTAGTAAAGTCATTGAGACAGAAAAATTGGATGAACTGGAAAATGAAGAATATTTGATCTTGTGCCAGCTTGAGAAGCTTTTTCTTCCTTCTTTTTTTGACATCATGGTACATCTAATTATTCATCTAGTCAGGTTGATTAAGTTGTGTGACCCTATCTATTTACAATGGATGTACTCAATTGAAAGAACTATGAAAATCATAAAAGGGTATATGAAGAACCCTAACCAGCCTCAATCATCTATTGTTCAGAAATATGTTTCTGAAGAAGCCATGGAGTTTTGTCAAGATTACTTGTCAAATGTAGGACACATTGAACTTCCTGAATGTCATAACAAAGAAGGCAGTAGACGCGGGGCTTCAGTAAGAGTATGGATCCTGATGAATTGCAACAAGTCCACTTGTACATCTTGAATAATGTTGATGAAGTTCAAGATTATATTAATGCTCATAAAGAAATTGTACGGAAAGGAAATAGTCGAATGACTGAACAAAGGTTAATTAGGGAGCATAACAAAACTTTTGCACATTGGTTTAAACAAAAGGTTGACGGTGAAGAATGTGTTTCTGATACAATTAAATGGTTAGCACGTGGTCCTAAGGCTGATGTCATAAGTTGGACTTCATTTGTGATCAATGGTTATATGTATTACACGAAGTCCCTTGATGATAGGAGCACTGTCCAGAACAGTGGGGTTATGTTAATGGCTGAATCTATGCACTTCTCTAGTTCAAAAGATAAGAATCCTAGATTGGCAACAATACCTTATTATGGGGTGATTGAAGATATTTGGGTGGTTGATTATGTTAAAGTTAAACTTCCCATTTTCAAATGTAAGTGGATTGATGTCAGCAATGGTGTGATGATGGATCAGTTGGGATTTACATTGGTTGATTTGAATTTTAGAGATAAACCTTTTATTATGGCATATCAAGCGAAACAGGTGTTCTATGTTACTGATCAGACAAATAAAATGTGGTCTGTAGCTCTCCAATTAAAAAGGGTCGTTGATATTAATCAGGAAAGTCATTCAATGAATGATCTGCTTGAGACTCCTTTTTCTAGGGGTTTACTAGAATTGAACGAAGAAGATAAAGCAGACAATGAACACGGCACAAGAAACGATCATCATAAAGGGATATGGGAGGATATCCCTTTATAAAACTACATTGAAGGTTAGTTAGCTAAAATAATTATCATGAACTATATTTGAATATGTATATAGTTATTGGTGTATATATATAATTACTTTTTTTATTGTCGTCACAAGAAAATGAAGGATATGAGGTTTAAGTCTTAGTGTAGATTCTCTGAAGCCAGGCCCGCTAGTGATCATCAGCCTGAGAAGGGTGTGTATAAAGTATTTTTGCCCTAATGAATAACATCATTGTCATTAATGTAATTTAATCTTTGATGTATGTATGTAAGTGAAAAGATAAGGAACTTGGTCAAAACAACATTGTCATGGTTATATGATTTCCTTGCATTATGATTACGTCTATGATTGTGAGTTTATTATTCATGGTTGTTTTCCTGGCTTTTGTTTCGGCCAGCATTGTTTAAGCACAAGGAAGTTGAGTTTTAATATGTTCCAATGAGTTTTGAGTCTCTCACATGTCATTAAGATGTTAGTTATATAATCTATAAGAGAAGAAGATTTATTTGAATGTCGTTGAACTGGCTGCTGCTTGCTGAGTGAAATATTTTAACAAGGGAAATGACTTGTTGGATATATCTCTTAAAGGAAAATTTTAAAAAAATTCAACTTTTAAAACCGGTTCTCTCCAAAACCGATCTGAAAAGTACATTTAAGACAAGTTTTTGAGAGAATCGATCAAAAAAGTAATACTTTTAAGACCGGTTTTGTATAAAATCGGTTTTAAAATTTCAACTTTTTAGACCGATTTTTCAAAAAAACGGTCTAAAATTTGAACCTGTTAGACTGGTTCCTCCGATAACCAGTCTAAAAATATTTATTTTTAGACCCGTTTTATAATAACCAATCTTAAAATTTTTTTAAGACCGGTTCTATAACCGGTCTAAAAAGTCTGCTACTTTTTAGATTGACTGTATCAAGACTGGATCAAGAACCGGTCTAAAATGTTTTTTTAACTGGTCTTAAAAGTGATTTTTCTAGTAGTGCATATTACTCGTTACATAATCATCTCAATTTCCAAGTTGTAACTAAAACTAAAAGAGGCATAGTTTAAAATGATTTTGTTTGAAGTCAATCTCTAAAACTGGTCAAGACAATAACATACAGAAAATATGCAAATATAGCAAGCAATAGATTTCCGGTCATGTTTTGGAAGCGTTACTCTCTCTTAATTGTGAACTCCCACTTTCTGAAGGAATGAGTTTCATAACCCTCAAGCTAGTGGTGAGAAATGAATAGGTTATAACTCCCAAGAACATAATTATAGCAAATCACAAAGTTGATGAAAATGGTAAAACTTACCAAGGAGTATATGCATGTAATAACCAAATACATGACTAATACCAAGACCATGCGCACAAAACATCCTTTACAAATACATTAATGATGAGCATATGAATGCGAACAGAGGAGAAGTATGCAAAGTAGTACTATTTCATATTCAAGAAGTTTTAGTCAAGTGCCAAGGGTTTTTGTTGGAATATACCTAGTCCACCCTTGGTGGATTATGGCCCAAGTCTAATGCGAGTGGAATTATTATGTAAATAAGTCAAAATGTGATCTTTTTGTGTTAAACATTGTTGGTGACTCCTTGGTACTTGAATGCTTTACTCCTTGGTACTTATTCTCTCAAAAAGTTCTTAGATCATCTGGTTATTGAATAGCTGGGACAAGTTTTGGCCCAAAGGCGATTTCCAATCTAACACTAGTTAAATAGCGGCTGGAAATGGCCCAACCCCAATAGGGCTCTTTCTTGGAAAACAAGCTATTAATAAGTTTGTTTGACAGTCTGGCTAGCGAGCTCAATCTTCTGGTCCAGCTCAATTTTCTAAACATTGCAAAGGACTAAAGGAGTTTGCATAGAGCTTGAAAAGTGTTGAAGAGTGGCATTGAGCCACATGCACAAGCCATTTGAGCATTTACTGTTCATTTGAACCATAAAAGTAGAGAGAAGCTAAAATGGAAGGGGAGTTGGCTCGGCTGAATAATGATACTGATTTATTATTTAAGATTGATTACATCACTTCTAATTATTTTTAATATTTTTTTTAAAAAATATTTTTTCCTATTCTCCGTATCTTCTTTGCCTTCTCTGAGTTCTCCACCACCTTCATCAAGCTGACCTCCATCACCACCAAGTGTCCATAGTATGCCATATCATCTATACTTTGGTAAGTCAAAACACAGCACCTTAATTTTAATCCTAGCCATGAGCTTTTCTGTCATTTAAAAATAATTATTTTAAAATTCAATTTTATTAAATTATTTTCATCATTTTTTATCCAATCTCTCCTCTTTCTCACCTTCTCTTAATAGCACCCTTTCTTCTTACTCTCTTCATCAATGAAGCTCTGCCTTCCTCAAATTTAGGGCGAATTGAATAACTAATGGCAGCGACAATAGCTCCTGTGCAAGCACCCCCTTCCTTTTCTTTTCTTTCCATCATCATTCTCTTATGAATAAAATGTAGAGGAACAATGGCGATAACAATTTTTAGGCTTTCATTCATCTAGATATGAGTTTGTGGGTGATGATTTCTTCCTAATTATCAATGTCATCTTCACCCAACAATGATGAATGTGATGAAGAAAAAGGGGTGTGGTGATGGATATGGCCGGCTTGATAAAAGTGATGGACAAGTCATCGGAGGAGATGAAGAAGATCTAAAAAAGTGGAAGACAAATTCTTTTTAAAAAGATCAAAATTAATTAGAAATGATGTAATTATAGAGAAGAAAGAGAAGGTGATATATATATTATTAATATGATAAAGGCATGTTAAGGTCTGATTACGTAGTGCCAATATATTGAAAAAGTAATAGATGTTTAGAGGAGTTTAATACAGATTGCATTTTGCTTCATTTTGTAAAGGTTATGTGTATTGTTGCACATGATATTTGATTATAGTGCTAGCAACACTTTTTGGAAAATATAATAGGTAGTTTGCACTTTTACCCTTTTCTATTTATCTATCTTAGTCTTCATCCATAGGGAGGGACCCAATCATACACCCAACATAACATACACATAGTCCCTTTAACCATGTGGGGATCAACCATGCAACCCCTCATATTAAGGGGTGGTGGGTTGCTAATAGAGCCAAGGGTGATTGTGAAACAACCTCCTATAATTATCGTGTAATTAAACATTTCAAAATATACTTACTAAAACAATAGGTATTACTATGGTAGTAAACAAAGAAACCAATACAAAAGACTAACATGGTCAGAATAATTTTCACTAAACACTTTGAAAAAGTCAACCATAGCATACAAACATAAAACCAAACAACAAAAGTCTATCAGGCATGGTTAATATGACTTTAACTTCATAACAAAATAATCAAGGCCTTGCCATGAGAGAAAAGATCGACTACCATGTTGGGAAAAACTTTAACCACCTGATTGACAAAATATAAGCACAATTAATATAATTCACAAATGGGTCAGGGCATTTAAAGCCTTCAATGTAATTATAATCACCACAGCCCATTATAACGAAGATATATCTGCATCTGAATTTTTAAATTCATTTCATACACAAAAACATTTATGCTTAGCTCTAATAAAGTAGCCACCAAAATAAAACAACGTATCGAAAGGGTTCCGCCCATAGTACAAATCCCAGTATATAGTGAAATATTCAAAATATGCAATGTATGCCAAAAGGCCCTGAAGTTCGGCAATATACATTAGACTATGCTCATGTAACTAAACAAGGCATACAATATTGATAAATCAAATCAAGTCTCAGACGCCTTCCCCTTGGTAGAACCACCTGAACTCTCGCCTGAAAATAATAAATAACAACAGGGTGAGTCATAAGGACCTAATCACCGTAATTCTAATTTAACAAGTATGCATGAAATGATTACAAGATAATTATGTGGGCAAAATATGCATTCATATAACAAAGTATAAATAATTTTTCAAAAACAATAATAGTTCAAGAAATATTTCAATATGCATAACTCTCCCTTAACCATCTATGACCTTCTTCTAATCGCTGATAGAACCCATACGCTATAATACATAATAGGATTCATCTCTGTGACAAGACTCATCAAGCTCTCCAATAATAAGGTGTAGCCCAGTAAAAGGCTATAAAACTCATATCCGACTATAGGGTTCCTTTCCTTTAAATACAAAAAGTGTCGCGTCCCTTGAGCTGGCCCTTAACCCGGCCAAAAGAAGGGTGATACCAAGGATCCTAAGAATTTCAAAGCCATCTATTGTGTGCACAGTGGCAGCTATACTACGTGATATTAAAGAATCAAACCTCACAAAATCACATCTCACCACAATCCCATACACTTCAATACAAAATTCAAAATCTCCACATCACAAACTTTAATATCAATAATTTATTCTCATATATTCAACATTCAATGCTGTGCATCATCTGTTAGATCCTATGTTATGATGATAACAAAGCTTAAAAAGGTTTTGCAAAGGATTTGAAAGATGAACAAAGTATTTTGAATAAAGAAAAGATCTTTATTTGCTAAATCTAAATAGATCACTCGAGTGACATGAATTCATCAATGCAAGTGATCAATAGAAGTAAAAACATATCACTTGAGTGATGTGCTAGATCCTAGATAAATCATCATGGTGATCTCGTTGATGAAATGTGATAAAATCCATCACCAACAAATCACCATAGTGATTCATCTAGTGATCAGTGTTGCAAAATCTTTAAAGGGGAAGTCACTCGAGTAACCTCCTGAGTGATGTTTCAAGTTCACTCGAGTGATAGGTTAAAATTCATCACTATCATACCACTCAAGTAATTTGTTCCAGTGATGCTGCTATAAAGTATTTTAAAAAAAATGTCACTCGAGTGACCACTGGAGTGATGACTTGATATCACTTGAGTGATGAGACAAAGAGCATCACTAGCATAACACTACAGTGATCTTGGAAGTGTTCTAAAATCAAAAATTTTTCTAAGTATAAAATCATTCGAGTGATGGGTTAAAACAACATCACTAGGAGAACACTCCAATGATATCATCAACTGATATGCTTTTTTGAAAAATCAAAAGAAGCAAGATCACTCAAGTAAGCACTCGAGTAACCCTATAATTCTTCACCACTAGCTGATCCTTCAAGTGATGCACCAAGTGATTTGAAAAAGATCACTCGAGTGATCCTATTTTGTGCATCACTAGCACATCACTCTAGTGACCTATCCAGTACTGTGAAATATTTTCAAAAATGCCCTAAGAAGATCACTCGAGTGATGCTCTCCCAGAAAACAAAGCGATGCTTCAAAACTTTGCAAATCACTTAAATGATTAAGGAATTTGTTTTTCTTGCTTCTAATCATCCTAACTCTTTACTATACTAGTACTTAAGTGTTTTTCAAGTGATCAAACAAAGATTAACTCACAAATTGGAAAAACCACTTTTGTGTCAGAAGCATTAAATGCGATGGACATTTAAACATCAAACATTTTCTTTGCTCTGACAGCTAATTTCTTAGACACAACAAATGTTCAGAGACTTCAACGGATATATATCAAAGACTGAGGAAACCCCAATGGATACATTCAACAAGTCAACGTTCATTAATTGACTCTACCTATAAATAGCCAGAGCATTGAAGATGAAGCACTGAACTTCTATGAAAAACTTTTGTTACATTCATTGCAAAGTCTTAAAACTCTTAAATTCAAGTTTGTACTTCAGTGCTCAGATATCTACTCTTGTGAAACACATTTATTGATTCATTTATTGTTTGAGAGACTCAAGCTTGTTGAATCTTGAGTGGCCATTAAATTGTAAAGAGGAAGGGGCAGCGATTGTTCTTGAAAAAGAACTATTTTATACTGAGGTACCAAGAGCCCGACAAATCTTAGAGAATAGTAAAAATCTCATAAGGCCTTTGAGGACTGGACATAGTGAAGGAGTTTGGACTAAACTAGTACAAATCTCATGTGCTTATCCTTGGCGATATCTCTTCAAC
Organism: Inga laurina; assembly: GCA_963855925.1. Lineage (NCBI taxonomy): Eukaryota > Viridiplantae > Streptophyta > Magnoliopsida > Fabales > Fabaceae > Inga > Inga laurina. The sequence continues at coordinate 19,647,909 of OY979712.1, forward strand.
TTATTTTATTAAAGCTTGCATTAAATTTTGATTTTTTTATATTATCACCCAATTCACCCCTATGTGAAAGTTTTGTTATAACATCATCAATATTATATACTCAAGATAAACAATTTAAGCCCACTTAACTAAAAAGTTTACTTACAAACATACATTTCATATATATACATTTTCATAGGTAAAATACTATATCATATACTTATATCCTTTGAAATACCAACATACATTTATAATCACCTTAACAAGCATACAAGGTAAATTGGAAGTGGTTACCTCAAGTTCTTGATACAAGAATTAAACTTGAGATAATTCAAGTTCAACAAGCCAAATTCAAGTTCACTATACAATAAATAATAATTATATGTTAATAAAATTAACAAGAATACTAACTAATACAATAACAAATAATAAGTAATTAAACTCCCATGATTGACTCACTTTAAGTTTCTTAGAAAATGACAACAATTTATCTATTCCTCAAATCATCCTTTCAAATCACAAATCCTAACATTTCCCAACTATGTTTCACTCAATTAAAATTTTTAACAATAATACTTCCTTTCAATCACCTTAAAATGCTCAAAATTGCTCACTTTAATCCTTAGTGCAAATCTCATAAATCAACTCTTGCTCAAATCATCATTGTAATAAAATTTCTTTCTTTTTAAAATTATCTTTTCACTTATTAGAAGCGTCAAAATACAACTATATCCTCAATTTATCAAAAACACTCTATTCCCTACCATTAAAGTTTCACCCAAAATTCCAAATATTCACATTTCTTTATAAACCTCAAATCCAATCAATTTAATCCTCAATATAACCTCCATTAAACTAGAATAAACTATATAAATTCGGATATAAAAGAGTCATTGTCACAAATCTTAAATTTCCAACTAAAACCTAACTTTAACTTCCTCAAATCAACCATTTACGTAAACCTAAACCATAATCATTCTTATTCTAACACCATTAGAGCCACTAAAAGCTAAATATTAAGTTAGACCACCCAAATTTTGAAAATCTTACAAACCTAAAATTTTTCACCATCAATATAACCCATGAAACTAAAAGAACAAGATAAGAGGAAGAAGCTAAACAATTTACCTTAGAAAACCCAAAAAATCTCCGTCTCTTGATCTCCCTCCCTCTCTTTTGCCCATTCTTGCTCTTGCAAGATCAAAGGACCAGAGGAGCGTTCTTTGTCTTTCAAATTTGGGGAGGAGGGGAATGGTTCATTATTTAGTGCTTGTTTGAGATAGCTTATTTTTAGGCAATAAGTGCTTATAAATTGTGATTTACGATATACGAGGTAAGTATGTGAGAGGAGTTTTATCTCGATTTACGTCATAAGTGCTTATTGACCCTTAATAGGCAATACCAAAAACACACTTAATACAATACCCCCTCCAATTCCCAAATCTGATGGTGGGGGTTGCCACGTGCTCCCCCACCATTAAATGCATTTTTTTTAAAATTTTTTTAACTTTATATATATAATAATTGTAATGCCTCCTCTTTTTCCCACAATTTCTTTCCCTTTGTTTTCTCTTTTTTATTTTTACAATTATTATATCAGGTTTTTTAGAAACTTTAATTAGAATTTGAGTAAATTCCTCTAACCCAAATAATTACATGACAAAATCCAATTATCATGATTAATTTCAATCTAATATTAGTTAAATCTCAAAAATAAAAATTGGGATGTTACAGATTGGCTGGTTTGCATTGAGTTAATATCAAAATTAATATCATTAAAAAAATTAAAAATACAAATATACTTCTTTTGTCCTAGATGTTTTTTTTGCCATCCTTTTGTCCTACATGTTGAAGTTGAACTTAGTTTGGGGTGAACTTCTAAATATAAGATCTTTATTATTTTATCTCTCATTTCTCAAAGCTAATTTGCCTAATTTATAAATTTATATAAAATCTAATATTATACATAGGTATTTTTAATATATCATATTACATCTATTATAATTAAGTAATTATTTAGTTTCTTTAATCTATCTAAATTAGATAACTAGCTCTTAATTAATGCTTTATTTGGATGGGGAGAAAAAGGGAGAGGAAAGAAAAGTAAAGAGGAAAAGGGGAATAGAAAAGGGGTTTTCTCTTATTTGGATAGAAGAGAAAACGGGAGAGGAAAGAAAAGTTGGAGAGAAGATGGGGTAGCCCCAATGCCCTAAGCCCCATTTTCCCTCCAAAATTTCTCTCCATAAATGGTGAGATTTTGAGCAAAAATTTCATTTCCCCTGTCCTTAGTCCTCAATAGTTTCGCACACAAGTTCGTGGGCATCATCGTCGAAGCTATCGTGGTGTCTTCAGCCTTTGTTAGGTATCTTCGTCATCCCATTTATTTATTCTATTCTGTTTTTTTCAAGCCCTAATTTCTAGCACTAAACCATCTCACCTATTTTCTCGCTCTCCTTCATAACAAACCAAGCTTCCTTTACAACTTGCTCTAGATTGGTTTTCTTGTTCCTCAATCACAGTACCCACTAACTATTTTACCATCCTTTTTTTCTAATATCTTAAATCTACCCATTTTTAGTTGATATGAAAATTTTGTGTCTACTGTTTTATTATCCCACTTGAAGCCACAATCACACTTGTCTACTATTTTTTCTCTTCTTCTAGCTAGTGCACTGCAACAAGATGATAACAAGATATTAATTTTCTAGAAAATCACATCAATAGAGAGTTAAGGTGAAAATCTACCTGAAAGTATTCACAAAATCTCAATGTTGCCTCGAACTTATAAAAACGTAGCAATATCACCCCTAAGTTAACAGCTGAAACAATCAAATGTTAATTGATCCTATTATGTTGATATGATGTGCCCATGTGGGATCTATGTCACTTTTTCCCAAGTCAAATTTTCAACTTGGATTCATAAGTAAAAAAATTGAAAAAATCATACTTCTCATCTTCTTCCCTCCCCCCTCCCCCCTCCCCAACCCCGCCGGAAACTTTTCTTTATAAGATCTCATATCCAAAACACAAGAAATAATAGTCCGATTTTGATGAGAAAAAGTCCTACCAATACCTCTTTAATCTCTTAACCTAACAAGATTATGATGGATATAAAATTGTCCCCAGAGATCCCCAACCCATTCTTTGTCATCTTCATCATTCATGAAAGCACCAAAAATATGTGATTTTGAGGAAACCCAGAGAGCGGTAGAGGCAGCTGAAGAAAGAGGAAGACCACATGAGAAATTGTATAATTCTTCCGTGGGTTAATTGTAACCCCTGCCTTTAACCACGTAATTATAATTCGATATCACATAATTAAATTGGTTTAGAGACCATCGGATAGCTTAAACTCATTTCAAGTTCTTACACTATACTAGGGTTTTCACCAAAAACTTTCAAAAACTCTTCTCTATACTGGTCTCAATTTCAAAATTCGAATATAATTACCTGTGTAGTTAATTTACATTCACACACATTAGAGTGTATAACCAAATCCCCGGCAACTCCCGGGTTCTATACATATATAATCTGAGGGTTTAAAAGTCTCCACTAGGGGATTACATAACCAAAATCAACAGCCTAACAACACACTCTACAAGATCCTAGCCGCTCCTGGTGGTTCGCTTCTCCTTGGAGCTACTTGCCCTATCTGAAATGTTAGTCAATGGAAAGAATGAGATTCAAAAGAATCTCTGTAGTAACAAACCACTCATACAGTGTATAAACACATAGCATATATGATCATGTTAAGCAGCATCACAATGTATCATGGCTTTCGCCACAAACAACAGCACTCATGGCTATAAACTCTAAGCGTCAGCTTTCGCTGCGATCTCAATGTATTCACAAAGTATTCACTAGGCGTCAGCTTTCGCTGCGATCACAAACCATCACAATGTCACAATGTATTCTCAATGCAAGACAAACATACATACAATGTTTCACATAAAGTATAAGAGAGGAGTCACTACCTGGTTCTTTCCGAACGTGCTCTGGCACGGGTCGTTCACGAACAGGGCAAATATCGAATCCTACAATTCTAAATGCACCATTTAGACACTTCCATAGTGTTTCTTGAGGTTATATGAGTCTATAATGAAAATTTACAAAAATGCCCCCGGGGACCCGGCCCGGGCCCGCCGTACCCGGTCCGGTTGCACTTTTCCTAAAATTCTAATCTGGGCTATCCTAACATATTTCCGCCCAAGGAATCCATTTCTGGACTCGGAATTATCAAATTAAATGTAAAATTACAAATTTACCCTTGGCAGCCCTACTTCGAGGGTTTCAGGGGTGTTTTCGTAATTATGCTTTTTCGGCCTTTTCCGAAAAAGTGACCAACTGTAACCCCACCTAATTTTCGCTCCTGAACTCAATGGAACCATCAAATCATTGAAAATCCAACTCTAAGCCCCATTTCTAGAGCTGGCCGAAATTTATGAGCTCTTTGGAGAAAATCGGGGTTTTACGATTTCGGCTCCGTAAACGCGTTCCTTTCTACTCCTAACCACTTTATTCACTATTACATTAGGTTATAACTACCATTTGAACCAAAATTGGGCAGCATAACCCTTAGGAAACTCAATTTCCAAAATTTAAAACCAATGGCAATCCGACAAAATTTCACCGATTAAATTGCCCACAGCAGCCAGAATAAGCAATATACGAAAGTTTGGAAGTTACCTCAAGCTCCCACTAGCTTTTCCCAAATTTGGCTGAACCCTAGCCTCTTTGAAACACCAAATTTTGAGCTTCACAACCTTAAAGAATAAAGAGGAGTAGCTTAGAGTCGGAGTTATACGTGTTAGGAGCTAGATCGTCGGAGAAATCGGCTTACCTTGCGAGATTTCTTCCTCTTTTTCTCTCTTTTCTCCAAGCTCTCTCTCACGTCTTTTTTTTTTTTTCTGAAATGGGGTCGGGAATGGCTGATGAAGATGGTGGAATTGTTTTTAATTCCATGTTGATGTCATCTTACAATATGATGATGTCAGAATTTTTAATTTCCCATTTTCGGGTTTTTCAGAAATTCTGGCAGATTTTCTGCCCTAACTTTGAAAAATCATAACTAATTCTAGAAAAATCTAAATGAGGTGATCTCAAAGCCAAATGAAAGATATTTAAGTCCTCTTTATAGGAAAAATATGAGCCATTACCAGAAATCACCACAAAATTCCAGAATTACACAAATTTCATCATTGCCCCAAAACAGAGTCCATTTTCGACCTCAAACTTTGGGACAGTCATATCTCCCATTTCCCAAAACGAAATGGCACAAATTATATGTCCATTTTGAAGCTTGGGAGGTGAACTTTAATACTGGAAAGTTTCATAATATTCTGACATCATTTACCTAATCAAAACATCCACACGAGAAGACTGCCCAGAATAGAGTTTCACTTGACAGAATTTCAGATTTTGCATCTTTACTTCCAATGGTTCCATTTTCATACCAAACATCATTCCCACATAAAGTTTCACAAGGAATCCATTGGAATCATTAAAATATCCAAATTCCCATTACACATTCTCTAAAAGTGTTTATTCAACAATAATTACATCCACTTTTGAAGTCATTAGCCCTTAATCACTTTTTGGGATATTACATTAATTATGAAAATAAAATAGAGCTCAATCAAATCATATCTATAATCAATAATCCCTATAATCTCTCATATTAGTTAGCTTGTTTTCTGCAGCAACAAATGGTGTGACCCTTCAAATAATATTTTTTCTTACAAAATAATTATAGAAGCAAACAACAAAATCAATCCCCATAATATCTCCTATTCAAATTTCAATTCCTATGTATATTGTTAGGGACTCGGCCTGAGTACCAAGAGGTGATCAAGATGAGACAGAGAGACAACGAGATCTAAGGGAGATGAGACGGAGATGGTGAGTGGTGACTGGGTGATACGGTGAGATCTAAGGAAGATGAGAAGCTTAGACGCTTGAATCTAAAGAAGAGAGGTTAAGACCGATGGAATCCATGGCGCTATAAGGGTTTGCTTGAGAGAGGGAAGTCAGATGAGGGTGAAGAAGCCATGGAGGCCAATTTTTTTTTGTTATTAGGATGCTGAGTGGGTGCATGGGGTGCCAAAGTGGAATGCCAACAAATATCATATAGTCAAGTTTAATGATCAAAATTAACGCTTTTATTGGTGAGGGTGATATTGCTACGTTTTTAGATCTTTAGGGAGATATTAAGACTAAAAAAGCTTCCATAACAACATTGAGATTTCGTGAATATGTTAAAGGCGTATTTGTGCCTTAACCTCTATTAGGATCGACAGGCACAGCGGAAGAATTTTAAAATTTTACCAATCCTAATCAAGGATCTATGAACGGCGTTTAAATCAAGTTGGAAGTATTCATACCTTTTATGATTCAAGATTTTCACGATCTCTAGGAGCCAACACGTCAGGTTCGCTCCCTCTACCGGTATCCACACAAATGCTCTCCAACCGAGACTGCGTGCTAGCGCCTCTAATGTCTCCTAGGGTTTCCCTTGCAGCTCTCAATTCTCATATGCATATCAATATATCCACTCTATCAAGTTTATAACCTCTGAGAGCTATTTTCAAATTTCAAAATTAATCATCATTAATCTTGAAATTAATTAACTATTAATTATCTTGATGAGCTAATTAAATAAATTCAGTTTAAATTAAATCTGTCCAACAGTTTTAATTTAACCTATTTATTTAATCCAAATAAAGAGCCATTAGATTTAATTTATCTTCATAAATTAAATCTGAGATACTATATCTCTATCATGTTAGTTATTAAATTTAATATATCTTAATAAATTAAATTTATAATAATATTATATAATATATATATACATATATAGATATATATATATAAGATATATATATTTCGAAAATATGTATCTATATAATATTATTAATGAATTTTATATTATATATATATATATAAATATAAAATTTGTCCACCCTAAATTAAACATTATCTCGTGTTGGGCCATTCTTGTGTGCAACCCTGTAGGCCCATATGAAGTTGGTAGTGGGTCAATAACTATACTAACCCAAAAGTCGCAAGCGGCCTCCAGCAAGACATTACGACTACCCAATTCATATGAGGATCGTTATCACGATGCAACCTGTCATACAATCATGTCACGTCCCTTTTGTCACACGATATATCGATCAAGGATAAGGCATGGATAATGTCATCCTCTTATTCCTGACCATTACTTTCTCGATTCCTGAGTATCCTGATAATAGAGATGGAAACTCCTTTCCATCATAGTATGGCCATACATTTCTCAGACTCACTCATCGAGGGGCCCAGTAATATCTCTCTACTAATGTGAGGGACAAATTCCATCTTGATCATTCATATTCCTCTGCATGAAAAACCATCAAGCCCGATCGTAGCCTTTATCATCACCCGGTCAAAAGTGACTTTTGACTAGTTCAAAGCTTAGCAACTCTCATGTAGGAATCCATGATGACCTCAGGTCTAAGGGCATTGTGACACGGTTATACATGAGAAAAGCTTATGACTTGATCTATGTAGCTTTCTCATAGTGGGTTGGTCCAGCACCTTGTACTCTTACAAGTGCCTAAGACTTTGATTCGTATCTCCATATCTTATCAAAGTCATACTGATCTTGTTTCATCTCTACTTCCGCATAGATGACTGATCAGGGACATTTTAGGACAATCTTTATGAATTATCCAAGGATACAATTATCACAGTTAACATGCAAATAATATGATAACAGAATGGAGAAATTTCATTAAAATAATAATGTTCAAAGTACAATGATTGGCCCTTAGGGCACAATTTCCAACATCCTCCCACTTGCCTTAGGTGCAATCATTAATTTGCCTAATTCCCATTGCCCTAACATGACGCTCATGTTTTGCCTGTGCAAGTGGCTTAGTAAGAGGATCAGCAACATTATCTTCTCCTGTTACTTTGCATATCTTTATATCACCTCTATCATTGATTTCTCTAATAAGATGAAATCGCCTGAGTATGTGCTTGGTCCTTTGATGTGACCTAGGCTCCTTGGCCTGTGTAATAGCACCGCTATTGTCACAGAACAAATCTATTGGATTTGAGATGGTAGGCACCACCCCTAGTTCAGTAATGAACTTTCTGATCCAAACGGCTTCTTTAGCTGCATCTGATGCTGCTGTATACTCAGCTTCTATTGCAGAATTTGTTATAGTGCTCTGCTTAGAGCTCTTCCAGCTTACTGCTCCGCCATTCAGGAGGAATACATATCCAGATTGCGATTTAAGGTCGTCTTGGTCAGTTTGGAAACTTGCATCTGTGTACCGGTTATGCAGAGCTCATCATCCAATCCACTATAGACCAAAAATAAGTGCTTAGTCCTTCTTAAGTACTTTAGGATATTCTTGACGGCAGTCCAATAACCCTCACTAGGATCTTGTTGGTATCTGCTGGTCATACTTAAGGCAAACGAGACATGCGGCCGAGTACATAACATGGCATACATGATGGATCCAATGGCCGAGGCATATGGAACCTTACTCATGCGATCTCGCTGATCAGGTGTACTAGGACACAGATCCTTGCTAAGATGCATTCCATGAGACATGGGCATGTAATCCCTTTTTGAATCCTGCATACTGAACCTATGCAGTATCTTGTCAATGTATGTGCTCTGATTTAGGCCTATTAGTCTTTTGGATCTATCCCTATAGATCTTAATCCCTAGGATATAGGTGGCTTCACCTAAGTCTTTCATTGAAAAGGACTTTCCTAACTAAGACTTGACACTCTGCAAGGTAGGAATATCATTCCCAATGAGTAGGATGTCATCTACATAAAGCACTAGAAATACAACTATGCTCCCACTAACCTTCTTGTAAACACAAGGTTCATCGATGTTTTGAATGAATCCAAACTTTTTGACTACTTCATCAAAACGATGATTCTAGCTTCGAGATGCTTGCTTCAATCCATAAATGGATCTTTGAAGCTTGCAAATTTTACTAGAGTCCTCTGGACGCACAAAACCTTTAAGTTGTGTCATGTACACATCCTCAAGCATCTTTCTATTAAGGAAGGCTGTTTTGACATCCATCTGCCATATTTCATAGTCATAATATGCTGCAATGGCAAGAAGGATTCTGATTGATTTGGACATTATAACTGGGGAAAAAGTTTCATTATAGTCTACACCATGAGTTTGAGTGAATCCTTTTGCAACCAGTCGTTCCTTGAAGACATTTACATTGCCATCCATGTCAGTTTTCTCCTTGAAAACCCATTTGCACCCAATGGTTTTACACCTTCAGGTGGATCGACTAAGGTCCATACCTGATTGTCGTACATGGATTGCATTTCAGACTTCAAGCATTTAGCCATTTCTCAGAGTTTGGTCCCACTGTGGCTTCTCGATAGGTGGTGGGCTCATTTTGCTCAATGAGCAACACATCACGACCTTTAGTAATCAGAAATCCATATCTCTGAGGCTGATGCCATGTCCTATCAGATCTTCATGGACCTTGTGTTACTTGAGGAGGCTCAGCAACTTGTTGTGAGTCTTCTCTAATTTCCATCTGTGGTTATGTACTATCATGTGGCTCTCAAATTTCTTCGAGATGTATGTCACTCCCACTGGTTGTTTTAGAGACAAACTCTCTTTCTAGAAACTTACCATTTCGAATAACAAACACTTTGTTATCAGTGGGATTGTAGACATAGTATCCTTTCATTTCTTTAGGATACCTTACCATTTCGAATAACAAACACTTTGTTATCGGTGGGATTGTAGACATAGTATCCTTTCATTTCTTTAGGATACCCCACAAAAAGGCACTTTATGGATCTAGGCGTTAATTTATCAGAGGCTTGTTGCTTAACATATACCTCACATCCCCAGATCTTGAGAAAAAATAAACTTGGTTTCTTTCCAGTCCATATCTCATATGGTGTCTTTTCAATTGCCTTAAATGGAACATGATTTAGTGTGAACACAGCTGTCTCTAGGGCATATCCCCAAAAGGACGGTGGAAGATCTGTTTGACTCATCATAGATCGAACCATATCTAATAGTGTTTGATTCCTCCGTTCAAAAACGTCATTCCATTGTGGTGTTCCTGGAGGAGTCAATTGTGAGATTTCCCACAACTCCTAAGATGGTCAATGAATTCTTGGCTCAAATATTCACCACCTCGATTAGATCGAAGTGCTTTAATTGTTTTACCAAGTTGGTTTTGTACTTCATTTTGGAATATTTTGAACATTTCAAAAGATTCAGATTTATGTTTCATTAGATAGATGTAGCCATATCTACTAAAGTCATCTATAAATGTAATGAAGTAGACATAACCTCCTCTGGCAGCTATATTTAATGGTCCACATACATCTGTATGTATGAGGCCCAATAATTCAGTGGCCCTCTCACTGTGCCCAGTAAAAGGTGCCTTAGTCATCTTTCCTAATAAGCAATATTTGTATGTATCATATGATTCAAAATCAAATGAGTTTAGAAATCCATCTTGATGGAGTTTAGAAATGTGTTTCTCATTTATGTGGCCTAGACAACAATGCCATAGGTAGGTCGGATTCAAATCGTTTGATTTTATCCTCTTAGTAGTTACGTTATATATATTCCCATTATTAGGATGTTCCAAATTTAATATATAATGACCAACATGCAAATCACCATCAGCATAGAAAATGTCATTACGATAAATAGAACATTTACCATTCCTAGTAATGGAAGTATAACCTTCCTTATTCAAATAAGAAAGAGAAACAATGTTACTACTCAAAGCAGGAACATAATAGCAATTGTTCAAAACTAACAAAAACCCACTGGGCAGAACTAATTCATAAGTGCCTACGGCTAAAGTAGCAACTCTTGCTCTATTTCCAACTCGTAGATCCACCTCGCCCTTCTTCAGCTTTCTACTGTCCTTTAGACCCTGCACATTTGTACAAATGTGAGAACCACATGTAGTATCTAATACCCATGTAAAGGAAGTAGAAAAATGAATGTCTATAACATAAATACCTGAAGCGATAGCCCCGCTATCCTTCTTATTCTTTTTCAGATCTTCCAGGTAGAGTTTGTAATTCCTCTTCCAATGACCGGGTTCATTGCAGAAGTAGCAGACTCCTTCCTTTGGAGGCTTTGCCTTCTTGGGTGCAGGCTTGGTTTCGGGCTCATTTGACTCTTTGGTCTTACCACCTAAGCCTTTACCCTTCCATTTGCCCTTTTCTTTCTTTTTCATACCCTTTCCTTTTTGAACCATCAAAACTGTGCTAGGCTTTTTCTTAATGCTTTGCTCAGCAGTTTTGAGCATCCCATGCAGCTTAGAAATTGATTTCTCCATGTTGTTCATGTTGTAGTTCATAACAAAATGGTCATAACTCTCCGGGAGTGAGTTGTGGATCAAATCTGTAGCTAACTCCTGGCTCATGGGAAATCCAAGCCTCTCAAGGTGATCAATATAGCCTTTCATCTTTAACACATGAGTACTAATTGATGCACCTTTAGCCATTTTGCAGGAATGTAAGGCTTTTGTGGTCTCATATCTTTCTTGCCTTGCCTATTGCTGGAACATTTCCTTGAGATGTACAATCATCTCATGAGCCTCCATGAGTTCCAGATCTCTTTGGAGCTCTGGAACCATAGTGGTAAGCATCAGGCAACCTACATCTATAGAGTCATCCTTATGCTTTGTGTAAGCATCTCTCTAAGCTCTTGGAGCATTGGCTGCAAGCTCCTCAGGAATGGGTTGATCTAGGACATAAGCCTTTCTTTCTTGCCTGAGAACAATTCTCAAGTTCCTGAACCAGTCAAGAAAGTTTGTCCCATTGAGTTTGTCCTTCTCAAGGACCAATCGCAACGATAGTGTAGCAGTATTACTAGTCGACATGATTCTACAATTAAAATATGCAAAGTTAGTTAGTAATCTCCCACTAAATTAACAACCCTCAATATAATAATTAGTGGGCTAAGATCCATATTTGGCTTAAACTTAAGTCCGCTTTGGCAAGACGCTTAAATTCAAGTTATTTAGGTAGGTAACCTATTTACCAATTACATCACATGTAACTCTTAGATCTTTATGGGATTTGATCATCATATGAACCGGTATGTTTAACCCCATCTAATGCCTTGAGATTCAAAACCATTTTGTTAATCTCAATTAAGTCAAAACAATAATGAATATTATGAGCAGTACCATTACTCAAGCTTGTCTCATCAAGATAACTCAAGTGTATCCACTTTGGTGGTTTCCACAATTGAGCGATCTAGGTTTTGACAAGTATTCATTAATTGATGGCATTATGACTTAAGATTTGATTCTGAGGGCTTAATTAATTAGTTTTGTTTATATGGATGCAATCATGGTCGTATCTCATACACATAAATACATATAAATGTAAAAGTAATCATGCAATGATCTTATCAAAAGCATAATTTAAACGTGACACAACATGGCTTATCTAACTTAAAATCCTCCCAAGCCAATGAGAGGACTTCTCTAAATAAAAGAAAAAGAAATACATTGAGAGAAACCTCGTTTAAACATTCGAGGGGAGTGAGATGAGAAGAGAATGTACATCGAGAGTATTTAGAGAAAGGCACGGCACGCAGGCCGTATTTAAATATTACAACCCTTTGTAAAATTCTAAAGTCATGTTGTTCACCATACCCAAACAAGTATAAATAATAAACCACAACAAGAATTCATACAATATGAAAAGCAATAAATGTCGTGATAAGATTATATTACGCTACGCAGAGGTGGTCATGGTGGTCCCGCTAGCTGGTTAGGGAGTGGGGTCAAGGGGAGCCGCCCTGCGGGGTTGCAAGGGGCAGCGCCCCTAGAGCTTTTGAAAAAGTCACATTCCTTTTAAAAGAAATATTTGAAATTTTTAAAATTTTAAAATTTCTGACCCAATTTTTTCAAAAAAGTTCGTTTAGTCTAATTCTTAAGGGATTTCGGCCCAATTTCAAAAAAACAACAGCCCAAAACGCTTCTGATCCGGATTGTCGACCCCAAAGTTTCGAATCCCTTAATCCGATTAGAGACCCTAACATGTCTGTACGCCATGTTCTTCACCTATTCGAAACCTAAACGATGAATTCTACTTCAGATCAAATCCAGAATAGAAATCACAATGCTAGTAGCGAAATTGAAACTTAAACATATCACATATAATCGAAACAATTTCACCAAATCGCATAAACATACAGCACTATCTGAAAAACGCACATTAACGTTGAACATATTCCTTTTCGATTTAACATATTCGGACGTTTTCTTATGAACACACATATATATCCCATATATATCACATGTATAAGAACATAAACTCAGTTTAAACGCACAATTGACCTGGCTCTGATGCCACTGTTAGGATCGGCAGACACAACGGAAGAATTTTAAAATTTTACCAATCCTAATCGAGGATCTATCAATGGCGTTTAAACCAAGTTGGAAGGATTCATACCTTTTATGATTCAAGATTTTCACGATCTCTAGGAGCCAACATGTCAGGTCCGCTCTATTAGATCTCATGTTTTGATGATAACAAAAGAATGGTTTGAAAAGGAAATGATTAATAAATAAGTTTGAGCAAAGGAATAACAGGGATAAGCCTCACTTCAAGTAAGCATTGGAGTAATGAAGAAAGGCCAAGAGAAAAAGCTGAGAAACTTGATCAGAAGCAAGTTTTCTAAGGTATTACTCGAGGTGGTACTCGAGTAATGAGCCAAAACTTGAAGTAACGAGAGACACCTTCCAGTAACCTACCAACGTTACTCGAGTAGGTACTCGAGTAATAGTGTAAGTATTTTGAAGTTGCTCTTGGCCTGCCAATGTTACTCGAGGAGCTACTCGAGTAACCAGGTAAAAACTTGGAGTTGCTCTCAGCCTGCCAATGTTACTCGAGGAGCTACTCGAGTAACCATATGAAAAACTTCCAGTTGCCTTTCAAGTTTCCAAAGATATTCGAGTAGGTACTCGAGTAACTCTGTTTCTTAAAAATGATGCTCTCGGCATTTTGTACCACTGCAACATTACTTGAGTAGGTACTCGAGTAACGCACTGAAGGAAGTGAAAACTTGAAGGTGGTATCCGATTAACTTGATATGTCTTTTAACTCATTTCCTCGAGTCCTTACTCTGATATGCAAGTATTCAATGATCTATTTTAAGTGGCTTCCTCGAGTAGGTACCCGAGTATGCAGAGATATTTTCAAGGAAAACCTCAAGTCATTACCCGAGTAAGACAAGCACAAAAAGTACATTTACTCGAGGAGGTACCCGAGTAACCTATGCAAAAATGAATGCATTACTCGAGTCCGTATCCGAGTAACAAGGTAAGTGCTCTCGGCCTTGAAATCCTGCAACATTACTGGAGTAAAGCATCGAGTAACCAAAAGTTTTTGTAAGGATTTACTCGAGTTGGTACCCGAGTAACTCATAAAGTTGTGAGTGCATTACTCGAGTAAGTACCCGAGTAACATATATTTTCAAAGGATTAAGAATTGGTTATTCCATGCACTACCCGAGTAATCTTGTATTTATTCATTGACTTGCAGTGGATTAAAGATTTCCCAATGATACTCGAGTAAGTACTCGAGTAAACTTCACGTGATACTCGAGTAACTACTTGAGTAAGCAAACCCAGAAATTTAGAAATCTTTCAAATGTTGATTATTTTGTTTTCTATATGATTAATCTTTCATTGTGTTAGTATTCTTAGCCTATTTACAGATGAACAATGAAGAAATCATATCAAGTAATGGAAGTCAAATGAAACGTTCAAATGTCACCGACCGTCACCTACTACAACGTATGTTTTTCAAAAACTGAAAAGTCAATAATGGCTGCGCACGCTCCAACGGACATGAAGAAATATGTTCCAGCAATCATTACCAACGTATCTATATATATGTGAATATCTGAACAGAGAAATACACAAGAACACACTCACGAACGTATCATCAAGTTCATTACTCTGTTTTCATTATACTTGTGATTCTATACTTCAGTGATTCTTATTTACTCTATAAGAGAGGTATTTCATTCAAACTCAATATTTGTTGTTGAGGTAACTTAAGGTTGTGGAACCTTGAGTTGGGATTGAATTACAACTTGTAAGGGGGAGCGAGTGTCCAGGTGTAGGAACTTGCTTGTACTGAGGTGCCAAGAACCCACTGAATCTTGGAAGTTATAGTGAAACACTCAGAGAAGCTCTGAGGACTGGACGTAGGTCAAAGTGGTTGTGGCCGAACCAGTATAACTCCCGGTGTACACTTCGGTGATATTTCTCCTTACTCTTTATGTTTTAATTTCAACGTCAAATTTTATATTTGCAACGAAATTTTTAATATCACCCAATTCACCCCCCTCTTAGGTGAAACACTTGCTCTAACACGCTCCCTCTACCGGTATCCACACAAATGCTTTCCAACCGAGACTACGTGCTAGCGCCTCTAATGTCTCCTAGGGTTTCCCTTGCAGCTCTCAATTCTCATGTGCATATCAATATATCCATTCTATCAAGTTTATAACCTCTGAGGGCTATTTTCAAATTTCAAAATTAATCATCATTAATTTTGAAATTAATTAACTATTAATTATCTTGATGAGCTAATTAAATAATTCAGTTTAAATTAAATCTGTCCAACAGTTTTAATTTAACCTATTTATTTAATCCAAATAAAGAGCCATTAGATTTAATTTATCTTCATAAATTAAATCTGAGATACTATATCTCTATCATGTTAGTTATTAAATTTAATATATCTTAATAAATTAAATTTAAAACTAACACAATATAATAATATCATATAATATATATATATACATATATATATATATATATATATATATATATATATATATATATAAGATATATATTTCGAAAATATATATCTAAATAATATTATTAATGAATTTTATATTATACATATATACATATAAAATTTGTCCACCCTAAATTAAACATTATTTCGTGTTGAGTCATTCTTGTGTGCGACCCTGTAGGCCCATATGAAGTTGGCAGTTGACCAATAACTATACTAATCTAAAAGTCGCAAGCAGCCTTTAGCAAAACATTACGACTACCCAATTCATATGAGGATCGTTATCATGATGCAACCTATCATACAATCATGTTACGTCCCTTTTGTCACACGATATATCGATCAAGGATAAGGCATGGATAATGTCTCCTCTTATTTCTGACCATTACTTTCTCGATTCTTGAGTAGCCTGATAATAGAGATGGAAACTCCTTTCCATCATAGTATGGCCATACATTTCTCAGACTCACTCATCGAGGGGCCCAGTAATATCTCTCTACTAATGTGAGGGACAAATTCCATCTTGATCATTCATATTCCTCTGCATGAAAAACCATCAAGCCCGATCGTAGCCTTTATCATCATCCGGTTAAAAGTGACTTTTGACTAATTCAAAGCTTAGTAACTCTCATGTAGGAATCTATGATGACCTCAGGTCTAAGGGCATTGTGATGTGGTTATACATGAGAAAAACTTATGACTTGATCCATGTAGCTTTCTCATAGTGGGTCGGTCCAGCACCTTGTACTCTTACAAGTGCCTAAGACTTTGATTCGTATCTCCATATCTTATCAAAGTCATACTGATCTTGTTTCATTTCTACTCCCGCATAGATGACCGATCAGAGACATTTTAGGACAATCTTTATGAATTATCCAAGGATACAATTATCACAGTTAACATGCAAATAATATGATAAGAGAATGAAGAAATTTCATTAAAATAATAATATTCAAAATACAATGATTAACCCTTAGGGCACAATTTCCAACAAACCCCATCAATAAATTATTCAAAAAGGATGATACCTTGCTCACACCTTTTTAAACTACATCGAAAAGAAAATTTATTAGAAAAGAGAACAATTTTAAGCATAATTTAGTTCGCTCCTCTGCCTAATTTTCACTTTTGTACATATTCAGGACCATTTACTTAAACATTATATGGATTAAGCACTCTCTTATTCTCTAATCTAATTGATAGACATATTGTGATATTGTTGCTCCACTGGATGTGTTTGGATTTATTTTCGTTATTCATTGCAATATCGTGGCTATGCTGAAGCATTCTTGGTGATTTTTAATATTTCATTTGATTTATTTTTTTGACATAAGTTGCCTTTTAAATTCAATGTACGTTTCTTCTGTCGTCATTTTTTTGTAGCTTTACCTAGTGACTATAATAATTGACTGCAAAAGAAAGGGAGAAGAGTAGTTTGTGTCTTCATTTGGCCATAGATTGTTCTATAGATAAGCAACCATAATAAGCAAGGATTTATCAGTGATTTTGATGGAAAAATGTTGGATTTTGAGTATGAAATTAAAGAGTTCATAAATTTTAAAGTAGCAACTGATGGTCCTATTAACTTGAACAAAAACCATGTGTTTCTTCCCACCCAAAAGGAAAGGATAAGAGTAGCATAATAAGCACATATAATACCATTTTATCATTTTTGCCCCATTTTTCTTTTAATTTTTAAATGGGTCACCCTAGCACATATAATAACTAATAAGCACATATTACACACCCGGTTTTTGATCCCCTCCCAACTGCTCCGTCGTCTCTGCTGCACCTGTTCTAGCTCATTGGCGTCCAGAGTTCGATCCCCGGCACTGCCCTTTTAATCCGTCACTCATCTCGATCTTCGGCAGTCTCTAATATCCACCATCACATCTCTTAATCCCCGGCAGTTCTTCCAGTTTCTAACCACCACCAGCACATCTCTTCTAGCTCATTGTCTTGTTTGCGAAGCAGGTTCCTATATTTATTCATTCATTTAGCTTTAGCTTCATGCTTGAATCTGGGTTCAATCAGGTCTTTGTAAAAGGTTAGTTTTAATCGTAGTTCAGGATTATTTGGATTACGAAGTTTTAATTGCGGTGACATGGCTTTTCTTTGATAATCAATCGGCGATTCGAAGGAGCTGTGTTGTATATTCTCTTTTTTTGTGTTCTCTTTTGTCCAATACACAAAAAAAAAAAAAAAAAAAAAAATCTATATATATATATATATATATATATTCTTTTTTGTTTAAGCTCATTTCTATAAACAAAGCTCCAGAAAGTTACTTTTTATATTTTTATTTCTTAAAAAAATTATTTTAATACGGGTAAAATCTAAAATAAACATAGAGAAATCGGAGAAAAGTCCCCCATTTAAAATTTCCACTACTACAAAAAGGGGTTTTAATGTCTCTATTTTGGCACTTTTATGGGTCGTAATATGTTTTAAGAAAAGACATTCCAAAAAAATGGGATGTTTAAAGTCCTCCACGGGGGGACTTTAGACGTCCCAATTCTTAATTTGGGACATTAAAAATTTTTATTTTTATTTTAAATGATTATTTATATTCTTCATTACCCAGCAAATTAAAATTGCAGAAATAGAATTGAAGATGGATTCATAAACCACAAAAATGTCCCTTACAAAATGGTAAAGACATCTAGCATTGCAATTTTTTTATTATATATATATATGTACAATAACAACAACTCATACAACCTAATATTATATATGTATAATAACAACCAGAAAGTGTCAAAATGTTTGTCACCACACAACTACAAACTAATTGTTGTTCATTTCATCAAAATAAATATACATATGTATTTCCCTCGATTTCCAAGCTCCAAACGTATAAAACAAAAACATTATTAGTATTGTATAACTACTAACAACTAGTTTATGATTTTGGAAAAAAAAAAAACAATTAAGGAAAAAACACTCCAATAACTAGAATCATGTAAATAAATTGAAAACATTATAATAATTCCACATTGCAAGTTTAACTTAATTTTTCATGTAAATTTATATTTTAAAAAAACAAACTTGATAAAAGTAGGGGAGAGGGCAGCCAACGGAGTCTATGTGCTTCCAAGGTGGAGAGAAGACGTTGGAGGAGTTGTGTATGCACAGTGGAGAGGAGAGGTACACCAGAGGCTGAAAAGCAACGAAGAAAGTGGGAGGTCTATGCTGGAGGGTGGAGGGGGCAAAAAAGGTGGAGGAGGTGTACGCCGGAGGGTGAGAGCAAAGAAGGTGCTATGAGAATGGAAGGAGGTGGAGGAACAGGAAATGAAGAAAAGGAAGAGAGGAACAAGAAGTGTAATGAAAAAAGGGAATAATGAAAAAACTTACCAAGGTGTAGGGAAGATGAAGTCACGGGAATAAAAGAAAAAAATAAATGCAGAAAAAAGGGAAGAGAAATCATGGGGGATGGGAAAGATGGAAAAAGAGGGATGGATTTCCGACATGGAAATGAAGAAAAGGGAAGAAAAGTCTCAC
Source organism: Inga laurina (assembly GCA_963855925.1). NCBI lineage: Eukaryota > Viridiplantae > Streptophyta > Magnoliopsida > Fabales > Fabaceae > Inga > Inga laurina. The sequence goes on from OY979712.1 coordinate 19,667,229, forward strand.
GCATGTCAGAATTTTTGACATAACTTTAGGAGTCCCAAAAAAATTTGAGACACCTAATGTAAGACTTTAGGCGTCCCAAATGGGATTTGAGACGCCTAAAGTAAGTTAAATTTTTTTAATTTACTTTTTTGGCGCAAGTGGAAATCTTTAGACGTTCCAAATAAAATTTGGGACATCTAAACTCTACTTTAGGCATCCCAAATTCAAATTTGGGACGTCTAAAGGTTTCCCTACGTACACATAATTACGAAAATGCTACCGTCTTCCTTTTTAACCACCCAATTTTAAAATTGGGACGTCCATTGGAGTGGTTATATCATAATTTTGTAGTAATGTTAATTGTTGAGGAGGACATGATAAATTTTTATATACACATAGTATTACTAATCCTTTAATTTAGGTCCTCCTTACCTATTAACTATAAATGGGGGATTTTGCTCTAATATTCACATAAATATAAGGAAAACTTTTAAGAAAATACCTCATGAACTTCAAAATTCTAAAAAATTCATGCAAAAGGAGAGATAACGAAAAAGAATATAATGAAAGACAATATTAATTATTAAATATAAATCATCCATCAATAAGGTCCTCATATCAGTGAGTTTAAAATCCAAAATTTTATGGTTATAAATCAAATCTCTTACCAACTAGACCAATCAATACATTTATTATTACTTTTAAGAAGTGTAGGTAGTGTGGGGCGATTTTGAAAAAACTCCAACACTAAAATTTCGTACCCTTTCCTCTATCTGCCTTTTTGTATGTTGAATGACACTTTGGGGTTTTAGAAATTCATGAGGTTTTTTTTTTGGGATTTTCTGTAAATAATAATCTCTTTACTATATTTTTTAAAAAATATTTAAATTGGGTATGATGAGGTTTTTTGTTGTTTTTGGGCCCAGGTAACTTTCTTTGGGTCGGGTGCTGTTCATCTGCCTATCTTACTAAGAGAAAACAAAGGCTATAAAACAAATTCCAAACGATGCCGTGCAGTTCAGTGCGTGCAAGTTTTGTGGGATCGCTGCTGTGAACAAGTAACAGAGCGAGCCGAAGAAGAAAGAAGCAGCAATGTCGTTTATGAGAGGAGATTTGTTTTGTCGAACCAGAAAGCTCGTTAAAGGTTTGGCCCAGACCGAACCCCTATGGTTCAAAGCCATGGAACAGTATGTGTCATCTCTTTGGTTCGCTATCCTTCATTTTGGGTTTGTCTTTAAATGGTTCCAAGCGTTTTATTGTCTTTTTAATTCAACATCTTGGATTTCAGAGTCATTTTGTTTGGTTGCGTTTTGTTATTTTTGAATCATGGCTAAATGGAATGGGGTTGGTTGAAAATTCGCATATGAAATTTTGGTAGGTGAATCCTGTTTTGCATCCTTTTCTTGTCTCTAGTGTTTGAGTCTAATAGAAAGGAGCATTGTTCATTTCAATTTCATCATTGGAAATTGATCTGGTTTTTTTAAAAAAAACTGTAATTACCAGTGTAAGTATTACATTGTGTTTGGTGTTGAGTATTGTAATAAAGGTCTGTTTAAGTTTAACAAATGCAGGAATCTTTCTTATGAACACACTAATTTCTGTCAATCTAGGGTAGTTGAGCTCGATAAGGAGTTAATTAGAACTGAGTTCGTTTCTGGTTTTATCTTCTGAATTCTTTTTGTTTTTGGTTTAGGTCGAATGGCTACTGTTTTGCCTTTTGTTTTGTTGTTTCTGGTGTAAATTGCCGTTGTGTTGTTCGTTTCAATGAACAATTGTATCGTGTGGTGTTTTTGTTGAATTTTCATACTTTGGTCAAGAAGATATAAGGATAGCTTTAATGTCTTTGCTGCCTTGTTTCTTATTTTTTTGAAGAATGAGGAATTCTCTAATATTTCATTTTATTGTGTTTAACAGAGCACCGCCTGCAACATTTCCTCGACCTGAAGGGAAAATTAAAACAATCACCCTTCCGGAGGATGTTTACATAAAGAAGTTTTATAAGAAATATCCGGATTCAAAATACTATGATGCCATCAAGTATGCTCTTTTTTCTATTTCTTTGTTCTCTTCATTTACAATCTTTAGTGTCTAATCCTTTATTTTATGTTGTGCTGGAAGATACGCATATTGTAATGATTTGGTTTTTGTGTGATGCTCTAGCATTTTAATGAGAAATTGTTACTGAACACTGATGGTCTAAAATTTAATTTATTCATATTAAATTTGATTTATGGTAGAACAGGAACAAAAAACTATGATCTTCATCAATATATGGTGCTTCTGGATGGATAACTGGAATTGTATTCCTCTCATTTGCACTATTATCTCTCTGAGTCAGCTTTATTTGTGTCTTTTTTCTGTCTTTGGTATAAACTTTTTGAATTTTGCAATTCTACCCATGCCATTGTACATCAGCCTGTATTTTTTTTTTAATGATAGCCTTTATTAACATATTACAAAAAACAAAATTCCACTGATATTACTAGATAGGATGCACTTATAACATGCAGATGTGTCATGTATTTGTGTCTCTCTTTGGTCCCCAGAACTACAATTTCATGTCATAGTTGGTTTTGTTTTGTGTCATCTTTTTGTAGACATGTTCAAGTCATCTCCTACACAAATGCTTATTATGTTACGGACTAGACAAATGAGCTCTATGAACTTCTGGATATTGGTTTTGTTCCTTTGGATTATATTCGATCAGAATAAAATCTCCGTATATCCAAAGGCATTTCTATGCCTGGTACAGAATTCTCCACTATTATTCATCTTGTACACAGTCAAGAGGCCCAGGATAAAAATACCCAGCTGCACTTAACTGTAACAACAACCTAACAATTTAACTAATCCCTTCTCATCATCATTAGTATTATAAAAACTTCTACCCCATTAGAAAACATCCTTGTCCTCAGGATCTGGATATTTCCTAATTTCAAAGATCCAGTGCAAAAGTTCAGAAGAATTCAAGAATAAAATCAAAATTTATTTTAGTTTCCTGAGACTCCTATTCTGCAACTTGGGATTTATGTCTCTTTCAAAAGCATGAAAAGTAATACAATTAGAGCCAATTGCTTGTAGTTATCCAAGGACCTATTTTTCGGGTCCATTCATTCTTTTGGATTGGAGCTAAAGTGACTAAGCTGATATGTTTGACCAATAGCCCAATCTCTGCTGCACATTTCCCTTTGCTTCTGATCCTAAGAAGTTCATAGCACCTCTGGAACTTAGAGAATATGCATGCTAGCTGTCTTGCTTTTTCCTCCACATGTGCAACGTGTCAAATACTGGTGATTGGGTTCCAATGAACACAACCATGGGGTGCAGACTGAATATTCTCCAACATGACAATGCAGAAGAAAGATGCTTCACGCAAGGTGCAGACCTCCCATCTCTCTTGGTCTGCACTGCTCAACTCATTTGACCAGCAAACCCATTTTCCCTCCTTTTTTGAAAATCTTGATTGGGTGTTCTCCAACCAGTGAAAACCAGAATCCACGAGATAGATTCTTGAATCTAGGTTTTCTCATTGCTTCCATTATCACAATCTTGGGGAAGTTGATGAATTTTTTGATATGCTTCTTGGCTTGGGGATACTGCAGTTTTATATTCTTCAACTTTCATAATCCTTGCTACTACTTTCTTCGGTGGCTCCTCCTTGGCTTCTTGCATTTCTTTTCCTGCACGATTCATTTCTGTCACCACTGTGCACCACTCTTACCTTATGCATGTGCACAAATGAAGCCAGTTCTAAGACCACTCACTATAAAATTTTCCACAATTAACTTTGTCATTCTCTTCACAATGCTTACATAAATACCATGGCCCTTATATACAGGATATGCCCAGGATGACAGTGTCCAACTGGACTTGATCATAATAACAGCCTAACAACTGCTATCAACCTAACTAATCCCCTGTCGTTTATTGGTATTGTAACCACAAAAGTATGCTCTTAGACTACTATCAGCCTCCAATGGTGATCTGCTCATGAAGTTTGTAAGGATGTCTCTGTTTGATACATATGGGGATTGGACAACTTTTTTACATTTTAAAACTGCAACTGTCTTTCACGCCCTTTTTTCTGGCTCTAGGACAATGTCTCAGTGTCCACTGTTCTATATCTTATATCTCCTTCTAGAAGTTTCACAAATAAAATGATTATTAGGATCTATTTTTTGAGTGAATTATAGTCTCAGTTCCTCTCCAAGAAGAAAGGATGGAACGTGTAAGTTTAGTTCTTGTTTATTCTCTCTATTCAATTTTGTAGATCTGCCTTTTTGGTGGAATGAGTTAATTTATGAGGATTCAATCATATTGTAACCTATATTGGCTGATAAAATATTTTTTAGGGGCTCATCATTGAACTGCTTGAAAAATATTTTGAGTCTCTGTTTCAACATTGAGGCTACTCTACTTTCTCGTATATTTTTCTGTCGTTGGCTCAGGCTTCAATTATTCTTCTACCTGCAAATAAATCCTTTTAAGCATCAAACTTGTGTATCAGGTATTTATGTTTTATTCAAGTGCCAAGACTTCCTCAATTGAATATCTATTTCTTATTTTATGCTTGCCATTGAGTGTGCGGGTGAGGAGAGTTAATCAAGCAGTATGGAGTTATGTAAAAAGAGGTCAAGGAAGACCGCAATGAACACTTAATGAGGTTATAGAGTGGGATATTTTGGTTAATAACCCATCCAAAGATTTGGTTTTGTTAAAGCACAATAGTAGCGTAGAATCCATATAGCTGACCCCACCTAGTGCGATAAAGGCTTTGTTGTTATTGTATTTTATGCTTCCAAGAGTAAGGAAAATCTATGTTTCATTGCATCAGAGTGCTTGTTTGGGAAGCATATAAAAGTGCTTTTCTAAGTATTTTTTCGCAAGCCAAGACAAAACTCCTTTTACATACATACCTTGAAGGCTTGAATGCCTTAAAAGAACTTGTAAAAAGCTAAAACAAACAAGTACTTGGTCACACTTTGTGAGTTGAGATTTTTCTCATTATAGAAAACAAATTCTGTTTCATTCATGTTGTAAGACTTCTTAAATGAGGTATAGACCTGCCTAAATATTTAATTGGTAATGATGAAAGCGAAAAATCAAATGCATTGATTATGTCGATCATTCATATATATATGATTAATGTTTCAACAGGATATCTGCTTTTGATCCCCCTCCATCTCGGGTCTATGCTTTGAGGGTTCTTGAATTAACAGAGCAGGGGGTTACTGAGGCACAAGCAATGGCTGTAGCTGATGTATGTTCCTATTTTGCTGAACGTAATCTCTGCAATATGTTTTTCCCTTTACTACTCTAATATCCGCTTGGCTTTTCTGCTTCATAGAGGGAATACCGGGCAGAGGTGACAGCAAAGAAGCAAGCATATGCTCGCTTGAAACAAATTGCCCGTCTTCAAGGGAAGAAACCTCCTCCAAACCCATATCCTAGTGCGGTTAGGGAGATACAAGCTGAAGAGAGGAAATATGTCCGTGATCGCTTCTTTGATCCCAAGATACGTAAGATTGTGGAGCAACAGAAAGCGGACTATTATGAGTTTAGAAGGCAAATGGGAGGAATAGTAAACGATAATTGAAATCACAAAAGGCAAGGTTACAGAACATTGAAGTCTACAAATCATTAGCACATGAGCTTTGATCAGTCAATACTAAATAATATGGCCTTTGCTTTAATTACAGTTTGGTCAAGTAACCAAGTCATCAGATATTACGTTAAGTGCAGGATGTTCAACCAAAATTACATTCAAGCATCCTCATTTGTTCCCTTTTTGATTCTTCCAGGATACCCATATTGGTACTGTGGTTGCAGATTCTGCCTGATGTTTGTTAGACTGTATTTTTGGTCCATCAACCTATGCATTTACAGCTTTTTCATGTAGTTTCAGTCCCCAAGCAATAAGAATATGATAAAAGGATGCCATATGCTACGAGGGGTTTGGTTTGGAAGTTTTTGAGCCACTTGTGGACAGACTTTGCTATACATTTTTTTTGGGCTTAGATGAACCTGAGACCTTTGGTGATTCATATAAATATTGTATGATGTTGCTTTCTTTAGCCGATTAAATTGTGTAGGTTAGAAGTTTCCTGTGTGAGCTAAGTAGATTTGTTGATGACGACAACATTTTATTCCATATCCTACCTGCCATATAAAGTTAAAGATAGCTTTGTTGGCCTTCCTTAAAATTACAATTGGGTGAAAGGAACTTGTTTTCTTAATGTCAAGTTTGATTGTTCAAATCTTACCTATCATTGTTCAGAAACTGAGAGCTGATGGGTCGGTTCAGCAAGTTCAAATATATTTATTTATCTTGCTTTTGTTTGGCTTTGCTTGTACTAGTAATTTTGGGACCTATGATAATATGGTTTGGTAGGTTCTTTTCCTACTGAATGATTCTAGTTGTTTGGTAGTGTCTAAATAAAATCAAAATGATGATGCAACTCATGTCTCTTTATTTTTTTTAAAAAAATTAAGAATGGTTAGATTTTTTTTCTCTTTAAAGTGATTAAACAGGAGTTTGAACTTTTTACAACCATGTTAACTATTAAAATCATAATTACTGTCAAATACGGTTTTGGTAACTTCTAAGATGAAATTAAATATGTTCTTAATTCTAACTAGTGTGGGTTCCCAAAAGTTCAGGAAATGAGATGTTAGTACATATATTCATATTAAAGGAAAAAGAAAAAAGAGGCTTGCCGCCTGGGGCTGAGTTTAAGAGAGTAGAAAAAGATGGGAGAATCACTCTTAGGTCTTACGGAAGGAAGATATTATCAGAAAGGTCTTTTAAGGTTGTAAAATATACTCAATAGGTTGTGAATACACGCTTTGAGGGTTATAACCAGGTATCTTTCTGATAATATCTTTCATTTTTGGGACCGAGGAGTGATTCTTCCTAGAAAGATTGGAATGGAATATGGATATATTTTATTTAGGATTAAAGCTTAAAGCTAGATTTCACCCAGAAAATTGAAAGCACAAAAATATTAATGAATTTCATTCAAAGCATTTTCACTTTGACGATCATCTAAAATAACGAAGCTTAAACTTTTAGGCCTCATGATTCCTTACTTCCTCTTGAAGCATTGATTTATGCTACACTACCATGTATGCATGGTGTGTTTGGATTAATATTGATAAAAGTGATTTTTATGCCAACTGATTTTTACAAATTGAAATTTGGATAAAAAGTTACTTAGTATAATTTGATTTATGTTTTGATAAGTTTTTATTAAAAAGAAGTTTATTTAGCATAAACTTATTTGGATGATATATTATAAAGTCAGTTTCATAAGTTACTTTAACTTTAAGATGGTTTTTGGGTAAAAAGTCAGGAAAGTCATGCTAAACATAATCTTTTTCATCTGACTAGCTTTTTTTTTTTTTAGTCTTGATTGACTTCTAAGGCTTCCTAACGCTATTTTAAACAAGCTCATTATGTTGAAAAGTGAACTCTATCTTAAACAACATAAAGATGCTTTATTTTTCCCTTATAGCTTGCATAATTTAGCAACACTAACTCATTTACATATGGAATTGGAAACTGATCATAGACATATTGAGTCAACCTATAATCCTATATATATGCTCATCCATACAATCCAAGTATGGCTGATGATGTAATTCATGGAGATGGTTTTAGACAATTCAGTTATACTGGTCAACTCTATTTTGATGAACTGCATTTTAAATTCTTCAAATATTGTTGCAAGAGGTGGCCACTGAAGCTAACTACATTAAAAATGCAAATCGAAGACATGTTTAAATAAATTATCTTTTAAAGCTCCTTAGAAGGATTTTCATACTGTTTGTAGAATAGTAGAATGACAATGGGATCTCAGGCATTTTAGTGTTGAGAAAGTTTACTTGTGTTTTAAGAGTATATATTTTATTTTTTTTAGTTTTAAAAAGAGATATAATAACGGTACATGATTGTTCAATTATAAACTAAAAATAATATTTTTTTTTTTTTGCAAAATGATAAGAATATTTTAAGACAATAAAATGTTGATGTCCTAATTATTCTATCCGGTCCTTAATATAAGACATATTTATTCAATCTGATTACATTAAGAAAGACACGTGTATATTTTTAAACACCCAAGTCATCCTAGCGATTCTCTCGAGGTTAATACATTAGTGATAGAGGATGATAAATTACACTGCTATGAGTGTAACATCCTGAATTTCTTAACTCGAGGTTTATAGTTAATTGAGCTTGGACTTAGTTGATCATGATTTATTAAGGAGTAGAGGTGTAAGGCAGGCAAGTTTGAGGTTGCTTTTTATGGGTGTCATTTTCGCCATGGATTCGCTGTAGTGGCACTACAACGAATGTAGCAATTTTAGACACCTTTCTATCTCTATTTCGCCATGGATTCGCCGTAGTGAACCCACAACAAACTTAGCACATAAGCTATTCTCATTTTGGGTTATTTGTCACGAGTTTGCCATAGTGAATCCGCAACAAAAATTGTCACATAATGGGTGGTATTTTTGGGCTATTCACCACGAGTTCATTGTAGTCAACCCACTACGAATGCACAAAAATGCTGTTATATAACAAGATTTTCAAACTCAAAAATTAAAGTTTGGGAGAAGGTGAAACCATTTTTCTCTACTAGGGTTTGTTGGTTTGCTATTTTCAGCCTTGGCGAGTATATTTGAGCTTCCAAACAACAAAGTAAGTGGTTCTAACTTAATTATACTCTTCTCTTCTTGATTTTTCATATTTTAAGTTTTGAAAATCTAGGCTTTGAGCTAGATTTCAGAATCGGTCATGATTTCACAGAACATTTTGAGTTTAAGTAGTTATTTGGGTGAGATAGAGTTTAATCGGTTTAGTTTTGTTGGAATGGAGGTATATGGATTTTTAAGTTGGGGTTTGACTCTAAAGGGAAATTTTGTCGAAGTTATGATAATGTGATGTTTGAAATTGAGTTTTGATTATTGGGTTATGATAATATGGGTTAGATTGGAGGTTTAATCGGTTTAAATTGTTGTCTAAGCTTGATTTTATGATATGGGTATTTTGAGCTTGGAACCCTAAGTTGTGAAATTGGTATTTTGAGCTCGGATTAGATGAGTTGTTTGAGCTAAATGGAAATTGCAAGTCTTGTTGGGATGATTTAAGTGTGGCTTAGAGTGTAATTGGGAGCTTTAGAGAGGATCAAGTCCTTAAGTTGTTATTTTTACCACCCAATTAGTTGATAAACTAATGTATGGTGACATTGATTGCGTAGATTGAATTGTGATTGATTGATGTTGAGCCCGGGGCCTTGATTATGGTAAAATTTCCTTGCTTGACAAGAGGGAACCACTTTCCACTTGTCATAGATGCTAGTGTCTTGCTTTTGAGAGATTTCGGTAATATGAAATAATGGAATGATATATGTACTTTCTATTGGCATGTTATATTTTTGTTTTGGGAAAATTGTCTTATGGGACTTTGGATTTGAAAAGAAAATGTGAAGTGTTGAAAAGAGGTTTTATCTTGGATATTATTTGTAAGATCATGACCATGAATAATCACGAGATAATCATTATACATTATTGATATTGTGATATTGGTGGGTTTGATTGTGATTGGTGAAGAGATAATAGAGACAATACTATCACGTGATAAGGCCTCCCATTAGTTCACATGGGGTTAGTTATTCATCCCTATTGGGATAGGCCTTCATGGCTCATTCATCCTAGAAAGAAGGACAAGCTCTTGTAGCTCTTTTTGTTCCTAAGAGAAAGGAATAGGCCCTTATGGCTTTGTGTGAGAAAAATACTATCATATGATAAGACCTCCCATTGGTGCACATAGGGTTGGTTATTCATTAGTATTAGGGTAGGCTTATGTGGCTTATTCGTCCTAGAGAGGAGGACAGGCTCTTGTAGCCTTTTTCATCCCTAAGAAAGAGGAATAGGCCTTGTGACTTGTGTGCACGTCTCTATAATGATGGGGATAGGCCTTCTTAGGCTTATGTGTTTGCATGCCTCATTTGTGAGAAACTCGAATGAGTTAATGTGTATAATTATAAAATTATGTTAATGATATTATATGTACTGATATTTTCCATTCCACTTGATAGGCCTTCTTAGGTTTCTACGTTTGCATACCTCCTTTGGGAGATATTTGAATGAGTTAATATGTATAATTATAAGATTATGGGAATGATATTATATGTGTTGATATTTTCCATCCCACTTGACAGGCCTTCTTAGGCTTCTATGTTTGCATACCTCCTTTGGGGAGAGATTCAAATGAGTTAAAGTGTATGATTATGAGATTATTTGAATGACATTATATGCTTTGCTATTTTTTGTCCCACTTAACACCTCACTAGCACATGTTGGTATGTACGATGAGTTGGAACTTTGGTTACTGAGACTTTTGTCTTACCTTGTTGCTCTTAACATTTTTCAGGTGATAGTTCCCGTGCGGGAATATCAGGGAGATTTTTGGAGGCTTAGTTAGCTCCTTATCCTTGTATAGCCTCCGCTATTTATTTGTGTTTAGATTGATGCATATTGCCACTCATAGGGCCCATATTTTGTAAACTCTGATTTACTTATACTATTGATTAACTAGCTAGTGAGCTAGTAGAAGGCCATAGGCCTCTAGAGATTTTGTCAAATGATGTTATGGATCCACAAGTGCATATTTGATATTTTCTGATGTTGGAAATGTGTTTTGATTTTATGTGAAAGATAGTTTCGTTAATTGGGCTCGAGAAGCTTAAGGCCCAAGTGTTTTGATTAATTATGGTTTAGTTTGCAAAATGATAAGAAGAGTTTTGTCATCCTTGATAGATTTTTAAATGTTTAGTTGGTCTCTTTTCTATCATGGATAAATTCTTTAAGTGGTTTAAATCCTTTTTAACCATGGTAGACGTTTTTAAATAAGTTAGTTAAATTCTTTTCTATTATGGTTAGCTTTGATTTGATAGAGAAACTTTTGATAATAATAGTTTATCCTTGAAAAGTAAAGATGGAAATTTTTCTACTATAGTAGACATTAGGGTTCAAATATTTTCTATCTCACCTTAGTATTGTAATTATCATAAGATTTAATTTAAGTGTATTGATAATCGAGCTTTAAGAAAATAATTTTACAACGAGCTCTTATAGTAACACTACTACAGATTCGGGGATATATTGTGCTTAATAAATAATGGTTACAATGGATAAATGTCATGTATGTCGAGGTGAAGGTTGTGCAAGAATAAATAAAGCTAAAAATTAATGGTTAATCATGCGTACCATCATGTATTGCGAGGTGAAATTCACGAAAGCACAAAAATAATGGTTATATTTAATAACTGTCATTTATTTGGTGATAAATATGCTAGCTTTTACAGAAAGCTGTCATTTAATACTAACAAATGATTCATCTTTCATCCTAATATCAATGAAAACAAAAACATAAGGTTATAATGTCAAACCCCTTAACATTTCGATATTTACTGAGTTATAAGCGCGTAGTTTTGTAAGGCATACAAAAATAATGGAAATATATTGACATTAAGTATTTGTTTACAATACAAGAAAATCCTTACAGGGTTTGAAAAATATTTACAAAGGTAAAAGTGTTCAAAAGAACAAAAAGTACAAATATAGATAACAACAATAGCTTCGAAGTGCCCCAAAACTCTAATCACCAGTAGCCATTGTCTTGTTTTTCGAGCCATTATCCTCAGCTGTAATGTTTTATAGTTTGAAAAAGGATGAGATGTGAGCGAATCTTAGTAGCAACATGCTTTTCAGACATATAAAATGCCAAAATAAATATGCAATACTCCATGTCATGTAAGATGATAGAATGTTACGTGCACACTGTCCAAGGCCAAACGACTATTTGTGACCTTGGCTGAACTTTGCGCCTCCGTTGTGTCCCAGACCATAACTAGGCTAATATGCGTGTCCAAGACACTATGCTCATGTTACAGAGAATGACATACTCAAATATATAATAATCACATAGTATATGCAAGAAAAAGTTACTACCTGACTCCTTTTTCGGTTCCTCGGTTTGTCCTAAACCTGGGTTCTGGCTCAGGCAATTTCTAGTTCCTATCAAAATTAAAGTTACAAGTAATTGATTATTACTTGTACCATTACTGCCTTTAAATCAAATTTTGCTGGTTATCTATATTAGTTATAACATTGTTTGCACAATACAATTCTACACAGTGCAGTTTCATTGTTTCCAGAAACTAGTAGATTTTCAGTCAAATTTGGAAATTCATAATTAATTCTAGGAAACTTCAATTTAACTGATTCCAAAGCCTAAGTTCAGCTTTGTAAATTTTTTTTCAGGGACAAATACTTATGTCTAACCACTGTAATGACATTCTTCCAAAAAATTCATCAAACTTGCACTATTCCAGATTTCCTTCCAAAAACTGGGCACAACTTGGAAAATTCATATCTTTGAATATACTTGTCCAAAAATTACAAACCACCTATCAAATTAAAGCTCCATATGTCTACTTTAATCCTTCCAAGTTTCATAATTTTTGGACTATATTTGACTAACAAATTTCATTGCACAATGACACTACCTTACTCAAGGCAAATCAAACTGCATGTTCCTTTAATTTCAAAAATTTCAAGATTTGCATATCAACATCTAAAAATCATGAACACCTATATTCTCACACAATTTTCCTTTCTAAATCCAATGGAACTATCAGAATTACAAAATTCCATCTCCTCCTTCTTGTTCTGCTCCTTGCCGAAAGTTAGGGTGTTAGGAGGGAAAATGTGTTTTTCTTAATTTCTCTTGTTTAATCACTTCCTTTCTGCTTCTAATCACACAATTAACTTCTTAAACACTAAATAAACATGATTTGAGGAATTTTGGTAGCATAACATTTTAGGGTTCATCATCCCAATATCATAAAACAAGGCAAAACCAAGCCAAATTCAACAACAATAACTGCAACAACATCTTATAGCAAGAGAGGATCAAGTTTATGAGATTATCTCTTGATTCCACTGCTTTATCTCTCTAAGTCACCTCAGTCCTCTCTCTCTTCTCTCTTTATTTATCTTGCTAACCATGAATTTCAAGAAGAGGAGGTTAGAGGAAGTTCTAAGGAGTTTGGAAGGCATAAACACTTGATTTACATGCTCTTACATTTGATTTTTGCTCTTGGAACCCTAGCTTTTTGTCCTTGAGCTCTCAACCTTGACCAACTCTCTCTCTCTCTCTCTCTCTCTCTATTTTAGTTTCAACTAAAGGAAAATGAGCTTGAGGAAAGATGATTATCCTAAACAAAATATCCAACTCCCCTCTTTCCTCAATATTATTTTATTGCATTTTTTACCACATGCAATTTTACCTGGCTATGGTTAATTCTTACTCTTTTAATAAGGCTCGAGTAAATTCATTTCCCTTCACTTTCCCTTGTTGACCGTAAAGCATCTTGAAAGGGCAAGAGAAAATGGTCTTGTAATATTTCCATGCTTTTAATTGTAATTAACATGTATGACTTTGCTTTATGACACTTACCTGTTGACTTTTCAACACTCAATTTTACTTGGCAATAAATCACTCCTTCTTGATTCATTTTACGCCAAGCAAATTATTTCTCCATTGCTCTCCCCTTTTTAAATGAATATGCCAAGGGAAAAGGAAAATATTTATTGCTTCTTGCATTATTGGCAAATCACCATTTTGCCACTACATTTTTGTAAAAATTCATGTACATCACAATTCACCATTTTATTCCATTAAATGTATCCATTACATACAAGGAATATTGGTGACTAAAAATGGGATGTTACAGCTCTCCCCTCCCAAATAAATTTTGTCCCCAAAATTTGGTACAGGTACTGGCTTGTGAATTATAGGTAACGCTTCTCCATGTCTCCCACTGCTTCCCATATTGCTTCTCTAGGAGATAATCCCTTCCAGACAACTTTGATGAACATGATATGTAATGACCCAAACTTTGATTAAGGGCTAATGACCTTTTAGTAGGTTGTAAATAATGTTTTTATGAATTAAAGTTGATTTAAGATCTAAATTAATTGTTAGAAATGCCCAACACCCTTGATTTTAGCATAATTAGGTGGCAAAGTAATTATTGGGCTAAAATATGAGGGAAATGGTGCATGATAGAAGAAATGGGATTTAAAATATGTGTTTTGTGGCAATTCAAGTGCATAATCAGGGGAAAAATTGAAAGAATGGAAAAATTACCGGTCAATTAGTCAGTGATTAATGAAGAAATTAATTACTAACTGAAAGAAATGAGGAGTGTGACTAAATGGTTAATGGAGTAGTTAGTGTAACCATGTTGTTACTTATTTGGTGAGAAACAAGGAGAGTTGGACACATGGTGGGTTGAAATGATGAGAGAATTGTTGAGAAAGTAAACTTAAGCATTTTTTATTTCTTCTCTCTCTCTTTCTTTCCCCCTCTCTCTTATACGTATGGGTATGGGCATAGGGGCAGAAATTATGCTCCCATCTTCATCATCATCATTTCATTTTCTCTCTCTTGCTTTCTCCATTTTCCATTGGTGGTGGTTTGTTTCCTCAAGAAAATCTAGATGTTGAAGAAGCAAGGAACACCTTTGAGAAAGTTGTAGAGGTAAGTAAGATGAACACTTGAATATAAGTTTTGTGGCCATTTGGTTAAGTCTTGAAATTCTAGAATTTTGTCCTATTTTAGAAAATTAGGGTCATTGAGAGTTTGGTATGATGTGGTCATGGAAATGGTGTTTTGTATTGTGTTTTGGAAAGATATAAGTGAATTGAACCTTGAATGTAAAGCTTGGCAATTTTGGATTTTGTGTTGAATATATGCCAAAAATGGAACATGTTAAAGGAATGAGAATTTGGTTGTTTTGATATTTCCATTAGATTCCTTATGGAAAATTGTGTCGGATAAGTGTTGGATGTGAATTTTGAACCATTGGAAACTTAGATTCAAAAGTTGCAAAATTTGGTTAGTGAAAACTCTGTGTAGATAGTCAGATTTCATGGACGTTTTGAAATAACAAATGGTGTTGAAAAATTCTGAAATTCTCTAGATTTGTAGTAGTTATTTCAATCTTTCCAATGACATAAATTTTGCATCATTTTGATGTGCGCGCTAAAAGTTATGAATTTCCAAAGTTTGATGTTAAATCTGGGAGCAAATATGGAATAGCAATGAGATTTGTGCAATTCTGTATATTTGTGGTTATATTCAGTAGTGATTAATATTTTTCCCATAAATAGGACTTAAAAATATATTTCCATAGGATTAAGAATCACCTCATTTTGATTTTTCTAGAATTAGTTATGTTTTTTTGAAGTTCAGTTAAGAACAAAAAATTTCCTTGGCTGCAGCCCAAAACTTTATGGCCAGTATTTGGTTGCGGGTAGAAGATCTTGGCTGCAGCAAAAATCTCTTTGTGTTGTTTTTGGCTGTAGCCAGAGATTTATTGGCCATATCCAACCCCTATTTTTAGCACTTCGTAATTTTTAAAAATGGTTTCTAACCTAGTACTTCCTAATCCTTTTAGACTATTGTTAGAGACTTTCATAGCTACCTAAGGGACTTTACTGATAACTAAGTCTAAGTGTTTTGAAGTCATTTGAGTATTGTGATAAGTGATAACTTATCGTCCTTAATTATGATTATAAGATTTGATATTTTCTCAGAACGTAGAAGGCCTGTGCCTAAACAAGAACGGAAAGACAAAGGTAGTGACACTTTCTCCTATATCATGCTTAACGCATTGCTTGTTTGTATTTATTATTGAATGAACGATTGGATTGTGGAAGGTAGCCTAACCTTGAATGCTGCTGATATTGATTAAGTCGTAGCGGGTAGCCCGACTTTGAATGAATGATTGGGACTTCGCAGTTAACTTAGCCTTGAATGTTGCTGTTGCTGATTGAGTCGCGGTGGGTAGCCCGGCTTTGAATGTTCCTGTATTGCTGAATTGTGATATATGCTTACATGCTTTGTTTAATTATGCATCATATAAGTGAAATATTACTACTGGGATTCTTCTGAATCTCACTCTTTCCAATTAACAATTTTAGCCAGGGCAAGTATATCAAGGGAAAAGTAAGTGAACAAGGGTGACTAGGATTGCCGGTAGTAGTCTTAGCTTTTTGGTTTTTGGTTATCATTCTGGACAAATGTAAATATATATTGACCTTAGAATAGTATTGTTGTGTAATCCCCGATATGGGAAACTGAGATGGGCAATGAAGCCCTGTAAAACGCTTTGGTTAATGATTATATCCTGGGTAAATGTCGGGAATTTCGCTAGCACTTTGATATTGTGTATGTGACAAATTGAACATGCCAAATATTTTTATTTAAAAATGAATGGAGATAATATTTTACAGGTTTTGAAAAAAGTTTTTAATTATCCTTGATCTCTTATTCAATTATAAAAGGTGTTTTAAACACTAATCACGACCTTAATAATGACCAGGGGGTTTACATTTTGGTATCAGAATAGAAGTTCCTGGCAAGGGTAGTTTTGCTTGGATAGTTGTGATAGTTTCCTATTATGCGGGTAGTTAACCCATGACCATTGTTGTATATACTTAGGTGTTCCTATTGTTAGTTGGTATATGAGTTTTAAGGAACATGTGTATACACCTAGTGTGATATTAATGTTGTGAATCATTTATGTTAGAGAGGAAAGAACACAATGATTTGACCAGAGATTTGATGGGTAAAACCGGAGGTGGGAGAAATAAGCCATAATCTACTTGATCTCATATAGTGGATGATGGGTATGCCATTAGAGTAGCAGGATATGATATATAAATTAAGAGATGAGTTCCGAAAGGTGATAGTAGAACGGAATAAAGATAGAGTTCAAGTGACACAAGACGAGACGAATTACGAAGATATGATAGAAGGGACGATTCGACCTCAGGAGTCAGAACCATACTCTTAGCCGAATCAAGAGTCACATATGGTGCCAGCCCGAAAGGATCGAGATCTACAGTTAAAGGGAAGATTTGATCCCCAAGCAGTTGAAGGTTGGCTAGTCCTACTCATGAAAATTTTAAAGTGTTAGAATGCCCAACTGTAGTGAGGGCGCTACTAGCCATTACTCCGCATACCTGTAAAGCATGGATAATAAGGAGTGGGGCTTTGATATATTAATCAAAGGATTGAGGTATGAAATAAGGAAACAGTTGGCTTCCAGATAGTTTACTAAATTCAATAAAGTTATGGAGGAGTGTGCAAAAGTTAAGCGTGCTCAACCCAGGGAAATCCTAGGATGGGTGGCCTTGAGAAGTTGAGTTAGTAAGGTCATGGAGACTTGAGGAATGGTTATTATCTTGAGGTTTCTCCATGACTAATAATCATTTAAGTTAGATGGTTTAAAGGGTGCTTAGATGCATGGAGATATTGATGATGTAAGCATTGATTTTGAATTGGGATAGTTCTGTCTCAACGAATATTGCCAGAAAGGTCTATTTGATGGGGATATAGCAATTTGAGGCATAGTAAATGTTTTATGGTTTCTCCATGCTAAGTGATGATCTTTAGTAACACTGTAGGGTCAAAGGATTGTAGATATGATATACAGTGTTATATGAGGAGTGGTGACAATACCATTTGTTGATCCTAGGAGATCTGATCTGATGATACTGAAGGTTGGAAATAGGCCTGAATTAGATTTAAGCTAAAATTGTGCTTAGGTTGAAATGCGAATTGGTTGCACTATGGTTCTGATGTATGACAAAAGCTTAAACCATGTGAACCTGATGGATAATGTTGAACCTTTAGTAATGTTTTGAGATTATTACCCAAATACCGTGAAGAGTAGAGTAGGCGCTATTGATCTTGATTCTTAGCGGAACCTATTAGGTATAATTGAGGAAAAATGAGTTCCAATGTATGTGATATTAACGTTCTAGATTTTATGATGAACCTAAATATTAGGTTAGAAAACCTAGGCTGTGTGATATTATTACATGCCAGTGATGTTATAGTGGACTTGTGTGTCTAAAGGTCCTAGGACCTAGTGTAACCCCCTCCGTAATTATATCCGAAATACAACATTAGAGTGAAATAGAGACCAATAATTATCAAAATTCATTTACATTCCCCATCCTTAAGATAGGGTTTTCACAAATACATTTCGAAATCAAAAACTTTAACTTGGTCTCACATTCACGTTTCGAATACAATTACTTCGTGAAGATAATTAACATTCATAATATATCAGAGTGCACAATAACAATTCCGGCAATTCCGGGTTCATATCTTCACTAAAGGTTCATGGGCACATACGCCCTTTACAATACCTCAATGGGGGATTACACAAATTTCATTCCCAATACATAGCCAAATACACCATCATAACATATACAACCATATATTCATTCTAACATATACAACTCTAAGTACATTCAAATCAACTACCAAGTCCAAATGCCCATAAGGGATTCTCGCCACCCCTAGTCGCTTACTCCTTCCTCGAGCCACTTGTCCTGTCTAAAATGTTGGTAGGGGAGGGTGAGATTCTAGAGAATCCCAGTAGGAAACAGATACCACTATGCATGTAAGATAAGTGTTTAATGCATGACATGCTTGCATCACAATAACTCATGTTCACATAATGATATATCCACATGCTCAATGTTTCAACAACATACTCATGGCCATAGCATAAATAGAAACAGAGCTTCAATCATTCATATATGTTTCACATAATCAAGCAAAGCAATAACATGCATCAATACACAAACACAAATATCAATACATTCAAGAGAGGTAAGTTCCCTACCCTTATTCTTTCTACGTATACTCCAGCGTCGGCTACTCACGATCCAAGCAGATATCAAATCATGATCAGGGTAAATACCCAACCCTATAACCAAATCAAGAACATATGGTCATTCTCTTTTCCAAATTCTCACTTTCATAACACTTAGATTTGGTTATCATAATTGACCCTTAAGAGGCCACAAATGCCTCTAATCAAAGCCCTAAAAGATTGGGAAACAATAGGTTGAAGGTCACTTTTCGAAAACACAAAGTGCTGGAGCACAGGGTTGGGCCACGGCCAGCCCTTCCTTGGGCTACAGCCCAAATATGGTCAGAAGGCTGTGGGCTGCGGCCTGCCACTCATGGGCCGCGGCCAGCCACTCCTGGGCCGCGGCCAAGAAATTTCCTGACTCTTGGCTGAACTTTGAAAATTCATAACTAATCCTAGAAAAATCAAAATGGAGTGATTCTAAACCCAAATGAAAGGTATATGAGTCCTCTTTCAAGGAAAAATATAGCCCTTCACTGGAAATCACTAGAAAATTCCAGAATTACACAACACTCATCACTGCCCCCAAAACAGAGTTCTGATTCAATCCCAAACTTTGGACAACCATATCTCACAGAATTCTAAACGAAATGACACAAAATATATGTCCATTTTGAAGCTTGGGATGTTAAATTTAAGACTGGAAAGTTTCACAATTTTTTGAAATCATTTGGTTATTCAAAACACTCATCCAAACTTACTGCACAAAACAGAGCTCAAACCAGACAACTTTCCAACTTTTCGCAAGTGATCCAAATGAACCCAAAATCAATAACCAAGCTCATTCCCACACAAAATCACTCAAGGAATCCAATGGGAATGTCAAAATCACCAAAATCCTATTCCATTATCATGCTTTGGTTTTGGGTAACATTGAACACTAAAATCTCAAATTCTCCAAACTTAACAATATCCAACCCAAACAATTCTATCTATCCAAAATGCATTCCAAACATACAAATTCCATACCAAACTCTCAATGGCCCTCATTTTCGAAAATGGCCCAAGAATTCCAGAAATTCAAGGCCTAACCAATGGCCACAAAACTTATATGAGAAGGAAGCTTTCACTCACCTTAACAACTTTCCCAAAGGCACTTCATGATTCTCCAACTTGTACATTTTTGTGATTCCTCCAATCACCACCAATGGAGAAACTACAACCATAGGATGAAAGCTCTTAGCTCAAGGAACAATATTAATGAAGAGCATTTTGGCATTTGAGGCCATTTGCTTACCTCAAAATCCAGCTTTTCCTTTCTCTTTCTTGGCTAACAATGGCTGCACAAGAGAGAGAAGAGAGAGAACGTGAGAGAGAGAAGGAAGAGAGGTGAAGAATGCAGAAAAATCTAACCCACCCCCTTCACATGTGCATGAGAGAGAGAGAAAAGAGGGAAAATGAATAAAATAAATGGTGCTTTGACTTTTCCAACACCCTCTCTCATCCTAATCACTTGCCACATGTCTCCACCTCATTGGCTCTCATAAATCAAGTAACCAATTTAGTTACTCTAACCACTTCATTAGTCATTTAATTTCACATCTCATGCCCTCTTAATTAGTAATTAATCTCTTCCATTAATCACTAATTTAGAGCTATTCTTTCAATTTTCCCAACCGTTATGGCATATTAATTAATATAGCCACCAAACCCATAATTATTCCACTTTAATTCGATAATTATCCTCAATAATTACCATTAGCCTTTAATCAAAAAATTGGGGTGTTACACCTAGGGGACTAGTGTGCCTTTAGGCTGGCAGATATATTTAAACTTGTGTAGGGTTTGTGATGCTTCGTGGAAATGAAAAAAAATGATTTCCCGTTTCAGCTAATATTGAGGTTCTAAGAGTTGAATTGTGATATAAGGATCAAACTCAATAGTTGAATTGATTCTTAGGAATTTGATTTAACCTGGAGGGTCTGAGGTACTAGAACATGATATGGAAATGAATTGAAATGTGTATGACGTTTCTTGAGGATGCTAGTTGATAGTCTAGCATAGGGAAAGATATTGATAATAGAATATTCCCATATTGAATGAGAATAGTTCTCAATAGAACTAGTGGCTATGGAATATGGTTTCACGGTTGAGACAGAAAAATCGAATAATGAGTGGCTTTCAAATTCCCTGTATAACGTGGGTAGAGTACCCTGATAAGGGCAATAGAATTTATGAATATACCAGGCATGAGCTAGTAATAGAAGCCTATATCCAATGGCTTGGAATAATTTGAGTTGAAAAGAGCAAAGACTAGGCACAGAGGAACAAAGATTGTGGGTTTTGTCAGGTGTAGTGGGGGGTTTTTATGGGACTCCTATTAAATCAACCTGACAATATTAAAGCACATATGCATGATTAAAGCATATATGAGGAGATAGACCTTAGAGTACGCAATGGAAGCATAGTGATTGTGATGTGTTTGAGAATCGCATTGAGCAGAGGCTCGAGGCGATAAGAACAATGTACTAGATTTGGCTTTTGGAAGTAAAACTTCTAGGCCATATCATATCGTAAGAAGGGGTTTTAGCGGATCCTATTATAGTAGAAGCAGTGCAAGTCTGAGTGAGGCCAAACACTGTAGCTGAGATATGTAGTTTTCTGAGTCTTATTGTTATTACCGGAGGATTTATTCAGAATTTCTTCCAGATTTCTTTTTCGATGATCAAGCTCATGTGAAAGAATCAACCATCTAAGTGGGATAAATGATGTGGATATTGTGAGAAGAGCTCACGGAGCTAAAGGTAAAATTATCAAAGGCACTAATATTGAATATACTCAATCCCAGCTTGATTTATTTGTGTATTGTGAGGTGATGTGAATAAGCAAGGGTTAGGGTATGCCCTACCCAGCTTGAATTATACTGTATATCGTGATGTGAATAAGTTGGGATTAAGGTGTGGCCGTATGTAGCAGAGCAGAGCTAGTTCAGCTGATGGCGAATTCAACTACATGATCGGGGGGTTCTCACTTATGAGGGCACTTACCTTGGCATAGCCAGCATGGCTAGCCACAAGGCTGGTTACACCGATGTTGACCTTAGGCCGTAAGGCGGTGTGTAAAACTTGAGTCTGTTGTGAGTCTGCTATGAATTTGTAGTGACCATGCTAAGAGTCCTCCTGTAGCTAACAACATCCATGGTAACGACGAGTAAAGGAGGAGAGGGTGGGATGTGACCATGCCAAGAGTCCTTCGGTAACTAATAACAACCATAGTGACACGCAGGTGAAAGAGGATGAGGGTGGGGTATGAAGATTGAGACTCTCGGCTGGCCGCCTGGATAGAAGGGATTGAGACTCCAAGTGGGTCGTTACAGTAGGGTGTTTCGGATAAAAGAGATTGAGATTCTAGAGTGGCCTGATGTTGTTGTTGATGCCCAAAAGTCTTGGTTACCACTAGCGAAGTCACTGGTGGGTGTACAGGTGTGGGTAATGCTGTGATAGTGGATACAACAAAAAGCTATCATTTTATGACTTGCAAGAGACGCATATATGTGGAAGCTATTGTGAATGTTGTTAATGCCCAAAAGTCCCGATTACCACTAGCGAGGCCATTGGTGGGTGTATGGGTGAGGGTAATGTTGTGAAAGTGGATACAATGAAAGCTGAGGTATTATTACAAATAGCAAAAGCTAAGGTATTTTTGCAACCAGTGTAAGCTGATGTGCTTATAAAATAACGAAAGCTAAGCTATATGTGAATATAGCGGAAGCTATCATTTGTGTAGTGAATATGTAGTTCTTTGAGTTATTCCCGGAAGGGGTGACTAGATCAAACAGAGTGGTGGCATATGTATCCCAACTGCTGAGGTTTTATGAAATGACTCATGATTTGGGACTTACGACGATTGTGTTCAAGTAATGATTGTGTTTTTGTGAGATTGTGTTCGTGCAGTGATTGTGTTTTGCTGTGGTTGTGAATATTGGTGATTACGGCTTTGGGGCAATTGTGTTGTATTGATATATGTGTCAAAGTTATGGTCACATTGCCTATTTGGGGGTAATAGTAGAACAATACGATGACCATTAGTGTCCCAAGTATCCTAGAGATCAAGTATCATCTGGGTAAAGTTACTGTCATCGCGGATGTGTTTAGTCGGAAGGTAATTCAGATTGTTGTAGTGATAATTGAGGATTGTTGGGATCTAAATTTCTTAAATTAAATTCTACATGTTGAGTATAGTGCACCTTAAGGGGAATATGACTTGTTGTTCAAGACTGAAGGAGCTCAAAGCCATAATGGGTGAGTACAGTTCATTCGAACTATGATCGAATGAGGTGAAGACCTCTAGAATTCAAAAATGGAGATCACATGCTCATGAGAGTGTCTCCGGTCTCGGGAATCGATAAAGTGAGTAAGAGAAAGAAGTTAAGCCATGATGCATTGGTTTGTTGAGATTCTTGTGAGAATCTATCGGTAGCGTACCATTTGTGTAAGTGGTCTAGAAGGGATTGTTCCCAACAAGAAATAATTTGAGAAACGGAAGCCGTCATGAACAGGCGGTTGAGGTTTATATCCTTAGTGGTGTCACAAATTTTAAGGATGAAATTTTTTGTACAGGGGGAGAATTGTAATGACCCAAATTTTGATTAAGGGCTAATGACCTATTAGTAGGTTGTAAAGAATATTTTTGTGAATTAAAGTTGATTTGAGATCTGAATTAATTATTGGAAATGCCCAACACCCTGAATTTTAGCATAATTATATGGCACAATAATTATTGGGCTAAAATATGAGGGAAATGGCGCATAAAAGAAGAAAAGGGATTTAAAATATGTGTTTTGTGGCAATTCAAGTGAATGTGCCATAGTCAGGGGAAGAATTGAAAGAGTAAAAAAATTACCATTCAATTAGTGAGTGATTAATGAAGAAATTAATTATTAACTCAAAGAAATAAAGAGTGTGACTAAATGGCTAATGGAGTAGTTAGTGTAACTATGTGGTTACTTATTTGGTGAGAAACAAGGAAAGTTGGACATATGATAGGTTGAAATGATGAGAAGGTTGTTGAGAAAAGTCAACTTAAGCATTTTTTTCCTTCTCTCTCCCTCTCCCTCTCTCTTATGCGTATGGGTATGGGCATGGGGGAAGAAATTCTGCTCCCAACTTCAACTTCATCATCTCATTTTCTCTGTCTTGCTCTCTTCATTTTCATTCTAGTTGAAGGAAGAAAGAGAAAAGAAAAGATGAGATTAAGGCAAGATTTTGACATCAAATGCTCAAACTCTCTTCTATAATCTTGTTCCTTGGGTTGAGAGCTTCAATTCTATAGTTTTAGATTTGCTATTGGTGGTGGTTTGTGTAATATCCTAAATTGTAATCAAGGATTAACAACTTCAAAGTGATGTAATTAATGATAATCAAGCACTTTTGAAGTATATGTTGTGCAATGTGATATAAAGGTGCTTAGTGATGGTTTAGTAAGATTGTGATAGTCAGGGGCAAAATGGTAAATTTACTAACCGATTGGTCAGTTACCGAGGAAAAAACCCTTAGTAATTGAGATCAATGGCTAGGATTGAAAGAGCAATAGTTGGAATCCTATGCATGCAAGTCTATGTGAAATCATGGTAGGAAGAATAAGATGGTGCCAAGTGGCAAAATATGAACCATAGATGAGGTCAAATTTTCAAACACTCTTCCCTCTGTCTCTCAAGTCAGTGAAGAAGCATGGGAAATGGGAAAATGAGATCATCTTTATGAACTCATCTCTCTCTCACCATTCTTCATTTCCGGCGAAACCAAGGAGGAAAGGGAAAGGAAGGGTTTGAATTTTAGGTGAGTATTTCACTCTAAATGCTCACTTCACCTGCATTGATTTTATTTAAGAGGTCAAGAGCTTTATTCCAATGTTTTCAGATTTTTGATTTGTGGTGTGTGGAAACTTGAGGAAATTTGAAAGTAGAAGAATCAAGGTTTTAATTTCAGCAAGCTTAAGAGGTAAGCTTTTGATGAATTTTGGTATATTTGTTATGACTTTTGGTTTGGTTTTGTAAATTCTGGATTTTTGCCCTGATTTCTTGTGATTTTAGATGATATGAATTGAGTAGTGTTTGGTGGTGGAATATATGCCAAATAGTGTATGGGTATCAATGGTTTTGATTTGGATTTGAAAAGAGGAAGTTTGGTCATTAGGTGAATTTGGTTGCAAGGTGGTTAGAGGTGTTGAAGGTGTCATTATGGTAAGATTTTGGTAGTTATAAGGTTACCAATAGGTTCCTTGCTTTAAAATATGTAAGAACGAGTTTTAGTACAAGCTTTAGGACCATTGATAGCAAATTGGTGAAGTTTGGAAAACCTTATCAGTTGCTTTCACTTGAGTGTGGTATGAAATTTTGGATATTTTGGTTGAGTCTTCAGGCAGAAATCACGAGTGCACTTCTTCATCTTGAGTGACGTGCGTCATCACTCGCGAGCATTGGGAAGTCACTCGAGCAGTAGGGCTGGTGCTCGAGTGCACTTGTCACCTGGGAGTTGGGTTGCTCTGGGTAGTCACTCGTTGAGCCTCACTTCTTGGTGCTCGAATGCATTTAAGGTTATCACTCGAGTGGAGCTTCCTGTGCTCGAGTGAGTGTGAGAGATATTTTCAGGTTTCCTCTCGGGCAAACACTTCCTGTGTCTCACTCGCTGGGACTCAAGCACAACTGTGGGCATCACTCGAGTGAGGTGTTCGTCACTAGAGTGAGGCAGCCTAAAATTAGTGCTTCTTTTTCCGAAAAAGGTGTCTTTGAGGATAGTTACCCCAGCCCTTTAGGAATATATCTAGGCATTTAATAACCACTTAAAGAGTTCATATGAATACCAACTTAAAGTATTACAGAATTAAGAACTTGGAAAAGAGATTGATCTATTGTCCCTAATTTGGTTTATAGGATTCGATATCTGCCGTCCTCGTGAGCCCACTCAGCCAGCAAACGTCAGGAAGGAACGAGGTAGTACTTTTCTTTTATACCATATGTGATGCATTGCATGTGTGTTATATGATTGATTTGTGATAAATTCGTATGCTGCGATATTTGTGGATATGTGTAAGCACCGCCATACTAACAGTCCCTGAGTCGCTAACAACGGTTCGGGTTAGGACAGTGTGCCTTCCCGGACGTAAAAGGGGATGAGGATGGGGTGTGATATGTGAGATTAAGTTAAAAGACGAAAGGCTATTTGTGAAGGCTGACGGGTCAATTGTGAAAGCCGGATGTCTATATGAGCTATAAGGCTATGTGTATGCACTGCCACGCCAATAGTCCCTAAGTCGCTAATAACGGTTTGGGTTAGGACGGTGTGCCTTCCTGGCGGTAAAAGGGGATGAGGGTGGAGTGTGATTTGTGCTACTGCTACTGTATGATGATTTGCTTACATGCTGTGTGCTTATGTGTGGTATAAATGTTCTGTTACTACTAGGATTCTCTTGAATCTCATTCTTTCCTTTGACTAACCTTTCAGATAGGGCAAGTGGCTCTAAGGAGAAGCGAACAACCCGAAGTGGTTAAAACCCTATAGGGACATCTGATTCGGGTCATGTTGGTCATTTATTTTGGATAAGGGATTACTGTACAACATTTTGGGTTGTAAATAGTCTTGAACATATAGCAGTGTAATCCCCTAATTGGGAACTGGAACCCTATATATATAGATCAAACCCGAGTGTTGCCGGGGGTTAAGTTATAAACTCTGATATGTTTAAATGTGATATAACTGCACAGGTAATTATATTCGATATTCGAACATTGAGACCAGGACAGAGAAGTTTTGAAAATTTTGTGAAGTACCTACTATGAAAAGGGAGTTTAAAATGAATTTTGAATTATCCAATGGTATCTAATCCATTTTATTATGCATTATCGAATCTTAATTACCTAATTAAGGCAGGGGGTTACATTTTGGTATCAGAGCTGTAGTTCCTGGCAAGGGTAGAGTTTGCTAGGATAGATCCCTTAGCTGGTTTTAGGAATAGAGGATTATCTGTGAATCATTGTTGTGTATGCACATGTATGTTATATTGATATGGATATATATGAGGTTTGTGAATATATGTACATACTATATCTGCTAAATTAATAGGGTAAGTTGTTTGTAGAATAAAGAAAACCAGAGGACGCCCCAATGTTTAGCGGGTAGACCCAGAGGTGGAGATAGTCAATGAAAATCCACTAGACCCTATGCAAGAACTGATGGGTCTAATCAGAGATCAAAGAGATATGATTACTGAGCTAAGAGAAGAGCTCAGAGCAAAGAAAGAGAAAAACAAGGAGGGTCCGGGTTAGTCCACTCCAGTGGAAACTCTAGAAGAAACCCGACATGAGGACACTGTTGAAGGTTCAGCACGACCCCTGGAGTCCCCACCTCATATCGTCCCAAATCAAGAATCGCATGGAATGTCAGCTAAAGAGGATAAGGATCTTCAGTTTTGGGTTACTAGATTCTGCAAACATCTGCCTCCGGCATTCAAAGGGAGATTTGATCCTCAGGTTGCTGAAGATTGGTTGAACAGACTGGAGAAGATTTTTGAGGTTCTAGGATGATCGTTTGAGGTGAAGGCATGCCTGGCCATTTACAAGTTGGAAGGCGACACAGATTGCTGGTGGAGGAACATCTCTCTCACTTTACAAAGTAGAAATTTGCCGTTGACTTGGGAATCATTCCAACAAGAATTTAACGAGAAGTATTTTCCCAAATCAATGCGGCTGGAGAAAGAAATTGAATTCTTGAATATCAGACAAGAAGACACGAATAGCTTTGATGACTATCTGTCCCGTTTCATCCGTCTGTCCTGGTATTCCTCTTACCTATGGTATAAGGACGATGAATAATGGAGTTCGGAATGCTCATTCGTGGCCGTAGGTGAGAGTTGAGGAAATAGTTGGTTACTCACCAATTCACCAAGTTTAACAAGGTGGTGGAACAATGTAGAATCATAGAAAACAATTTAAAAGAGCTATATCCTGCCAGAGCTACTGGCCACCGCAGTGAACCCAGTAAGGGTAATGTTTCTCAGAAGTGGAAAGGCCACGGATCCTCTTTGTTTAGAGGCAGTGATAAGAAGCCCTATCAACCCAGAGATCGTGAACCTCAGAGATTTGTAACCAAGTAGAAATGTTCTCGCTGTAATCAACCATATTATGGTAAAAATTGCTGGGGGTGAGATGATTTGTTTTAATTGTAAACAACCAGGACATCTTTCTAGAGATTGTCAGCGACCGCGTATTTGCTATGACCCACGAGGAGGCCCGCAAATCTCCTGAGATGATACAAGGTATAATTTCTCTTAATGGTTATCTGTTGCAAGTTTTGTTTGACTCGGGTGCAAGTCACTCCTTCATTGCCTATGATTGAGTGAAGCGCCTGGGATTGAATGTGCATAAATTACCATTTGATTTGGTAGTGTCAACTCCGATGGGTGTTAAGGCCTTAACCACAGAAGCTTGTTTGAATTGTGTTATAACTGTGGAAGGGCACCAATCTACTGTGGATTTGATTTGTCTGCCGCTTTACCAATTGAAAGTCATTTTAGGTTTTGATTTGTTAATGGCAAATAATGTATTATTGGATTGTGGAAGCAAGAGGATAGTATATCCTGCTTCTCAGAGGGTCGAAGTTGTAAATGCCAGTACGAATTTCCTTTCTACGGCTAAAGCTGAAAAGTATCTTGAAAAGGGATGCCAGGGGTATATGGTATTCTTCTCGTTACAAGGGGAGCTTAGTGAAACTTTGATTAATATACCCATGGTAAATGAATTCCCAGAGGTGTTTCTGGATGATCTTAGTGGATTGCCTCCGGGAAGGGAAGTACAATTTCCAATTGATATTGTGCTTGGAGCTGGTTCTATATCTAAAGCCCCATACTGTATAGCCCCAAACGAAATGGCGGAGTTAAAGAAATAAATAGAAGACTTAGGCATTTTATATTTGTGTTTTGGAAAGATAGAAGTGAATTGAACCTTGAATGTAAAGCTTGGCAATTTTGGATTTTGTGTTGAATATATGCCAAAAATGGAACATATTAAAGGAATAAGAATTTGGTTATTTTAATGTTTCCATTAGATTCCTTATGAAAAATTGTGTGGGAGTAGTGTTGGATGTGACTTTTGAACCATTGGAAACTTAGATTTAAAAGTTGCAAGATTTGGTTACTGAAAACTCTATACCGGCAGTCAGTTTTCATGGAGGTTTTGAAATAGTAAATGGTGTCAAAAAATTCTGAAATTCTCCATATTTGTAGTAGACATTTCAAGATTTCCATTGACATAAATTTTGTGTCATTTTGATGTGTGTGGTAAAAGTTATGATTTCCAGATTTTGATGTTAAATCTTGGAGCAAATATGGAACAGCAAGGAGATTTGTGCAATTTTGTATTTTTGTGGTTATATTCAGTAGTGATTCATTTTTTTTCCCATAAAGAGGACTTAAATAGATTTCCATAGGCTTTAGAATCACCTTATTTTGATTTTTCTAGAATTAGTTATGCTTTTTCGAAATTCAGCCAAGAAACATAAAATTTCCTTAACTGCAGCCAAAGGTTCTTGGCTGCAGAGCAAAACTTTCTAGGCAGTCTTTAGCCATAGCCAAAAGATCTTGGCTATTGCCAAAAACTCTCTGTGCTGCTGTTTTTTGTAATATCCCAATTTGTGAATAAGGGCTAATGATTTCGAGATTTATTGTAATTAGTGTAATTAAACACTTGTAGAGAAATATGATGTAAGTTTGATAAAAATGTTCATTGGTGATCTGAGATCAAGGGTTGAGATCTTTTGACTATGGGTCAGAATCCCATGCTTTACATCTATGTGAGCTCATGTAAGAGTGTGTAGGATGTTGACATGTGGCATTGTGTGAGCTATTGGATGAGGCATAAGAGACAAAACATCACTTTTTCCTCTCTTTTCTCTCTCTTATGTGGTTGTGTGTATGGCTAGGGGAGGGAGTGTGCTTCATCATCATCATCTCTTCCATATCTCATTTTCTCTCTCTTCCTTCCCCATTTTCGCTGAACTCAAGCAAGGAAAGAGAAAGTGAAAGCTTTGATTTTGGGTGAGTAATTGTCCTTCTTTGTTAAAATCATCTTCTCTAATGTTGTGCACCTCATTATGGTGATTTCAGAATCTTGAATAGTGTTGATTTGGGTGTTGGGCGAAATTGAAAGTTGGAGAATTAAGATTCTAGATTTGGCAAAGTGAAGAGGTAGGCATTTGATGCATTTTGATATATATGTTATGAGTTTTGGATAAGTTTGAGAAATTCTGGAAATTTGCCCTAATTTATGGTTATTTTGGAATGAATGAAATTCATAGTGATTGATGTTGGAATTAGTCTATTGTGGAGTTATTTGATTGTTGGAGTTGATTTGGAAAGTTTGAATTGAGTTGAATGGAATTTGGACATTTGGTGTGTCATAGAGACCTAAGTGTTTGATTGTGGTTAAAATGGTATTTGGGTGTTTTGGAAGTTGCCAATGTGTTCTTTAGGCATGGTTAAGTGTGTATGAGCTTTGTGTGAGATTGGGAACCATTGGGAGCAATTTTGACCAATATGGTATTTTCTGTCATTTGCTGCATTTCTGGTCTCTGATGCACAACACTCGAGTAAGGGAAGATCATGCTCGAGTGCTGCGTGTATTTTTCCCTTTCTGTGTTGTGTTTTGCCTGGGTTTGCATGAAGTGAGCTCGAGTGCACTTCTATATCCACGAGTGAAGTTGATGATCACTCGAGTAAGCAAGGGATTGCTCGAGTGATAGTGTGAGAGCTTGGTTAGGGCTACTCTCGGGTTGTCACTCGCTGGCCATTGTTCAAGAGTGTGCTTTGACACTCAGAAGCACGGCTGTCTCACCCGAGCACTGGAGGGTATGCTCTAGTGAGCTTGTCCCTTTGATGTTGCATGTGCTCTGGGTTGTCAATCATTGTGTTGCACTTTCGGGTACTCGAGAAGATTCGGAGCCATCACCCGAGTGTAAAGTTTCATGCTCGAGTGATGTGAGCACTTTCGGGTCAGGGTAGTTGCTCATTGTCAAACACTCGCGAGTGAGAGTCGTTCTCACTCAAGCATGAGTCTCTCATCACTCGAGTGAGCCAACTGAAAATCACTGTTTTACCTTTCGAAAAAGGGGTCTTCAGGGTAGTTCTTCCAAGTCTTTAGGCATATGTTTAGGCCTCTAATAGTCACCTAAAGAGTCCTAAATGATAACCAACTTAAAGTATTATGCAAAGATGTATTGGAAAAGAGATTGATCGATTGTCCCTAATTTGGTATAGGATTTGATATCTGTCGCCCTTGTGAGACCTCGGTGCTGGAGCCAGTCAGGAAAGATATAGTTAGTAACTCTTTCTTTATACCTTATGTGATACATTGTATGTGTGCTATATCATTGGTTTATGATGAATTTGAATGCTGCAAGATTTGTGAAAAAGTGAAAGCGCCACTATACTAATAGTCCCTGAGTCGCTAACAACGGTTCGGGTAAGGGTTGTGTGCCTTCCCGGCAGTAAAAGGGGATGAGGTTAAGGTGTGATATATGTGATTATGTTGGCCGAAAGGCTAATTGTGGGCCAAAATGTAACCCCCTGCCTTTAACCACGTAATTATAATTCGATATCACATAATTAAATTGGTTTAGAGACCGTCGGATAGCTTAAACTCATTTCAAGTTCCTACATTATAGTAGGGTTTTCACCAAAAACTTTCAAAAAACTCTTCTCTATCCTTGTCTCAATTTCAAAATTCGAATATAATTACCTACGTAGTTAGTTTACATTCACACACATCAGAGTGTATAACCAAATCCCCGTCAACTCCCGGGTTCTATACATATATAATCTGAGGGTTTAAAAGTCTCCACTAGGGGATTACATAACCAAAATCAATAGTAATATTTATATCTCCAAAATATACAGTAATCCCAAGTTCAAAAGAAGATAACCAACACCCTACAATCAAATATACCCCGAAGGGGTTCTAATCGCTCTGGGTTGCCGCTTCTCTTTAGCGCCACTAGCCCTGTCTGAAATGTTAGTCATTGGAAAGAATGAGATTCAAGAGAATCCCAGTAGTACCAAATCACTCATACGGTGCATAAACACAAAGCATATAAGGTCATGTTAGCAGTATCACAATATAACGTGGTTCACACCACAAACGACAGCACTCATGGCTATAAACTCTAAGCGTCAACTTTCGCTGTGATCTCAATGTATTCACAAAGTATTCACAAAGTATTCACTAGGCGTCAGCTTTCGCTGCGATCACAAAGCATCACAATGTCACAAT
Organism: Inga laurina; assembly: GCA_963855925.1. Taxonomy (NCBI): domain Eukaryota; kingdom Viridiplantae; phylum Streptophyta; class Magnoliopsida; order Fabales; family Fabaceae; genus Inga; species Inga laurina. The sequence goes on from OY979712.1 coordinate 19,699,272, forward strand.
GTATTCTCAATGCACGACAAACATACATACAATGTTTCACACAAAGTATAAGAGAGGAGTCACTACATTGTTCTTTCCAATTGTGCTCTAGCGCAGGTGGATCACGAACAGGGCAAATATCAAATCCTACAATTCCAAATGCACCATTTAGACACTTCCATAGTGTTTCTTGGGGTTATATGGGTCTATAATGAAAATTTACAAAAATGCCCCCGGGGACCCGGCCTGGGCTCGCCGTACCTGGTCCGGTTGGACTTTTCCCGAAATTCTAATTTGGGCTATCCGAATATATTTCCTCCCAAGGAATTCATTTCCGTACTCAGAATTATCAAATTCAATGTTAAATTACAAATTTACCCTTGGTAGCCCTACATTAAGGGTTTTAGGGGCGTTTTCGTAATTATGCTTTTTCGGCCTTTTCTGAAAAAGTGACCAACTGTAACCCCACCTAATTTTCGCCCCTGAACTCAATGGAACCATAAAATCATTGAAAATCCAACTCTAAGACCCATTTCTAGAGCTGGCCGAAATTTATGAGTTCTCCGGGGAAAATTGGGGTTTTAAGATTTCGGCTCCGTAAACCCGTTCCTTTCTACTCCTAACCACTTTATTAACCATTACATTAGGTTACAACTAACATTAAGACCCAATTTGGGCAGCATAACCCCTAGGCCATATCATTTCCAAACTTTAAAACCAATGGTAATCCGGCGAAATTTCACCGTTTAAATTGCCCATAGCAGGCAGAATAAGCAATATACGAAAGTTTGGAAGTTACCTCAAGCTCCTTCTAGCTTTTCTCAAGAGTGGCTGAAAACCCTAGCCCCTTGAACACCAAATTTGCTTCTCAAACACCTTAAATAACATAGAAGAGAAGTTTAGGAACATGGTTATACGCATTAGGTACGAATTCACCGAAGAAATTGACCTACCTAATAAGTTCTCTTCTCTTTCTCTCTCTAAAAGCTCTCAAACTTTCTCTCTCTCTTAGCTGCTGGTTCAGCACGAAATGAGCTAAGGAGGAAGATGGAGAAATTATTTTATAATATTTTATGTCTTACTTTAATTATTCATTAAAGTAAAATTCCAAAAATCACACTTTATGTACATAAACATAATGTTGTAAGCCCAAATAACATGTGCATAATATTTTCTCTTCTTGGCCCATGATAAAGACGTCCAAGAAGGTCCTTCCATCAGCCCAAATGAGTTTTCCATGTACCTCATAATTTCAAAACTTGCCATCACATTATTTCTTTAGTTGGACTTAATGAGATTTCTGGCAGATTTTTTGCCCTAAATTTGAAAAATCATAACTAATTCTAGAAAAATCAAAATGGAGTGATTCTAAAGCCTAAAGAACCCTTATTGAGTCTATTGTTAAGGAAAAATATAGAATTTTTCTGTATGGAATCACAAAATTCCCAGAATTTCAATCTTTGCATACTGTTACATAAAATAATTAATTTCGTTGGGCAAACTTCAAAAATCCATAACTCTTAGCTCACAAATCAAAATGATACAAATTATATGTCCATTTTGAAGCTTGACATGTGAACTTTAAGACTGGAAAATTTCAGAATTTGTAGACTCCATTTGACTATTTAAAACATCCATACAAATCGGCTGCCCCGTACAGAGTTTCAATTGACAGAGTTTTCAACTTTTGCACAATTGTTCGCAATGGTTACAACTTCACAATAAACACTCTCCCCACACGAATTTTCACAAGGAAGCCATTGGAATCATTAAAATATCCAAATTCCCATCACACATTCTCCAAAAGTGTTTATTCAGCAATAATTACATCCACTTTTGAAGTCATTAGCCCTTAATCACTTTTTGGGATATTACACAAAAGGCTAATTGTGGGCCGAAAGGCTATATGTGAGTCGTAAGGCTATTCATATGCACTGCCATACCAATAGTCCCTGAGTCGCTAACAACGGTTCGACTTAGGACGGTGTGCCTTTCCGGCGGTAAAAGGGGATGAGGGTAGAGTGTGATTTGAGTTGCGGTTATGTGGTGATTTGTTTACATGCTATGTGATTACGTGTGGTATGAATGATTTGTTACTACTGGGATTCTTTAGAATCTCACTCATTCCAAATGACTAACATTTCAGATAGGGCGAGTGGCTCAAAGGGGAAGCGGACAACCAGGAGTAGTTAGAATTACTTGGGACATTTAGTAGATTGTTGGTTATCTATTTTTGGTTTGGGGTTACCAAATGTATTTGAAATGTAATTAAGATTTTGGTTATGTAATCCCCATTTTGGAAACTTTGAACCCATTATATATATAAGTAACCCGGGGTTGCCAGGATTTTAGTTACGCACTCTGATATTCATTATGTGATTTGAATTCTCAAGTAATTATATTCACAAACGTGAATGTGAGACCATGATAACTTATGTTTTGAACTGACTTTGAAATACCCCATCTCATGATGAGGGTTTATTTATGGTGATTTTGTCTTATTGGTCTCTATTTTACTTAAATTTCACAATCCGGATATAATTACCGTGAGGGAGTTATATTTTTGGCCGCAGCCAACCTGTGTTTTTAGCACTTTGTAATTTTGAAAAGTGGTTTCTAACCTAGTACTTTCCAATCCTTTTAGGCTATTGTTAGAGACTTTCATAGCTACCTAAGGGACTTTAATGATAACCAAATCTAAGAGTTTTGAAGTCATTTGAGTAATAGGATAAGTGATAACTTATTATCCTTAATTATGATTATAGGATTTGATATTTTCCCGGAACATAGAAGGCCTATGCCTGAACAAGAACGGAAAGACCAAGGTAATGACATTTTATCCTATATCATGCTTAATGCATTGCTTGTTTGTATTATCTTTGTATGAACGATTGGGTTATGGCAGGTAGCCTAACCTTGAATGCTGCTGATGTTGATTGAGTCCTGCCGGGTAGCCCGATATTGAATGAATGATTGAGATATGGTAGCTAGCCCAGCCTTGAATGTATGATTGAGTCACAGTGGGTAGCCCAGATTTGAATAATTGATTGGGACGTGACAGTCAGCCCGGCCTTGAATCCTGCTATTGTTGATTGAGTCGTGGCGGGTAGCCCAGCTTTGAATGTTGCTGTGTTGCTTAATTGTGATATATGCTTACATGCTTTGTTAATTATGCATCATATATGTGAAATGTTACTACTGGGATTCTTTTGAATCTCACTCTTTCCAATTAATAATTTTAGCCAGGTCAAGTAGATCAAGGGACAAGCAAGTGAACAAGGGTGACTTGAATTGCTGGTGGTAGTCTTAGCTTTTTGGTTTTTGGTTATCATTCTAGACAAATGTAAATATATATTGACATTAGAATAGTATTATTGTGTAATCCGCGATATGAGAAACTGAGATGGGCAATGAAGCCCTGTAAAACCCTTTGGTTAATGATTATATCCTAGGTGAATGTTGGGAATTTTGCTAGCACTCTGATATTGTGTATATGACAAACTGAATATGCCAAACATTTTTATTTAAAAATGAATGGAGATCGTATTTTATAGGTTTTGTAAAAAGTTTTTAATTATCCTTGATCTCTTATTCAATTACAAAAGGTGTTTCAAACACTAATCACAGCCTTAATGATGATGGGGGTTACTGGATATACCTATTCCTCAATTGTTTCTCCTGCTGATTGATGATTTTGTCAGGTGTAACCTCATATGTTAGATCATCCCACACGTCTTGCTCTTCCTATTTGATCACATGTTCTGGGTCAGGTTGATACTTTTTCATTTGTGAGACATGGAAGACATCATGCAGCCTGCTTAAGCTTGGGGGTAATGCTATTTGATATGCTACTGGCCCAATCTTAGGCAAGATTTCAAAATGACCAATGTACCTAGGGCTCACACCTTTAATGCCTTGTTAATGGCTGTAATAGGAAAACCTTCATTAATACGTGATCCCCAACTTTGAACTCGAGAGGTTTCTGCCTCTTGTCAGCATAACTCTTCTACTTGCTTTGAGTAGCCAACAGTCTTTGTTTGATCAGCTTTATCTGCCATGGTTTAATAGACTATATCCATCCCATACATTTTCCTCTTAGACAGCACTGTCTAGTATAAGGTTGATTGACACTTCCTTCCATACAATGCTTCATAGGGAGCAATTTGAATGCTCGAATGATAACTGTTGTTGTATGTGAATTCTGCCAAGGGAAGGAATTAATCCCAACTGCCTTTGAAATCTATCACGCACGCCTGAGCATGTCCTCTAGTGTCTGGATTGTTCTTTCTGTTTGCCTATCTGCTGAGGATGATAGGCCATTTTGAATCAGAGCTTGGTACCCAAAGCCTCATGCACTGCCCTCCAAAACTTAGAAGTGAATTGAGGTTCTTTGTCAGATATGATGTTCTTCAGCGTACCATATAGATGTACAATCTCCTTGATGTAGATTTCTACTAGTTTATAGGGAGAGTAGTGAATAATGATTAGGAGAAAATGAGCTGACTTTGTGAATCTATCCATTATTACCTAAATTACATCATGATTTTAGACCTTGGGTAATCCTGTCACAAATCCATGGTGACGTTATCCCATTTCCACTTAGGAATTGTAGGGTTTTGCAGGAGCTTTGAAGGTCGTTGATGCTCGACTTTCACTTTCTGACAAGAAAGACAATGATTAACGAACCTTGTCACATCTCTCTTCATGCCTGGCCACTGATATGTGGACTTCAGATTGTGGTACATCTTGGTTGCTCCTGGGTGTAGAGATATTTACTCCTGTGCACCTCTTCTAGGATTTACTGCTTCAACTCTGTTCGCGGTGGAATGTATATTCAATTTCTGTACCTAACTAGCCCACTTGGTGACAAGTCATGTTCTTGAGTCTCTTACCTTGTGATCATATCTCTGATAGACTGACCATGTCTATCCTACATCTGAGCTTCTTTTATATCTACTCTTAGGTCATTCTCTACCTAACTGATGTTGCTACTGTTGATCATAATCTGATTTGACAAGTTAAGATCTCGGAAGTTCTCAATCAACCTTTGCTCGTGAATCATGAGGGCTACCACCTGCACTGCTTTAGAACTTAATGCATCTGCAACCACATTAGCCTTAACTAGATGAGATTTGATCTCCAGGTTATAATCTTTAAGCAACTCAATCCGCCGGTGTTGTCTCATGTTGAGCTCTTTCTGATCGTACATATTTTCAAACTTTTGTGGTCACAGTACAGTTCCACGGTCGCCCTATATAGATAGTGTCTCCAGATTTTCAGTTTAAACATGATCGCTACTAACTCAAGATCGTGTGTGGGATATCTCTATTCATGAGGCTTTAGCTGACGGGATGCATACGAAATCACTTGACCTTGTGCATCAAATCACATCCCAATCCATACCCACTGGCATCTGTGTAAACTATGAAGGTTAACTACAAATCTGGGATTGTCAATACTGGTGTTGTTGTTAATTTCTATTTCAACTCTATGAAGCTCCTCTCACAACTACTGTCCCACACAAAATGTTGAGTTTTCCATGTTAACTTTGTCAACGGCAAAGCTATTCTAGAGAAATTTTGTATAAACTGCCTATAATACCCAGCAAGACCCAAAAAACTACATATTTCAAAAATAGTTCTAGCCTCTACCAGTTTAGTATTGCTTCCACCTTGTTTGGATCCACTAAGACCCCTTGCTATGAGACCACATAGCCTAGAAATTTAACTTTTGAAAGCCAAAACTCACATTTTCTTAGCTTGGAATAGAGTTACTTGTCCCTCAATGTGTTTAGTACAGTCTTCATATGGTGTTCATGCTCTGCTCTACTCTAAGAGTACACCAGAATATCATCGATAAAGACTATCATGAATTGGTCCAAGGATGGACAAAAAATTTGATTCATGTAGTCTATGAACATGACAGGTGTGGTCAGCCCAAATGGCATCACTAAGAACTCATAATAGCCATATCTCATTCTAAAAGCAGTCTTTGACGCTTCGTCTACCTTCACCCTAAGTTGGTGATACCCAGATCTTAAATCAATCTTCGAGAACACACAAGCACCCAATAGTTGATCGAGGAAATAATCAATTCAGGGAAGTAGATACTTGTTTTTGATAGCTACCTTGTTTAACTCCCTGTTGTAACACCCTTATCTTATTTCCACATTTTCAAAGTACTTATGGCAGTTCGGTGGGCACACAGGAATAGTACAAATATACTGATAATAAGTACTTGATTATAGAAAATCCACCGTTGGGATTGTGTATAACAATTACAAATAATGTAGCTGCACAGGGCTACTAAGGTGTCTAAACCCGTTCCAGTGAAATGCAAACACCTTCCCACCTTCATTCTACCACTGTGTTCCTCTCATGCAATTCTCTTCTTTGTTCTCAGCTCTCCTATTTTCACCTGTCTAAATCATTGGTAGGGGAGGTTGATATTTGAGAGAATCTCAGTAGGAAACAGTTACCATAATGCATGCATGATAGATGTTATGTGCATGACATGTTAGCTTTAACTAGATGCATACCCCATATGACATTTTTGCATGATCAATGTTTCATGCAATATAACTATGACCATAATATAGACAGAAACAGAGCTTCATTATTCAAATATGCTCTACACAATCAAGTAAAGCAATCACATATATCACTACACAAGCATAAATATCAAATACATACAAATAAGGTAAGTCCCTTACCTCTAGTCTTTGAGTCCTCTTCTTGTACCTCTTCTCTAACCATTGTAGTTGCTTGAATAACTTCTATTTCCTCTTCCTTGACCTCTCATGGCCCTTGATACCTAATCACATCATTAGAGACATGATAGAAAGTCATTGGAAGTGTATATTAATGTCCAAGAAGTTAGGGAGGCCAAACAATTCGATGTTTCTCGAAAAAATATAAAATGTATGGAAATTTGGGTTTTCACTGCTGTTAGGAATCCTTTGGCCATGGCCAAGGGAGGTCAGAAACATTTGGGCCATGGCCAAGATATCCTCTGGCCGTAGCCAAGAAATCCTCTATTTCTTAGCTCAACTTCCAAACATCATAACTTAATCTACAAAAATCCATATGAAGTGGTTTAAAGTTTTATGTGACCCTCTTTAAGTCTACTTTTAGTGAAAAATATTGTAGAGCATCAATTATAACCACAAAATTCTAGGAAATTCATTAAACCTAGCCTGCCATAGAATTTCATTCCAGAATCAAGGTCAAACTTTAACAAATCATATCTTTCAATCCATTAGTCCAAATGGCTTATAATACCATCAAATTAAAGCTCAGGATGTCTAATTTAATTCTATAAAATTTCATAGCATTTGAACTAAGGTTAACCAATAAAAAACACATTGTAAGTTCTCTGCCTCTAGAAAATGAATTCAGGCAGATTTGAACACAACTTCCAAAATAACCATAAAACCTCTGTTAACCTCATTATCATCATCATATGAACATAAAACCTTAAAAGGCTCCCTCTAGCAAAAATTGAGGGTTTGAAAATCTCAAAAAATGCTCAACAAAATAACAGAATATTCGGTTTAAAATGAAGTATACAATTACCATAACTCGATTTTGTGATCTACTCTTGATTCTGTTAGTGCAAGCGTTTCACCCAAGAAGGGGTGAATTGGGTGATACCAGAAATTTTGTTGCGTATAAAAAAATTAATAGAGTATTTAAAGCAGTTGAGAGCAAAGAGAAATATCACCGAAGTGTACACTGGGAGTTATACTGGTTCGGCCACAACCACTTTGACATACATCCAATCCTTAGAACGTCTATGAGAGTTTCACTTTATTCTCCAAGATTCAGTGGCTTCTTGCCACTTCAATATGTAATACCCCGAATTTTGAGACTTAAGGCTAGAGAATAAGCCTGAGATTAGTGGATTGCTAAGCCCCGGTTTAGCAAGATCCCAAATTGTGATTAAGGGCTAATAACTCCAAAAGTAAATGTCATTAGTGATAAATGAACTCTTTCGGAGATTATGGTGTGATTTGGCACCCGATGTGATTCGTATGTGTTGTGAGCAGCGGTGAAACCCTGTATTTAAGTTCGATTATGGATTAACATCTAAATTGAGTTAAAATAGAGGGGAGGGCGCATTGTGGAAGAAAAGGAATGATATGGTGTGTTTGGTGGTGATTCAAGAGGAATTGCCGTAATCAGGGGCAAAACGGTAAAGTTACCAACCAATTGGTCAGTTGCTGAAGAGAAAACTCATTGGTAACTTCAAGATCAATGGTTAGGATTGATTTATGCAAGAGATCAAGGGGGGGAATCCCATGTATGTGTGCCTTGGTGAGCTCATGGAGGTGTGACAAGATCTTGACACTTGGCACAATGTAAGCCCTTGGATTGGTCAAAAGTGTCAACACCTCTTCCCTCTTTCCTCTCCCTTTTAGGTCGGTTTTGGGGGCCTTTGAACTCCAAAATCTGATCCCTTTCTCTCTCATTTAGCAGCCATGGACGTCCAAGAGGAGGGAGGAAAGAGAAATCAAAAGGTGAGATTTTGGTTGGCTTCTTGCCCCTCTAATGCTCAATTCATCTTCTATAAAGTTGTTTATAGTGATGAGAGCTTCATTGCTATGGTTTTAGATTTGTGAGAGAAGGTGTTTGAGAGCTTGAAGAATTTGGGAAGTGGAGGAATCAAAGAATTGGCATTGGGAAGAGGAAGAGGTGAGTATTTGATGACTATTGACCTAACTATTGTGGTTATTGGTTGAGTATTGTGAATTGAGAATTTTGCCCTGATTTTATGGTATTTTCGTGTGGAATGTGAATGGTGGAATTGGATGTTGTTTTGTGTTGAAAATGGTGTCATGTTGTGGTATTTAATCATTGGAATTGGTTTGAATTGGATTGGACACAATGGTTGCAAAATTGGAAATTCTGTCCAGTGTGAATTCTGTCTAGGCAGTCTGGTTGTGTGGACGTTTTGACTGGGCAAAGGATGTCAGAAAATTATGAAACTTTTCAGTCTTAAATTTCACATGCCAAGCTTCAAAATGGACATATATTTTGTGCCATTTCGTTTTGGGAACTGGGAGTTATAGCTGTCCAAAGTTTGAGGTCGAAAATGGATTCTGTTTTGGGGCAGTGATGAAATGTGTGTAATTCTATATTTTTGTGGTGATTTCTAGTAATGGACAATATTTTTCCTGTGTAGAGGACTTGAATAGCTTTCATTTGGCTTTGGGATCACCTCATTTCAATATTTCTGGAATTAATTATGAATTTTCGAAGTTGCCTTGGCTGCAGTAGAAAATCTTGGCTGCAGTGCAAAAGTTTCTGTGCACGTTTTGGCCGCAGCCAGAAATTCTTGGCTGCAGCCAAAAACTTTCTGTGCGTGTTATGGCTGCATCCAACCCTCATTTTCAGCATTTTGAGATTTTGAAAGGTGATTTCCAACCTAGTACGTCCCAATCTTTCAAGCTTTTGTTGAGTTTATTATTAGACACTAAAGGGACTCAAATGACAACCAACTTTAAGTGATATAAAAGTAAAGATTTGGAATAGAGAATAAACCTATGTCCTTACTTTGGTTATATGGTTGATGTTCGCCCTGAACGTGGTTTGATATTCGATCTGATCGTGAGTAAACGGAGCTAGAGCTTACGTGGAAAGAGGGTAGGGAACATATCTATTCTGCTTGTATTTGATATATGTGTTAGTGTGTTGGTGCATGTCTTTGCTTTGCATAATTATGTGTGATTTGAAGCTATGTTTCAATTTATGATATGGTCATAGGTATATTGTTCGAAGCATTGAGCTTGCAAATTGTCATTGTGTTATCATGAGTTGTGTGAAGCAAGCATGTCATGCATTAAACATTTATCGTACGTGCATATTGATATTGTTATCCCATTGAGATTCTCTAGAATCTCACCCTCCCCTACTAACCTTTCAGATAGGGTAGTGGATCGAGGATGGAGCAAGTAGCCAAAGGCGATGAGGACTCTTTCGGGTTGTAATCTTGTGATAGTTGGTTATCAATGCATGTTTGGGATTAAGTATATTTGGATATATGATTGTATAGGTTGGAATGTATATTCGAGTATGTATTTGGTATGAGAATTTATGTAATCCCCTATTTGGAAAATTGTAAAGGGCGAATGTGCCTTGTAAGCTTGGATTAATGTAAGAAATCTGGGATTGCCGGAAATTTATATTGTGCACTCTGATAGTTATACGAATGTGATTTATCTTCGCAGAGTAGTTATATTTGATATGTGAATATGAGACCAGTTCAATTAGATTTCAAAATGTATTTGTGAAAACCTTATCGTGAAGATGAGATTTTAAAATGGTTTGGTTTATCATTGGTCTCTATTTCATTTTAATGGCGTATTTCGGATATAATTATGAAGGGGGTTACACAATACATAGCAAGTTCCTTCATCTGGACAGTCGCTCCCCCTTACACGTTGTAATCAAATCCCCAACTCAAGGTTCCACAACCTTAAGTTGTCTCAATAACAAATATTGAATTTTGCAATGAAAAATTATTTCACTGAGTAAATATATAATCACTGGAGTACAATGAATGTGTATAAGAAAACAGAGCACAAAGAGTATATTGATCGATGTGTGATTGCTTGTTCTCAGTTGTTGTACTCTGCTCTTTGAATGCTCCATATATATAGAAGATTTGTAGTGTCCATTGGAAGCAATTCAAACATATCCATTAGAGTCACGCAGCAACGGTTGACTGCTCTTCAAATTTTAAAAAACTATCCATTTGTGGTAGGTAGCGGTAGGTGAGATCTCGGACGTTTTATTTGACTTTTCTCTTATGTCATGATTTCTTTGCTTAGTTGTAGGTAGTGGTAGTAAATTTCAAATAAGTTTTATTTGCTTAGGTAGCGGTAGTAAATTTCAAATAAGTTTACAGATTACTCTATTACTCCCTTGAGTAATAGCATCAAATTCTTGACCGAGAGTACTTGTTCTTTGCTTAGATGATTACTCGAGTAAGCCCTCGAGTAATGCTTCAAATAATTTTACATATTACTCGAGTGCTCCCTCGAGTAATGCCTTTTTCTCACTTGGTTACTCGAGTAAATTGTTGTATTTCTTGGTCGAGAGCTACTGGAAGAAATTTTCCCTGGTTACTTGAGTGACTACTCGAGTAATGCCTTATGCTCATGTTGTTACTCGAGTGGCTACTCTAGTAATGATCCATATAACTTTACATATTACTCGAGTGACCCCTCGAGTAACTTTTTCCAAATTTTGGCAGTGACTCTTTGAAACATTTTCTCCAACATTACTCGAGTGCTCACTTGAGTAACATTGTTTCTTACTCAAGTGCTCACTCGAGTAAACCTTTAAAGAATCTCCCAATGATGTTCTTCCTTTGCTCTGTCTCTCATATCTTCTGTATTACTCCAGTGCTTACTTCAAGTAAAGTTTTTGTCTACCATCTAGTTACTTTGTTCAAATTCTTTTCTTTGTTATCAAATCCTTTTATATTATTGATCCAATCTTTGTTATCATGAAAACACATGGGATCTAACATTCTCCCCCTTTTTGATGATGACAAAACTTGGTGATTTTGAACAAAGTTTTTGAAATTGAGTTTTCAAATATATGCCTCTTAAATACTTTTCATATGAAATCTTTTGTTCAATTTAAACTTGAAAACTCTTTTGAAATAGCTCAGTAAAGATCTTTTCAAAGTTTTTGTTCTTATTTACTTGTTCACCTTGCATACACAATCGAAAACTCATTAGTCCCACAATGCAATATAACTTCAATGAAATTTAACTTTAATGATATAAAGAAACAAATTGCATAAAGAAGAATTCATTACATAATCAAACTTAGAATTCAAAGTTAAAAGCTCCCTAAAGCCCTGTACACCCATATCCCCAATGCATTAACTCAACCATTGATCACAAAATCACTCAGGCTCTTCTTCCCCTTTTTGTCTTCATCACAAAGGTGGAATCAATCATGAGGAGGAGTATATGGCTTGACTGTTGAGATAGGAGTAACTGGAAATGCCAATGATTCATGTGAACCATATGAACTGGAAGAATTTGAAGATGATGGTTCAGGGTCAAGAAGGTTCATTGGGGGTGTCTGAAGATCCTCTGGAGGATTCACTGGAGGTGATGGGTAAGGAATCAGAGAAGTAATTTCTACTTCCTCTGCAGCAATAAGTGAAGACGCAAGCACCTCCTCAGTGTGTGCAGGTGAGGCAATGGGAGTAGGTATTGACTTATGCTGAACTAGCTGAGCTGGAACATCAGTAGTGATAAGGATTGGCTCGGATGTGTCAGGGTCAGGTATAGATAATAGAAGATTACTAAGTTCAAGCTCAGAGGGTCTATGCTCAATAGGTATATGATCAGGAGGACTAGGCTTGGAAGGTCCAGGTGCAGAGACTGGTACTGGCTTAGGAGTAACAGAAGAACCAGGAATAGGGGAGCCATATGCCATAGCATCAAGTCTGGCAATAATAGATCTCAAAAGCTCACCCCGGGCATGTTGTTTTGCTAACATCTCTTCGTGCCTCTTATCTATTCTTTCCACAAGATGTCCCATCTTCTTATTCATATAGTTTACCAACTCCGCATTTGTATTGGCAATGTCAATATAGAAACCCTTCAGAATGTTCTCCATGAATGTTTGTATTGCTACACTAAAGAAGGAAGGAGAAGATGTGTTGGCTAGAGCAGAAGAATGTGTGTCATCCATTCGACTAGTTGCACTGTCAGTCTTCTTCTTCTTCTTGGGACTTGCTTCTAGAGGATTCTTCAGAGGAATTTCAATGCTCAACTTCCCAATTTGATTTCTCCCAATAGGTGTTATCCTCTCAATTGGCTCCTTACTCTCAAAGTACCGCCTTATTCTTCTTGAGAAACAAAGAAATAAGTTGAGGGTAAGTTATTGGAGTAGTAGGTTTTCCTTCATACCTATATCTCTAAATCTTAGCAAAGATATATTCTCCCAAGTCCTTTTGCTCTTTGAGAATCAATGAGGCAAATATTTTGAAATCCCCCTCAATGAAATGTGTGTAGTTGTTGGATTTGTTCACTATGGCTCTAGAATAGATATGCCATAGGACTCGATGAAAATCACTCATATCACTCGAATTGAAATTTAGAGATCCCACTATCTCACTTGGTCTTAGAATAGAGAATATCTTGTTTGAATCATAATTAGGATAATCATCATCAGGAGGGTCCTCTATTCCTAACCAGGTATTGATTTTGGAGGGTGAGATTCGAATTCTCTGTCCTCTAACCTCAGAAGTCATTTCTTCTTCCACAAACTTCTTGATAGGATCATTTATAGCTTCAAGGTTGCAGTAAAAATGCCTCACAACTTTGGTGCAAAATGGGAGTTTAATAGACAGTTAGGGCATATAGGATTCAAGATAGGGACTCATATCAAATTTCAATACCTCTGGAAGAACCTTGTAGTCAATGTAGTGCATCTTGTACACATTTCTTCTTGCAAAATGACTCAGGTACTAATGAGATTCCTCAAGTTTGATCACATTGAATCCCTGAGGAGGGAATAGGATTTCTTCATCCCTTTCTTCTAGTTGCTTTTAAGATTGCCCTTTCTTTACTCCCTTAGACTGAAAAGCATCTTCAATCATGCCTACTATGACAACCTCTTTCACCTTAGGCTTATGTTGCGGCTTATACTTTGTTTTTGGTTTGGGAGAGATTTTTCTTTTCTTGGTGGGAGGAGAGGAAAGTGAATCAGAGGGTTGATATGGTTCAGAGGACTCAGAAGGAGTACTTAGATTAGGAGATTTAGTCCTCACCATCTTGATTTGTGAAAAACAAGGATTTCTGGAAAACAGAGGCTGAGAGTCGCGAGATTAGAGTAGAAAACTTAGTGCAGTCTGAGAGGTTTTTGTACGCAAAAATCAATGGGTTTTGATGGTTACGAGAAGAGAAAATGATAGTGAAAAGTTTTTGTGAGAGCACTAGGAGAATTACTTAAGGCGATTTTATGAGAAATGACTGAGTAACGACTGAAATAGACCTAGGACCCGACATCACTCGAGGTCTTACTCGAGTGATTATCAGCTTCACTCGAGTAACCACTCAAGTGATCATACCAAAAATTTTAAAATGTAGTGAATTCAAGTGCGTACCCAGCATGAATAATATTGTAATTAGCCATTTATATTCCCTTAATCATTTGATGGCTTTTTAGGACAAATTTGAGATGAAACTCAGCAAATTTGTGATCTGCACCTAGGTTCACTTGAGGCCTTACTCGAGTAACCTTTGAAGTTTACTCGAATCCTCCCTCGGGTAATCTTTTTCTTTACCTTCTGACTATTCATTTCCAACCGTTGTGCCATTTCTTTTGAATTCATTTTGAATCAATGCTCCACTGTCATAATTTTCAGATCTTTACTCGGTGGCTACTCGAGTAATCCATTCAATTACTTTAAGGTGTTACTCCAATAATGGTGGTTACTTGAAGTTGTCCCTCTAGTAATGTTGTCCTCTGTTAACCTTTATTTTTCATACTCCAAAACCGAATATCATGATCCTGCAAAATAAATTGCTATAAACTCTGATGCTTAAGTTAGTAATCATCAAAACATCAATAAATAACATTATCTAACATTTTGTAAACACTAAATAGCTTACAATTCATTAGGATTTACCATTCCTAATTCGCTTCTAATATACAAAAATTGATCTTTTGCAAGAGGTTTTGTGAAGATATCAGCTAGTTGAAGATGAGTTGGAATGAATATCACTTTGACATCTTTCTTTTGGACATGATCTCTGATGAAGTGATGTCTAACACCAATATGCTTGGTTCTGGAATGTTGAATAGGATTCTTTGCTAAGCTTATCTTGCTAGTGTTGTCACAATATATTGGTATCTCCTTCAAATAAATACCAAGATCCTGGAGTTGTTGCTTTAGCCATAATACTTGTGCACAGCAACTTGATGCTGCAACATACTCAGCTTCTGTTGACGAAAAAGACATTGTATTTTGTTTCTTGCTAAACCATGATACAAGAGAACCTCCAAGAAACTAGCTTTGTCCACTAGTACTCTTTCTGTCTGTCTTGTATCCTCTATGATCAGAGTCTGAGTATGCAACTAGATATTCACTTCTTCCTTTAGGATACCAGAGACCTAATTCTACCATGTCAGCAAGATATCAAAAGATACGTTTGACAGTTTCAGCATGTGACTTTTTCGATGCTAATTGATATCTTGCACACATACCCATACTGAATTGAATGTCAGGCCTGCTTGCAGTGAGATAGAGTAATGATCCAATCATTCCTCTATATTTTGTGATATTGTAATCTTTTTCCTTGACATCAGCATCAAGCAACGTAGTTGAGCTGATAGGAGTGTCCATTCCATTTGCTTCATCCAATCCATACTTCTTCAATAGCTCTTTCAGATACTTCATTTGAGATATGAAAATTCCATTCTTTCTTTGTTTGATTTGTAAATCAAGAAAGAAATTCAATTCCCCTATCATGGACATCTCAAACTCTCCCTATATTATCTCAAAAAATTCTTTGCACATGGTTTCGTTAGTAGCACTGAAAACTATATCATCAATATATATTTTCATAATTAAGATATCATCACGTTTTCATTTTGTAAAAAGTGTTGTATCAAATTTTCCTCGTACAAAACCTTGATCAATAAGAAATTTATTAAGCCTTCATAACATGCTCTAGGAGCTTATTTTAAACTGTATAAAGCCTTTGAGTTTGAAAACATGGTCAGGTTTGGTTACATATTCGAAACCTGGAGGTTGATCTACATATACTTCTTCCATGATGTAGCCATTTAGAAATGCACTCTTTACATTCATTTGATAGAGTTTGAATCCTTTGATGCATGCAAAGGCTAGGAGTACTCGTATAGCTTCTAATCTAGCCACTGGAGCATACGTTTCCTAATAATCAATTCCTTCTTCTTGATTATAGCCTTTGGCCACCAATCTTGCCTTGTTTCTGACAATGATTACAGATTCATCAAGTTTGTTTCTGAATACCCATTTAATGCCAATGATCGGATGATCCTTAAGTCGGGGTACCAACTCCCAAACTTGATTTCTTTCAAATTGGTTAGTTTTTCTTGCATTGCTATAACCCAATCATTGTTTGATAGGGCTTTGTTAATGTTAGAATGTTCAATCTCAAAAATAAAATCAGAAAAACTAACTTCATTGAAAATTCTATTTCTAGTTTTGACTCCTTCATTCACATCTCCTATGACTTGATCTAGGGGATGACTTTTATTGAATTTCCAGGCTCTAGGCTGTCTTAGTAACTGATCTTCTTCCTTGGTTTTATCAACTTCTAGAATGAGAGATTTAGAAATAGATTGACCAATTTCTTGATTTAAAACAACTTCCTGCTCATCATCAATGGTTTTGTCAGAGGATTCAAATTCATCAAATACAACATGAATTGATTCTTCAACAACACATGTTCTTTTATTGAAAATTCTGTATGCTTTACTTTGGTTAGAATAGCCTAGGAAAATTCCTTCATCTATTTTAGAATCAAATTTTCCTAAGTTATCTTTACCATTATTATGAATGAAATACTTACAACCGAAGATGTGTAAATGAGCAAGGTTTGGCTTCCTTCCTTTGTATAGCTCATATGGTGTCTTTCCAAGTTTTGTTCTAATGTAGGCTCTATTTGAAATATAGCATGTTGTGCTCATTGTATCAGCCCAAAAAACTTGAGACAAGTTCTTTTCATTCAGCATTGCTCTAGCCATTTCAGTGAGCACTCTATTCTTACATTCCACGACTCTGTTTTGTTGAGGTTTCCTTGAAGCAGAGAAATTGTGATCAATGCTATTAGTATCACAATATTGTTCAAAGGCTTGATTTTCAAATTCTCCACTATGATTTATCCTAATACCTGTAATGGACATACCTTTCTCATTTTACACTTTCTTGGCAAAAACAATAAATTCTCTAAAGGTTTCATCCTTTGATGATAGAAAAATGGTCCATATAAATCTAGAGAAATCATCAACAATGACCAATGAATATAAGTTGCCACCAAGACTCTTAACTCTTTTTGGTCCAACTAAATTCATGTGTAATAATTGAAGTGGTTTATTGTTGATATCTCATTTTTCAATTTGAAAGAAGATTTAGTTTGTTTACCCTTTTGACATACATCACAAATCAAATCATTTTTGAAATTCACTTTGGGTAATCCAATAACTAAATCCTTTTTAATTAACTTGCCTAATTGGTGCATGTTGACATGAGCTAGCCTCTTATGCCATAACCAACTTTCATCGGCATTACTTAGAAAGCAATTTTTAGAGTCATTTTTACTGATATCAAGAGTATAGCAGTTACTTTCTCTTTTTGCTCTGAGCTTTACTTTGAGATTCTTCTTATCTAATTGTAAATCTGCCTTGTTTACAATTAGACATTCTTCTGAGCCAAATATTACCCAGTTGTTTTTATCTGTACTTTGACTCACGCTTATCAAATTATGACACAAGCCTTCAACATAATATACATCTTTGACTTATATTCCTTTGTCATTTATGATTTCACCAATTCCTGCTATCTTTCCGGATTGATTTCCTCCAAATTTTACCTTTCCACTTTTCTTAGGTTGAAATGTGGTAAAACTTTTGAAATCACCTGTCATATGTCTAGAGCATCCACTGTTTATGTACCATTTATTGTTTTTGGATACTTTAATACATATCTGCAATCAAATATGATTAAGTCTTAGGTACCTACATCTTTTTGGGTCCTTTTGGGTTAGTACAGATGACTTTCTGAACATATGAACCTTTAGGTACCCATTTGTAGGTTCCTATCTTTCCTTTCTTCTTATGAATGCATGATGATGTATAATGACCTTTTCTATTACAATAATTATAATATGCAAAAGGATTTGATGTACGTACAGAATGCTAAAAATAATTTAAATATGACTTACCTCCTGCTTTCTTTCTTCCTTTCCTTCTATATGATTTTGGATCATATCTAAGACCAGATCGATCATTTACAAAACATTGAGTTTTTAAAATAACATTTAGCATCTCACTTCTTTTAGTAAATTTTTCAAGATTTTTCGTGAGATCAACATTTTTCTTTTTCAAAGAAGAACAATTTTCACAATCTTTCTCTAAATTCTCTTTGAGTTCTATTTCAAGAACTTTGTTTTTCTTTTTAAAGACAACTTGTTCTTTAACAACTTTGTTGAATTCATAATTTAAAGCGTTATATTTAGAAAGTAATTCATTATTGGTAGGATTAGAATCAGTTACCTCTTCTTCTGTTTCTTCTTGAGCAACTAGACATATATTGGCTACTTCCTCTTTATCGCTTTCTTCATTAGAAGAGCTATCTCCCCATATAGCAGATACAAAGGCTTTCTTCTTGTTGTAGAATTTACCTTTTCTCTTTTCTTTATTCTTCTGAATTAGTTCTTGACATTCTGATTTGAAATGTCCTGGCTTTCCACAGTCATAGCAGATGATGTGTTCTTTATTACTTGTTCCTCTTTCCTGAAAGTTTTTGAATCCTTGGCCTTTCTTGTAAAACTTTCTGAATCATTTTATGATTAGGCCTATTTCGTCATCGTCAAGCTCTTCATCTTCAACTTGTTCTTCTTCTTTTGCTTTATGTGCTAGACCTCTTTTCTTCTTGTCACCAATATCATCTAGTTCTCATTTGAACTTTAATTTACTTTCATATTCAAAAAGTGTTCCGAATGAAGAAGCAACCGATCACATTGATTCACCTTTTGCTTCCTCAATTGCAGTGACTTTTGCCTCCCAGTCTTTAGAAAGAATATTCAAAATCTTTCGTATTTGGGTATGTTGATCATAGACTTCTCCAAGTGCTGTAAGTTGATTAACAAAGTGAGTATATCTAAGTTCAAATTTAGCTATCGACTCACCTGATTTCATTTGAAGTAAATCAAACTCAATAACCAGAGTATTGATCCAGTTTTCTTTTATTCTTGAAGTTCCTTCGTGAGCTATTTTATAAGGCTTCCCATATTTCTTTAGCTATTGGGAGTGTGCAGATTCTGAAGTACTCATTTTGACTCAAAGCACTTTGAATCATCAGAATTGCCTTGCTGTTGAGTATGATGAGTTTCTTGTAATTCTCATCATATTCTGCTAGTGTCTTGAGAACTCTCTGTGAATCTATAATCTTTTTAGGTTTGTAGTTTCAACTCTCAACCACATCCCATAGCCCATATTCAGTAGCCATTACGAGGACTATGAACTCTGCTTTCTAGAATGAGAAGTGTTCGCCATTGAAACCTAGAGGTCTTATGATAGAAGCTCCGTCGAGAAGAATTCCTTCACCCATGCTTGCTATTGGATCCTTCTTAGGCTGTTATACCTTAGCAAGAAGACCTACGCTTTGATACCAAATGTTAGTGCAAGCGTTTCACGCAAGAGGGAGGTGAATTGGGTGATACTAGAGATTTCGTTGCATATAAGAAAATTAATAGAGTATTTAAAGCAGTTGAGAGCAAAGAGAAATATCACCAAAGTGTATACTGGGAGTTATACTAGTTTGGCCACAACCACTTTGACCTAGTCCAGTCTTTAGAATGTCTTTGAGATTTTCACTATATTCTCTAAGATTCAATGGGTTCTTGGCACCTCAGTACACAGCAAGTTCCTTAACCTAGACAGTCACTCCCCCTTACATGTTGCAATCAAATCCCCAACTCAAGGTTCCACAACCTTAAGTTGTCTCAATAACAAATATTGAGTTTTGTAATGGAAAACTCTTTCACAGAACAAATATATAATCACTGAAGTACAATGAATAAGTATATGAAAATAGAGCACAAAGAGTATATTGATCGATGTGTGATTGCTTGTTCTCAGTTGTTGTACTTTGCTCTTTGAATGCTCCATATATATAGATGATTTGTAGTGTCCGTTGGAAGCAATTCAAACATGTCAATTAGAATCACACAGTAACAGTTGACTATTTTTCAAATTTTAAAAAACTATCCATTTGTGGTAGGTAGTGGTAGGTGAGATCTCGGACGTTTTATTTGACTTTTCTCTTATGTCATGATTTCTTTATTGTTTCTCTGTAAACATACTAAGAATACTAGTGCAATAAAGAGTTAATCATTTAGATAAAAAATTAATAAACATTTGATTAAAAACATGATTTCTGGACTGCCTTACTTGAGTGGCTACTCGAGTGATCATTCTCATTAATTGAGTAGTCCCTTGAGTAAACCAATCAAAAACATTGAAGAGAGTAATTCAACACTTTTCATAAAATATTACTAAGGTAAGACATGGAGTAAGATACATCACAAATCTTAGAAATACCAGATTACTTGAGTGCTTACTTGAGTAAGCTTGTCTTTTCTTCACCGGTTACTCGAGTGAGCCCTCGAGTAAATTTCAAAAAATTTTGCATATTACTTGATTACTCCCTCAGTAATAGCATCAAATTCTTGACCGAGAGTACCTATTCTTTACTTAGCTGATTACTCGAGTGACCCCTCGAGTAATGCTTCAAATAACTTTACATATTACTCGAGTGCTCCCTCGAGTATGCCTTTCTCTCACCTGGTTACTCGAGTTGCTACTCGAGTAATGGTTCATATAACTTTTCAGATTACTCAAGTGCCCCCTCAAGTAACTTCTTCCAAATTTTGATAGTGCCTCTCTAAAACATTTTCTCTAATATTACTTGAGTGCTCACTTGAGTAACAGTGTTTCTTACTCGAGTGCTTACTCAAGTAAACCTTTAAAGAAGCTGCTAGTGATGTTCTTCCTTTGCTCTGTCTCTCAGATCTTCTTCATTACTCCAGTGCTTACTTCAAGTAAAGCTTTTGTCTGCCATCTAGTTACTTTGTTCAAATTCTTTTGTTTGTTATCAAATCCTTTTATATTATTGATCCAATCTTTGTTATCATCAAAGCACATGGGATCTAACAGATTCTGGTAGCATCTCCTTTTGTGTAGATAGAACCAAATACCTCTAATTGAAAATCCAAAACCATAGAAATGTTACTCTCTATGAGAGGAACAACATTAGAGAAGACTCCGAAAGCTGGAAACACCGAATCGGGGGTGACATTGGCTCCGGAGCTCAGAAATTTCAACTATTCACTCTCCTTCTTTCTTTTCTATTTTCTTATGTTTTTCTCCTTTCCCCTCTATTTTAGGGTAGATGGATGAAATTTTAGAGGAGAGATAGAGTGTTGGATAATTATCTTCATTTAAACAAAAATACTAAGCCCCCAATGTGTCAAGTATCAAGAGCCTATGGGTCCTTGAAAAGCAAGTGATTAATTAATCAACTAGGATTAGTTTACTTGGGTTAAACTTTATTTCTCCCTACTTCAGCCAACATTTATTCCAATTAAAGGGAAAATAAATGGCTGCTTGCTTTATTGGTCAAATGACCATTTTGCCCTTACATTATTTCCATTTTCGAAAAACTTGGCAAAATTTTCATCAAACTTTGAAAATTCATAACTATTTATGCAAATGTCTAATTAGTATAGTTCCATGGGCTATGTCACCCTTATTAAGTATATTTTCAAGAAAATATATAGCCTTTAACCAACTGGAAGCTCACAATTCCCATAATTATCGTTTTGGACGTTGCCATTGAAAGTGGCCGGTTTTACTGGGCTAACTTAAAAAATTTATAACTCTTTATGTACATCTTTAAATGACCTATATGACCAATCAAATTAAAGCTTGATAAGTCTACTTTCATATTGGAAAATATTATAGGCGTTGGACATCATTTGCCTATTTAAAAATGTCACACAGCTAGACTGCCACGTTGGAAAAATACACTAGCAGTAAATCCTCATTCTTGGGACTCTTGTTAAATCGAGGCTTAGCAGTCCACTTGATTCAGGCTTATTCTCAAACTTCTAATCCCAAAATTTGGGATATTACACCTATAATCAATATAAAGTCATAGGCTTCCGCCTTTCTTTTTAACAAAAAGCATTGGAGCTACCCTTGGGGAGACACTGAGTCTAATGAACCCTTTCTCTAGTAATTCTTCAATTTGCTTTTTTAGTTTTGACAACTCTCTTGGCGCCATTCTCTATAGGGCTTTGGATATCAGTCCTACTCTAGACCTAGTCTTAATTATGAACTCCACTTCTATGTCCAGGGGTAATCCGCTGATATCCTCCAGAAACACGTCAGGAAATTCATTTACCACAGGCATACTCTCTAGTGTTGTTCCAACCTCTGATTGCATGGAGAAAAACATGATGTATCCTTGACAACCTTTATGTAAGCATTTCTCAGCCTTAACTTTGGAGAGTAAGTTTAGGTTGATTTTTGCATTAGCCTTTTATGGTGGATTAGGGTAAATGATCCTCTTGCTTCTACAATTTAGTAATACATTGTTTGTTGTCATCCAGTTGATCCTGAGAATTACCTCTAGTTTATTCACTGGTAAGCAAATCATATCTACTATAGACTCATGTCCCTTTGCGTTCACGATGCAATTTAAGCAAACTTCTGTTGTGACGAATCTGTTACCTGTAGGCATAGAAACTGTCAGATCATATGGTAATCAATACACACTCAGGCCTAGCTATCTTACACAATTGTATATAATGAATGAATGAATAGCTCATAAATCAAACAATGCTTGTATCAAATTACCATTGAGAGAAATCATACCACGTATAAACTCTAGTGATTTTTGGGCTTCTACCTATGTCAAAGCAAAAACCCTGCCCTGAACTTGCTGTCTAGTCTCTTTGGGCTCATGTTGTTGTCAACAATCCTTTACAAAGTGTCCTAGTTTATGGCAATTGTAACAAACTATCTGTCTCTATGACACTAGCGCCTGCCTTATAGGTGCTGATACCTACTTTGCTTGCCTACATGTTTGACTAGGATGGTAAGGATTTCCATAGTATCTGTAGGTTCTATTCTTAGGGGGTCTTTGATTACTGCAATTTTTAGGCTGGTATGGTTTTTTATTACTACTTCCGCTAGAAAGACTACCCTGATAACTATGCTTCTTAGAAAAGTTCCCACTACTAGTTGTGTTCTTGTTTCTAACATTTCCATGGGAGTATAAATTCAGCAGATTGTGCTTTGTGATTTGACATTCCTCAACCGCCTTATTGAACTCAGTGAAATGTTTGGAAATAAGTTCCTTTTTCAGCTCTAGTTTTAGCCCTTCTATCATCATATATGAGCTCCACTACTCATCATCCCGATATTTAAGGTATGCAGAATATCGAGACAACCGGATATAGCGGGTCAGGTACTCGTCAAAACTTTCTTTTTCATGCTGTCGTACGTTCAGAAACTCTTTCTCCTTTTCTAGCTTGATTGATTGGGGAAAGTATTTCTCATTGAATTTCTCCTAGAATAATTCCCACGTTACCGGAATATTCCTTCCCCTAAGAATTTGCTCAGTGTTTTCCCACCATCTGTTAGCATCGCCTTCCAGCTCATAAATTGCTAGCAGAACTTTAATTTCATCAGGGTATAACAGGATGTTCAAAAGTTTCTCTAGCCGTGCTAGCCAATCTTCGGCTTGCTGAGAATCAAACTTCTATATGAACATAGGGGGTTGCGTTTACTAAGCCTTCCTACCCAGATCTATATATTAGCCCTCGGATTAGGGAATGGATCTTTTTGGTTGTGGTCCCTCGGCTAGATTTGACTCACCATCTTCCCTCACCAATTCTTCCAAACAATCTTGCCCCTGATGCACTTCTCATAACTCTTCCCTTATCTCATTCATTGTGGCCTACTACTTTGTCAACATACCCAGAATCTGTTGCTGTATTGGGTCAAGTTGAGGGTCTGGTACTGTATGCCCCCTTATGGTCTACCTCGTGGTCATACCATCTTTGTATTTCACTATATGAAAATAGAAAAAAATGAGTTCATATGATCACAAGGGCATTTTTTTCATTTCTTAAAATGTCAGGTACACAGATATGTCATAAGTAGCATATAACATGTATATACATCAATAAGGTAAAGTACTACACATCAAATGTCCTAAAACTAATGTATAATAAGTCTTTGTCACTTCTACACATCAAACCCTAACTATGTATAGAGCTTCCTAGGGGGTCACTCATCTCGTGATTGCTAAGTTAAGCATGCTTAACTTTCTATATACCTATAAAAAACATAGACACTGGCTCTATCAGCTTTTGTTCACCGGTTTCCTGTGATTGTCCTTGCCTCAAAAGAAGTGCTGGCTACCTTTGACCACCTAAAATATAGTGCCCGGACCCTACATCACTCTAGGTACATAAGCCTCCATATAAAGTCTATAATGTGCTCTATGAACTCCATAAAGTGGTTATTCGAGCCTCCATGACTATGTCATTCTTCTTTTGGTTCTAAAAGGCAGTATCTGTGAAGAACTCCATGGTAGTAAAGATCCATAACTCATCTGACAGATCTATTTCGAATGGCTCTTGCCTCCCGTACAGAGTGTCCGCTGTGCCCAAGTAGGTAAGGTGCTGATCTACTAGGGTATCGTGTGCTCGTATTGCTCGTTTGTACCTGCCTCTTATATATTCCCTTAGCTCCTTATTTGGCTATAGGTCATACGGCACGTGTATCATCTTTGCTCTGAAGATTTCAACTATACTCAGGTCCTCCTCAAATCCATTTGACAGTGGATGTCCCAACTCTCCCATCAATGGCCCAGCTGGTGATGCTTGCCTCGACTCTGGGCCATATACTGGTCTCACTAGTTCACTCTTCCTGTCGTTATCCTTATCTTGACACCACCCGGTGCCTAGTACTCCATGTACAACTGTCCCTCAGGGATTTGCTTTCAAAGGGACGTTGGTTCACCAATAGGAGTGATCTCTCATGTTGTTTTCATTGTCTATGCATGATTTCTTATCACCACACAAACAAGACCATATCAATATACTATTTTGATAATGCCAGAACTGCTTTAAGCTCTGATACCAGAAATGTCAAACCCCTTAACATTTTGATATTCACAGAGTAATAAGCGCATAGTTTCATAAGGCATACAGAAATAGTGGAAATATACTGACATTAAGTACTTGCTTACAATATAGGAAAATCCCCGTAGGGTTTAAAAAATATTTACAAAGTACAAGTTTTCAAAAGAACTAAAAGTACAAACATAGATAACTACAGCAGTTTCAGAGTACCCCGGAACTCTAATCATTATTAGATACCACCTTGTTTTTTGAGCCTCTAGCCTTAACTGTAATGTTTTATAGCTTGAAAAAGGATGAGATTCGAGAAAATCTTAGGAGCAACATGCTTTTTAGACATATAAAATGCAAAAATAAATATGCAAAACACCATGTCATGTAAGATGATAGAATGATGTGTATGATAGAATGTTGCGTGCATACTATCTAAGGCCAAACAACTGTTTGTGACCCTGGCTGAACTCTGCACCTCTGTTGGGTCCCAGACCACAACTAGCCTAATATGCGTGTCCAAGACACTATGCTCATGTTACAGAGAGTGTCATACTCAAACATATAATAATCACATAGTATATGCAAGAAAAAGTTACTACCTGACTCCTTTTTCGGTTCCTCGGTCTTTCCTAAACTTGGGTTCCGGCTCGGGAAATTTGTAGTTCAAAATCAAAGTTACAAGTAACTGATGATTACTTGTACCATTACTACCTTTAAATCAAATTCTGCTAGTTATCTATATTAGTTATAACATTTTCTACACAGTACAATTCTGCACAGTGCAGTTTCATTGTTTCCAGAAACTGGCAGATTTTCAGTCAAATTTGGAAATTCAAGGAAAGTCTAGTTTGATTGATTCTAAAGCCTAAGTTCAACTCTATAAATGTGTTTTCAGGGACAAATACCTAAGTCTAACCACTATAATGACATTCTTCCCAAAAATTTGCCAAACCTGCATTGTTCCGGATTTCCTTCCAGAAATAGGCACAACTTGGAAAATTCATATCTTTGAATATACTTGTCCAAAAATTACAAAATACCTATCAAATTAAAGCTTCAGATGTTTATTTTAATCCACCAAGTTTCATAATTTTTGGACTAGGTTTGACTAATAAATTTCATTGTACAATGGCACTGCCTTACTCAAGGCTGATCAAACTACATGTTCCTTTAATTTCAAAAATTTCTAGATTTGCATACCAACATCCAAAAATCATGAACACCTATATTCCTACATAATTTTCCTTTCTAAATCCAATGGAACTATTAGAATTACAAAATTACAACTCCTCCCTCTTATTCTACTGCTAGCCAAAAGTTAGTGTGTTAGGAGGGAAAATGTGTTTTCATAATTTCTCTTGTTTAATCACTTGCTTTCCACTTCTAATGACACAATTAACTACTTAAACACTAAACGAACATGATTTGAGGAAATTTTGGCAGCATAACATTGTAGGGTTCATCATCACAAAATCACAAACAAAGGCAAAACCAAGCCAAATTCAACAACAACAACCACAACAACATCTTTAGCACAAGAGGACCAAATTTATGAGATTACCTCTTGATTCCACCACTTTCTCTCTCTAAGTCACCTCAGCCCTCTCTCTCTTCTCTCTTAATTTAGCTTGCTAATCATGAATTTCAAGAAGAAGAAGAGGTTAGAGGAAGTTCTAAGGAGTTTGAAAGGCATAAACACTTGATTTATATGCTCTTACCTTTGATTTTTTTCTCTTGGAACCCTAGCTTCTTTTTCTTAAGCTCTCAACCTTGACCATCACTCTCCCTCCCTCCCTCCCTCCCTCTCTCTATTTTAGTTTTAACTGAACGAAAATGAGCTTGAGGAAAGATGATTATCCTAAAAAATATATCCAACTCCCCTCTTTCCTCAATATTATTTTATTGCATTTTTTACCACATGCAATTTTACTTGGCGATGGTTAAGTCTTACAATTTTAATATGGCCCAAGTAAATTCATTTCGCTTCACTCTCCCTTGTTGACCATAAAGCTTCTTGAAAGGGCAAGAGAAAATGGTCTTGTAATATCTCCATGCATTACTTTGTAATTAACATGTAAGATTTTGCTTTATGACACTAACCTTTTGACTTTTCAACTCTCAATTTTACTAGGCTATAAATCACTCTTTCTTGATTCATTTTAAGCCAAGCAAATTATGTCTCCATATCTCTCCCCTTTTTAACCAAAAAAGCCAAGGGAAAAGGAAAATATTTATTGGTTCTTTCATTATTGGCAAATCACCATTTTGCCACCACATTTTTGTAAAAATTCATGTACATCATAATTCACCATTTTATTCTATTAAATGTATCCATTACATATAAGGAATATTGATGACTAAAAATGGGATGTTACATATAATAATTGACCATAAAGTATGAGTATGAAATATTACATTTCTTAAGAAACAACTGTCAGATAACACTTTCAAATAATTTGTCTTTCCCAACTACTCTTTCTCCAACTACTCTTATTTAAAGCACCTTTTCATAAATCTCTAATTAAATTCACCTATTTTTTTCTTGTAATATGGTGGTTGATATATACAACCATTCACGGATTAAAATTTTTAAAAAATGTCAAATACATAAGGTTATTAAGAAAAACCAGTCATTTATTAGAATACCGTTCAAATTCCTAACAATTTTTAAAAAACAGCCATCACCATTTTATAAAGTATAATGATATTTAAAACTAAAGGACACGATGGCTCTATAATCCATGAAACCCTCTCTATATAAACCTCCAAAAACTGAACTCTACTTCTTCAGTTCCATTTCAACTTCTCATAGCCAACTACAAGCTTTTGTTCTTCACAAAATTATGGACAAATGCAAGAGAACTTCTAATTTATCATATGGAAAAAAAAAGAATGGTGAACTCCCTGCACCAACAAGTTTTGAAGGGCACGTCCACATGACCTTCAAGCTCCATCGTATGGTCCAGGTTTACTTGTGAGAGTAAGAACACATAGACCAATGCTTGAAGGAACTTACCACTTGTTTTTGCTCTTTGAACGAGAAGGTGGGCAAGTTATTGGAGAAGGAAGAATATGATGATGCATCAGATTCTTAAAACATCTTTATTCCTTTTTATTTTTTGTTTGTTTATATATATTGTCTTTTTTTATTTTGATTGTAAAATGGTGGTTGCATAATCAACCATCAAAATTATTAAAAAAAGTCAAATACATAATGACTATTAAGTAAAACCTATCACTTATTAGAATACCAATGCTTGTAATTAGTAACTGTTATATTTTGTCACATAAGAATGACTATTGTTACACAAAAACCATTATGAAAAAAAAATGTCATGATGATTTGAAACCATTCCCCTTCCCCACGTTGATGATAACACTCTGAACATGCTTCTTCATTCTCTGAAGATCAAGCACGAGAACCAAGTACCCATTCATTACCCATCATTGCATGCGACTACTCCTCTTCAATTTTCAATGGTGTAATGATGGTTCAAACCTATCACTTCTATTGAAAATTGTGCCCTAAGGGCCAATCATTGTACTTTAAATATTATTAATTTAATGAATTTTCTCCATTATGTTATCATATTATTTGCATGTTCACTATGATGACTGTATCCTTGGATAAATCATCAAGATTGTCCTAAATGTCCTTGGTTAGTCATCTATGTGAGAGCAAAGATGAAATAAGACCATTATGACTTTGATAAGATATGGAGATATGAATCAAAGTGTTGGCCACTTGTAAGAGTACAAGGTACTGGACTAACCCGTCATGAGAAAACTGTATGGATCAAGTTATAAGCTTATCTCATGTATACCACATCACAATACCCTTTGACCTGAGGTCATCATGGATTCCTACATGAGAGTTGCTAAGCTTTGAACTAGGCAAAAGTCACATTTGACCGGGTGATGATAAAGGCTACGATCGGGCTTGGTGGTTTTTGATGCAGAGGAATATAAATGGTCAAGATGGAATTTGTCCCTCACATTAGTAGAGAGATATTAATGGGCTCCTCAATAAGTGAGTTTGAGAAATGTATGGCCATACTACAATGGAAAGGAGTTTCCATTTCTATTATTAGACTACTCAGGAATAGGGAAAGCAATGGTTAGGAACAAGAGGATGACATCATCCATACCTCATCCTTGACCGAAATATCATGTGACAAGAGGAATATGATATGGTTATATAGCAGGTTACATTGTATTAACGATTCTCATATGAATTGGGTAGTCGTAATGTCTTGCTAGAGGTCATTAACAACTTGTGGGTTAGTACCGTTATTGGCCCACTGCCAAGTTATATGGGCCTACAGGGTCGCATATAAGAATGTCCCAACATGAGACAATGTTTAATCTAGGGTGGACGAATTATATATATATATAATATAAAATTCATGAAAAGAAAATTAATAATATTATATATATGTATTTTTGAAATACATACACACACACACATGTATATATATATATGATAATATTATTATATTGTGTTTGTTTTAAATTTAATTTTATTAGATAAATTAAATTTAATAACTAACATGATAGAGATATAATATCTCATATTTAATTTATAAGTATAAATTAAATCTATTGGCTCTTTATTTGGATTAAATAAATAGGTTAAATTAAAATTGTATGACATATTTGATTAAACCAAATTTATTTAATTAGCTCATCAAGATAATTAAGGGTTAATTAATTTTAAAATTAATTTTGAAATTCAAATATAGCCCCTTATGGGTTACAAAATGTAATGGAGCTGAAAAACTCATGTATGGATGAGAATTCATAGCTATAGGGAAACCCTAACAGACATTGGAGGCGCTAGCACATAGTCCGTGTTGGAGTTGCGTTCGTGTGGATACCGATAGAGGGAGTCAATATAAGGTGTTGGCTCCTAGAGATCGAGAAGGGCAAAACATAAAAGGTACAATTCTTTCTAACTTGATTTAAATGTCGTTGATAGATACATAATTGGGATTGGTAAAATTTTAAAATTCTTCCGTTGTGCTAGCCAATCTCAATAGTGGTATCAGAACCAAGTCAATTGTGCATTTAAGTTGAGTTTTTGTGCTTATATATGTGATATGTAAGTTGTATATGATTATAATTTGTTTTGTTTCTTTATTGCCTTAGAATTCTATAAGCATTGATTTAAAGGAGGAGTTTCTTAGGATTGGGGTAGATTATTTCAAAGAAATTCTAGACACAACTTATGCTAAGTTGGGTGACTTCATAAGTGCTAAGTTGGTTTTAGTACTCTTGTGTTATGAGATTGTTAGATTCAAAATCTCATGGGCAGCATGTTGAGTAGAAGCATGTGGGAATCTCTTACATGAAATGTTAAGGATGAATAAATTAAGAAGATTCATAACTATTCTTGGAGACATGTGATGCCTCTACTACTAGTGTCTAAAAGCTTGAAAGTCAAGCAAAATATGACTTGAAGTTTATTGCATGCTTCTCTATACTTTAAATAAGGGTGGAGTTGAGAAATTGTTCCATTCTTAGGCAAAGTTAATGAATCAACCATTAGACCTTATTTTCCGGTATAGATGTTAATTAATTAGAGGTTAGTTATAATATTGGTATGAAAGAGTAGTAATATAATTTACTAATGTGCAACATAAATAAATTAAATAAATATTAATAGTTTGGTATGGCTAACTATTCATAGTGCTACATAATCATAACATTTATTGCTTTTCATATGGTATGAATTGTTATTTGTTGTGGTTTTAATTTCTAAAATTGTTTGGGTATGGAGAACAATATAGCTCTAATTCCACAAGGGTTGTAATTTTTTAATGGCCTGCATGCCGTGCCTTCCTCTACATAGTCTGGATGTACATTCTCTTCTTATCTCACTCCCCTCATATGTTTAAATGGGGTTTCTCTCAATATATTTCTTTTCTTATTTAGAGAACTCCTTTCATTGGCTTGGGAGGATTGCAGGTTAGGTGAGCTATGTTGTGTCACGTTTAAATTATGCTTTTGATTAAATCATTGCATGCATACTTTTGTGTTTATATGTATTTATCTGTATGAGATAAGACCATAATTGCTTTCATATAAACAAAACTAATTGATTGTGCTATCCAAATCAAATCTTAAGTCATAATGCCGTCAATTAATGAATACTTGTCAAAACCTAGATCCCTCAATTACGGGAACCACCAAAGTGGATGCAGTTGGGTTATCTTGCTGAGACAAGCATGAGTAATGGTGCTACTCACAAAATTCATTAATGTTTTGACTTAATTGAGATTAACAAAATGGTTTTAGATCTTAAGGCATTAGATGGGATTAAACATGCTAGATTATATGATGATCAAACCCGATAAAGATCTAAGAGTTACATATTATGTAATTGGTAAATAGGTTACCTATCTAAATAAATTGAATTTAAGCATCCTGCCAAAGAGGACTTAAGTTTAAGCAAAATATGAATCTTAGCCCACTAATTATTATATTGAGGGTTGTTAATTTAGTAGGAGATTACTAACTAAATTTACATATTTTAATTGTACAATCATGTCGACTAGTAATACTGCTACACTATCATTATAATCGGTCCTTGAGAAGGACAAACTCAATTGGACAAACTTGTGACTGGTTCAGGAACTTAAGAATTGTTCTCATGCAAGAAAGAAAGGCTTATGTCCTAGATCAACCCATTCCTAAGGAGCCTACAACTAATACCCTAGGAGCTCAGAAAGATGCTTACATGAAGCATAAGGATGACTCTGTGGATGTAGGTTGCTTGATGCTTGCCACTATAGTTCCAGAGCTCCAAAGAGATCTAGAACTCATGGTGCTCATGAGATGATCGTCCATCTCAAGGAACTGTTCCAGCAATAGGCAAGGCAAGAAAGGTATAAGACCACAAAGGCCTTACATTCTTGTAAGATGGCTAAAGGTGCATTAGTTAGTGCTCATGTGTTAAAGATGAAAGGCTACATTGATCACCTTAAGAGGCTTGAATTTCCCATGAGCAAGGAGTTAGCTATAGATTTAATCTTGAACTCACTCTTAGAAAGTCATGACTAGTATGTCATGAACTACAACATGAATAACATGGAGAAATCAATTTTTGAACTACATAGGATGCTTAAAACTGTTGAGCAGAATATCAAGAAAAAGCCCATAACTGTTTTAATATTTTAGATAGAAAAGGGTATGAAAAGGAAAAGGAAGGGAAAATAGAAGGGTAATAACTCATATGGTAAGACCAAAGAGTTAAACAAGCCCAAAACCAAGCATGCACCCAATAAGGTAAAGCCTCCAAAGGAGTCTGCTGCTTCTGCAATGAACCCAATCATTGGAAGAGGAATTACAAACTCTACCTAGAAGATTTGAAAAAGAATAGGAAGGAGAGTGGGGCTATCTCTTCAAGTATTTATGTTATAGACATTTCTTTTTTTGCTTCCTCTACATGGGTATTAGATACTGCATATGGTTCTCATATTTGTGCAAATGTGCAGGGTCTAAAGGATAGTAGAAAGCTAGAGAAAGTCAAGGTGGACCTACGAGTAGGAAATAGAGCAAGAGTTGCTGCTTTAGCTGTAGGCACTTACGAATTAGTTTTGCCCAGTGGGCTTTTGTTAGTTTTGAACAATTGATATTATGTTTCTACTTTGAGTAGTAACATTGTTTTTCTTTCTTATGTGGATAAGGAGGGTTATACTTCCATTACTAGGAATGGTAAATGTTCTATTTATCGTAATGACTTTCCTATGCTGATGGTGATTTGCATGTTGGTCATTATATATTAAATTTGGAATATCCTAATTATAATGGTCCCACACAGGCAGCCGGCTAGCCACTGAACACAACACTAGTAGGTACTATCCCCTGCTCCGTACTATACAGGTGCTTGGATATTTATCTAACCATACAAGAAGGATTTCGCCTCCTCAAGGACTCGAACTCTGGACCTGAGGATAAGTCTAAAGCCTAAGAGCCACTTGGTAGCTACTTGCACTATGGAGCAAGTACATTTGAAATTTTAGGATCGAGTTGAGAGTCGAGTCATTGGCACAAACTTTAATGGATACTTTACTAGGTGAAAAAGGTTTAAGGTGATGCGACACTTGATGTGTAGGAAATTTTTTAATGTTTCTCCATGCTAAGTAATGACTTGTGTGGTCTGCTATGTGATGACCTATGTGGTCTACTGTGTGATTGGCAATAATGCAAACAATGTAGTTTGTAATGTGGTGATCTATGTGATAGTGTGGATTGAATGGTGTGGTTTGTAATATGGTGATCTATATGACTGTGCGATTTACAATGATGCAACCTGTGAGGTTTGTAGTAACACAAGTTGTGTGGTAAGTAGTGCATTACATACGTAAAGATTTAAAATGAGCCTTCATGTATCAGAGCATCATTATGGAGAATGGAACAATGATAAAGGCAGTAAGACCTTATATGCAAGATGGCATGATCAATGGCCCTAGGCTATAAGATCATATATGGCATTAATTTTGTAGCAGATTAGTGTGTCCATAGGCCCTAAGACCTTGTAGACCAGTGTCTCCCTAAGGCTGGAAGATGTATTTAGAATTGTGCTAAGCAGTGGCCTGAGGATTTGGGGGTAGAGACCCTTGGCTATATGATCTTATATGTTAGTTGTTTACATTGTACTTTGATTGTTAATGTGAATGCTGGATACTATTCGAGATTTGTGTTAAGTCCATAATGATGGTTGTGCTGCATGGCTCTTGAGCCTACACATTAAAGAGATAGACTGAGTGAAAAAAGGGATTCTCCAAGGTATAGATGATATTATATGTCAATTGTTTACATTGTACTTTGGTTGTGAATGTGAATGTTGGATGCTATTCGAGATTCGTCTTAAGCCCATATTGATGGTTGTGCTATATGGCTCGTGAGCCTACACATTAAAGAGATAGACTGAGTGAGAAAAATGGTATTCCCCAAGGTATAGGTGATATTATATGATGTAGCAATTTCAGGGATGAAATTTATTTAAGAGGGGGAGAACCATAACACCCCAAATTTTATTCCCCAATATGCCTTGTAAGTAGTTGTGGCATTTACTGAAATGGAAGGGTGAATTTCATTCCCCAATATGCCTTTTAAGTAGTTGTGGCATTTACTGAAATGGAAGGTGAATTTCAGAGAATGTGATTATGCTGCCAATGAAAAGTTCCTGGGAGGCAGAGACATAGTTATATGGTTTTGGATGATCAAATGATGTCCAAAAATTATGAAATTTTATAGGATGAAAGTAGACATCATAAGATTTAATTTAATAGGTAATAGGTAATTTTTGGAGCTGTATGCAAAGACTTATGAATTTTTGAAATTAGCTTAGAAAAACTGTTGAGTTTTTGGAATAGCAGCATTCAAAGAATTTAATTCTAGGAATTTTGTTCTTGCAATTGAAAAATGGCTATATTTTTCCTTGAAACTAGACTCAATAAGTGTTCTATAGCCTTTGGAATTACTCCAATATAATGTCTACAAATATTGTTATGATTTTTCAAAGTTTGGGCAGAAAATATGCCAGAATTTCCAATAAATCTGTTAATGGGGAAAATATGTGATGCCAATTTTGTAAATTATGAGATAATTGATATCAGCCCATTTTGGCACTAATTTGGACCCTAGACGTGAAATGTGGCTAACCAAGAGAGGAGAGGAATTAGCATTACATGTACATAAAAGTCAAAGTTTTTTTATTTTTGTTAAATTAAATAATTATTGGAAATTATGAGATAAAGGTAAAATGTTATAAAAGCAATTTTCTCTTCCTTTTTGGTCCTAAAACCATCGGCCATGAGCTCAACATAGAGAGAGAGAGCTTTGATTTAGAGAGAGAAGGAGGAGCCGAGTTCTCAAGGTATGTTGATTTCTTCGGTAAATTAGCTCCTAATGTGTTTAATCCGTCTCCTAAGCTTCTCCTCTATGTGATTCAAGGTTGTTGAAGAAAAATTTTTGAAGTTTGAGAGGCTAGGGTTTTGGCCAACAAAGGAATAACCAGAGGGAAGCAAAGGATCTGACAGTAGCCTGAGTCGAATACAGAGTATAAGACTGACAGTCAGTCAAGGGAAGGGCGATCCAAGTAGGGAACTTAACTTATTTGCATGTATTTAATATCTCTACTTGTGTAGTGATGTATGTGATTGCTTAACTCGATTTTGTAGAGCATTTTGAATAATGAAGCTCTTTTTCTATTTATGCTGTGGCTATAGTTATGTTGCATGAAATATTAAGCATGTAGAAATGTCATTATGGGGCATGCATCTATTTAAAGTTAACATGTCATACACATAGCATCTATCATGCATGCATTATGGTATCTATTTTCTATTGAGATTCTCTCGAATCTTACCTTCATCTACCAACAATTTAGATAGGTGAAAATAGGAAGTGTATTGAAAGCAGAGAAGAGAACTATAAGGGAGGAAGAGGTGGAACGAAGACAGGAAGAATGCCTCCGTTTCACTGGAATGGGTTTAGATACTCTAGTAGCCCCGTACAACGACATCAATTGTTATTATCATGTACAATCCCTATGGGGAAGTTCCATAATCATGCACATATTTCAGTATATTCATGCTATTCTTATGTTGCCCACTGAACTGCGTATCGTTTTCCCACAAATACTTTGAAAAAGGTGAAAATAAGATAAGGGTCTTACACTAATAGTGGAAATATCTATAATGTAACTACCAAAAGGATAAAATCAAATAATTTGAATCTGAAATACCTTTGGCATTGCTGTCTAGGCCATATAAATGAGAAACGCATTTCTAAACTCTATTAAGATGGATTTCTTAACTCATTTGATTTTGAATCATATGATACATGTGAATCTTTCTTAATAGGAAAGATGACAAAGGCACCTTTTACTAGGCACAGTGAGAGGCCGCTGATTTATTGGGCCTCATACATACAGATGAAGTGGACCACTAAATACAGCTGCCAGAGGAGGTTATATATACTTCATCAAATTTATAGACGACTTTAGTAGATATGGATATATCTATCTAATGAAACAAAAATATAAATCTTTTGAAATGTTCAAAATATTCAAAAATGAAGTATAAAACTAACTTAGCAAAACAATTAAAGCACTTCGACCTCATCGAGGTGGTGAATATTTAAGCCAAGAGTTTATTGACCATCTTAGGAGTTATGGGATAATCTCACAATTGACTTCTTCAGGAACACCACAGTGGAATAGCATTTTTGAAAGGAGGAATTGAACGCTATTAGATATGTTCAATCTATGATGAGTTAAACAGATCTTCCACCATCCTTTTAGGGCCATGCCCTAGAGACAGCTACATTCACACTAAATCGTGTTCCATCTAAGGCAATTGAAAAGACACCATGAGATATGGACTAAAATGAAACCCAGTTTATCTTTTTTCAAAATTTGGGGATGTGAGGTATATGTAAGCAACAAGCCTTAGATAAATTAGCGCTCAGATCCTCAAAGTGCCTTTTCATAGGGTATCCTAAGGAAACAAAGGTATACTATGTTTACAATCCCACCAATAATAAAGTGTTTTTTATTCAAAATGGTAAGTTTTTAGAAAGAGAGTATATCTCTAAAAAAACTAGTAGAAGCAAGGTGCATCTTGAAGAAATTCGAGGGTCACAAGATAGCATAGAACCAAAGATAGAAAATAGAGAAGACTCACAACAAGTTGCTAAGCCTCCTCAAGTAACACAAGGTCCATGTAGATATGATAGAACATGACATTAGCCTCATAGATATGGATTTCTAATTACTGAAAACTGTGATGTGTTGATCAATGAGCCAACTGAGCCAACCACCTATCGAGAAGCCATAGTGGGACCAAACTTTGAGAAATGGCTAAATGAAAATGAAGTTTGAAATACAATCCATGTACGACAATTGTAACCCCTTGCCTTGATAACCATAATTAAGATTCGAAAATGCGTAATTTAAATGAATTAGAGACCGACAGATACATTTTTTTTAAATTTCTTTTCTAAAATCCGTTCAACATGGTCTCAGATTCATCTTTCGAATCTAATTACTCTGCGTAGTTCAATCACATTCATACATATCAAAGTGTACAACAAAATCTCAACAACCCTCAGATTTCAGATACATTTATATACACTATATACACTAAGGTTTACAGTTTATGGTTTCCTATATAAGGGATTACACAAAATCATTCCATATATATAGTAATCCCAAATCAAAATGGATAACCAAAAACCAACATCAAAGATCTCTAAGGAGTCCTAGCTACTCTTGGTTGTCCTGTTCCCTTTAGAGTCACTTGCCTTATCTGTAGGTCAATTAATAGAAAGAATGAGATTCAAAAGAATCTCAGTAGTAAGATTCCACTCATACAATATATAAGTAGACAACATGTAAGTAAATCACAATAGCAACAGTAGCAGCAGCACAAAGATATATGGCTTTCACCACAAACAACAACACTCACGATTGTATACATAATGCGACAGCTTTCACTGTAATCACAATCAAGACAGCTTACACTATAAATGATAGCTTTCACTGTATAATGACAACTATCACCAGCTGTAACCATAACAGCATCAAAAATCATCACAAAAGAGCGATACAACACACATACAGTGCATTACACATAGTATAAGAGAAAGAGTCACTACCTGGTTCTTTCCGAACATGCTCTGGCACAGGTCGTTCATGATCAGGAAAAATGTCAAATCCTACAATTCCAAATGCACCATTTAGACACTTATATAGTGTTTCTTGGGGTTATATGAGTCTATAATGAAAATTTACAAAACTGCCCCCAGGGACCCATCCTGGGCCAACCGTACCCGGTCCGGTTAGACTTTTCCTGAAATTCTAACCTGGACTATCCTAACATATTTCTACTCAAGGAATCCATTTCTAGACTCAGAATTATCAAATTCAATGTCAAATTACAAATTTACCCTTGGCAGCCCCACTTTAAGGGTTTTAGGGGTGTTTTCATAATTATACTTTTTCGGCCTTTTCCGAAACAGTGACCAACTGTAACCCCACCTAATTTTCACTCCTAAACTCAATGGAACCATCAAATCATTAAAAATCTAAATCTAAGACCCATTTCTAAAGCTAGCCAAAATTAATGTGTTCTCTGGGGAAAATCGGGGTTTTATGATTTCCGCTCTGTAAATGCATTCCTTTCTACTTTTAGCCTCTTTATTAACTATTACATTAGGTTATAACTACCATTTGAACCAAAATTGGCCAGGATAACCCTTAGGCAACTCAATTTCCAAAATTTAAAACCAACGACAATTCGACGAAATTTCACCAATTAATTGCCCACAGCAGCCAGAATAGTTAATATACGAAGGTTTGGAAGTTACCTCAAGCTCCCACAAGCTTTTCCCAAATATGGCTGAAACCCTAACCTAAATAACAACAGATTTTTAAGCCATCAAACCTTAAAGAACAAAGAAGAGTAGCTTAAGATCGGAGTTATATGCGTTAGGAGCTAAATCGTCGGAGAAATCGGCTTACCTTGTGAGATTTCTTCCCTTTCTCTCTCTAAACTCTCTCAACTTTCTCTCTCTTGCTTCAGCTGAAAATGGCATGAAAGTGGCTGGAGAGAGAAGGATGATGATATTTAATATCATATATTATATGATATTTAATTATTAATTTAATTTCCAACAATTTCGGATTTTTGAGAAATTCTGGCAGATTTCTATCCAAACTTTGAAAAATCATAACTAATTCTAGAAAAATTGAACGGAGTGAATCCAAAGAGTATAGAACCCTTTTTGAGTCTAGATTCAAGCAAAAGTCTAAATTTTGGACTTTTACTATCTGGAATGATGAAATCCACAGAATCTTAATCTTTACCCGCTGTTCCACAAAATAATCAATTTCGCTGGGCAAACTTCAAAAATTCATAACTCCCAGCTAACAAAAAGAAATGACATGAATTATATGTCAATATTGAAGCTTGACATGAGAAATTTAAGACTGGAAAGTTTCAGAATTCTTAGACACCATTTGTCCATTCAAAATATCTTTATAAACTAACTGCCCTGCATAGAATTACACTTAACAGTTTATCAAATTTTCTACCAATGTGTCTAATGGCTCTAAAATCAACAATCAAACTTATTCCTACACAATTTTTCACAAGGAAACGATTGGAATCACTAAAACCACTAAATTCCCATCACATATTCTCCAAAAGTTTTTATTCAACAATAATTACATCCACTTTTGAAGTCATTAGCCCTTAATCACTTTTTGGGGTATTACATTTCTGCCCTCGTAAAATAAATTTCGTCCTCGAAATTTGTCTGACCACTTGAGCCATAAACTCCTGATAACGCTTGCACATATCAGCTTCCACTTCCTAGGTTGCCTCTCTCTGAGTCATTCCCTTCCAGATCACCTTCACATGTGGATGCTTCGGTGTCTAAGCCGTCGTTCTTCTCTATTAATGATCTGCTCTGGTTCTACTGTATAGGTGAAGTTGTCTTGTAGTTTGACTTCTTCATACTCAACAATGTTAGACGGATCTTATTGGTACTTCTTCAGTTGGGAAACATGAAACACATCGTGGAGCTTGCTCAAGTTTAGGGGTAGGGCTACTCGATACGCAACCGGCCCAATTCTTGTAAGAATCTCAAAAGGACCTATATACCTCGGGCTAAGGTTCTTTCTCTTGATAGCTCTCCCAATGCCAGTAACTAGAGATACCCTAAAAAACACATGATTACCAACCTCAAACTCTAGAGGTCTTCTTCTATTGTCAGCATAGCTTTTCTGTCGACTCTGCACTGTAAAGAGCCTCTTTCGAATGATTTGAATATGTGCTGAGGTTTGATCAACAAGATCTGATCCATAAAGCTTCCTCTCAGATAACTCATTTCAACATAAAGGTGATTGGCACTTCCTCCCATACAACGCTTCATACAGAGCCATCTGGATGCTT
Source organism: Inga laurina (assembly GCA_963855925.1). Classification (NCBI taxonomy): domain Eukaryota; kingdom Viridiplantae; phylum Streptophyta; class Magnoliopsida; order Fabales; family Fabaceae; genus Inga; species Inga laurina. The sequence continues at coordinate 19,739,166 of OY979712.1, forward strand.
GCATGATAGCTACTGTTGTAGGTGAACTCCACAAGTGGAAGAAAGTAATCCCAATTCTCTTTAAAGTTGAGGACACATGCTCACAACATATCCTCCAATGTCTGAATAATCCTCTCAGATTGTCCATCCGTTTGAGGATGATAGGCCGTACTGAATCTCAACTGAGTACCCAAAGCCTCATGTAAAGCCCTCCAGAATCTCGAGGTGAATCAGGGATCTCGATCAAAAATGATATTCTTCGGTATGCCATGGAGCTTCACAATCTCTTGAATGTAAATCTCTGCTAGCTTGTCAGGAGAGTAACTAGCATTGATTGGTATGAAGTGTGTCGACTTTGTCAACCAGTCAACAATCACCCAGATCTCATCATAATTCTTGATCTTGGGCAATCCCATAACAAGATCCATGGTCACATTTTCCCATTTCCATTCTGGAATCTCAGGACTTTGCAACAAACCCGGTGGTGTCTGGTGCTCAATCTTTACCCTCTGGCAAGTAAGACACTGCACCATAATTTCGTCACATCACTCTTTAATCCTAGCCACCAATACATAGATTTCAAGTTACGGTACATTTTGGTCATTCTGGGGTGAAGAGTATACCGGATCTTGTGTGCCTCATCCAAAATCTTCTGTCTCAACTTTGCCTGAAGTAGAACACAAATTCTCTTTTGATAACGAACTAGTCCACTAGGTGACAAATCATAGCCCTGAGCTTCTCCCCGTTCAATTCTAGCCAGATTACTCTGTATCCAACTATCTTGCCATTGAGCTTCTTCAATCTCAGCTCTCATGTCACTTTCCCCTTGGGAAACAGTATAATTGTCACAGACGATCTGGTTGGACAGATTCAAATCTCAAAAATCTTCTATCAATCTCCCTTCTTGTATCATCATTGCTACCACAAGCACCGTCTTTCGACTAAGAGCATCTATGACTACATTTGCCTTACTTGGATGGTATTTGATTTCCAGGTTGTAGTTTTTCAACAACTCCATCCAATGACGCTGTCTTATATTCAATTCTTTCTGGTCGTACGAATACTTGAGACTTTTATGGTCACAGTACAGTTCTACCATCATACCATACAAATAATGCTGCCAAATTTTCAAAGCAAAAACAATTGCCGCAAGCTCTAGATCATGGGTGGGATAATTCATTTCATGAGGTTTGAGCTGTCGAGAGGCATAAGTCACCACACGTCCCTACTGCATAAGGACACACCCTAATCCCTGCTTACTGTATCACTATACACAACATAAGTCAAGTTGGGATCATGTATAATCAACACAGATGCCGTAGTCAATCTCTCCTTCAGCTTTACAAAGCAATTTTCACATTTCTCATCCCACATAAACGGCTAATCTTTTCTCATGAGCTTGGTCATTGGCAAAGCAATACAGGAGAAATTCTGAATGAATATCTGGTAGTAACCAGTAAGACCCAGAAAACTGCTTACCTCAGCAACAGTTTCTGGCCTCTTCCAGTCCAATACTACTTCTACCTTACTGGGATCCACGGAGACCCTTTCTTACGAGATAACATGGCCTAACAATTTTACTTCTGGCAGCCAAAACTCGCATTTACTCAATTTGGCACAGAACTGCTTCTCACGTAGATGTTCAACACAATTATCAAATGATGCTCTTGCTTCTCCATACTCTTGGAGTATATTAAAATATCATCAATAAACACAACAATAAACTGATCTATATATTGTCGAAAGACATGGTTCATGTAATCCATGAATATTGCAAGTATATTGGTTAGCCCAAATGGCATCACCAGAAACTCATAATGCCCATACCTCATTCTGAAAGCCGTTTTCAGAACATCTTCTGGTTTCACACGCAGCTGATGATATCCCGACCTTAGATTAATCTTCCAAAACACACACAACCCAGATAGTTGATCTGAAAGGTCATCGATTCTTGGGAGAGGGTACTTGTTCATGACGGTAATCTTATTCAACTCTCTATACTCAACACACAACCATAGACTTTCATCTTTCTTTTTAACGAATAACATTGGAGCTCCCCATGGTGACATACTAGGTCTAATGAACCCCTTCTCAAGCAAGTCTTTAATTTTATTCTTCAATTCCACCATTTCATTTGGGGCAATGCGGTATGGGGCCTTTGATATAGAACTAGCTCCAGGCACAATCTCAATTGGGAATTAAACTTCTAATTCAGGAGGCAATATGCTAATATTATCTGGAAATACCTCAGGGAATTCTCGTACTATGGGTATACTACTCAAAGTTTCTTCGGTCTCTCTTTATTCAAAAAAGAATACCATATACCCCTGGTAACCCTTCTCCAAGTACTTCTCAGCTGTAGCCGTCGAGAGGAAATTTATACTGGCATTCACATCCTCAATACTTTGACAAGTAGGATACACTATCCTCTTGTTTCCACAATCAAGCAACACATTATTTGCCGTCAACCAATCAAAACCCAAAATGACTTCTAATTGGTAGAGCGGCAAGCAAATCAAATCAACCATGAACTCATGACCCTCTACAGTTAGTACATAGTTTAAACATGCTTCAATGGTCAAAGCTTTAACACCTATTGCGGTTGACACAATCAGATCAAATGGCAACTTATGCACATGTATGCCCAGGCGTTTCACACAATCATAAGCAATAAAAGAGTGGCTTGCAATCGAATCAAATAACGCTTATAACAAGTTACCATTGAGAACAATATTACTTTGAATTAGATCAGGGGAATTTCAAGCTTCCTCGTATGTCATGGCGAATACTCTCCTCTGAGTCCTCAGTCTCTGCTCTGGTCAGAGCCGTTTGCATACACTCAAAATATGCTCAGGTTGCTTGCAGTTAAAACATATCATTAAAGCCTTACATATCTTACCATGATGTAGTTGGTTACAACGAGGGCATATCCATAATGTAGGAGCTCTCTGCTATTCATGACTTCTAGGTTGAAAGGGATTTTTACTAGTACCCTTAGATGTAGAGAACCCCTGGCCCTTCCTCTTATGGGAAGTATTACCCTTACTGGGTTCATTGCGGCTAACAATAGCCTTGGCCAGATATAAATCTCTCAAATTTTTCTCAATAATCCTACATTCCTCGACTGCCTTTTTGAATTTAGTAAATGGTAGGTGGCTAACCTTTTCCTTAATTCTCGCCTCAACCTACGTATCAGCATATCCGAGCTCCATTCCACATCATCCATTTTTCATAGATAAGAGGAATACCTAGATAGCTGAATGAAATAAGACAGATAATCATCAAAGGTCTCCGAATCACCCTACTTGATGGACAAAAACTCAGTCTCTTTCTCGAGCTGCACTAACTTGGGAAAATATTTTTCATTGAACTATTGTTGGAACAATTCCCAGGTTAGGGTCATATTGCGATTCCGTAGTGTTAAGGCGATATTCCGCCACCAATGATCTACATCTCCCTCAGGCTTGTATATAGCCAGGCCAGCCTTCACCTCATTTGGGCATTCAAGAACCTCAAAAATTTTCTCCAGCCGGTTCAACCAGTCTTCGGCTGCTTGGGGATCAAACCTCCCTCTGAACACTGGAGGTAAGTGCTTGCAGAATCTTGAAACCCAGTATTGAAGATCCCTTTCTTCTCTAACTAGAACCCCGTGTGATTCTTGGTTTGGTCCAGTATGAGGAGGTGATTCTAGTGGTCGTGTCGATCCTTCTACACTTTCTTCTGGTGGTGTCTCTTCTTGGGTCTCTTCCTGTGTGGACTGACCCCAACCCTCATGCCGTTTAGCTTTCTCTTCTCTGAGTTCTTCTCTCAACTAAGTAATCATATCCCTCTTATCTTTAATCAGACCCATCAGTTCTTGCATAGAGTCCGGTGGATTGTCATTGACCACCTCTACCTCAGCGTCTACCTGCTGTACTCTGGGGCGACCTTTTGTTTTCTGCATTCTACAAATAACTCACCTAATCAATATCACAAATAAGTATACACATATGTCCAAAAATCTCATATATATTCACAACATAGACATACATGTGTATACACAACAACTATCACAAATCATCTTCTATTACTAAAGCGAAACTAAGGGAACTATCCTAGCAATTCTACCCTTGCCAGAAACTACACCTTTGAAACCACAAATGTAACCCCCTGCCTTGATAATCATAATTAAGATTTGAAATGAGTAATTTAAATGAATTAGAGACCAACGGATACATTTTTCTTAAATTTCTTTTCTAAAATCAATTCAACATGGTCTCAGATTCATCTTTCGAATCTAATTACTCTGTGTAGTTCAATCGCATTTATACATATCAGAGTGTACAAAAAAATCCTAGCAACCCTCGGGTTTCAGATGCATCTATATACACTAAGGTTTACAATTTATAGTTTCCTGTATAGGGGATTACACAAAATAATTCCATATATATACAGTTATCCTAAATAAAAATGGATAACCAAAAACCAACGTCAAAGATCTCTAAGGAGTCCTAGCCACTCCTGGTTGTCCGCTTCCCTTTAGAGTCACTTGCCCTGTCTATAGGTCAATTAATAGAAAGAATGAGTTTCAAAAGAATCTCAGTAGTAACATTCCACTCATACAATATATAAGCACACAACATGTAAGTAAATCACAATAGCAACAGTAGCAGCAGCATAAAGATACATGGCTTTCACCACAAATGACAGCACTCGCGGCTATATATATGAAGCGATAACTTTCGCTGTAATTACAATCACGACAGCTTACGCTGTAATCACTATAACGACAGGTTGCATTATAAACAATAGCTTTCGCTTTATAACGATAGCTATCACCAGCCGTAACACAGCAACATCAAAAATCATCATAAAAGAGTGATACAATACATATACAGTGCATTACACATAGTATTAGAGAAAAAGTAACTACTTGGTTTTTTTCGAATGTGCTCTGCACAGGTCTTTCACGATCAGAGCAAATATTGAATCCTACAATTCCAAATGCACCATTTAGACACTTCTATAGTGTTTCTTGGGGTTATATGAGTCTATAATGAAAATTTACAAAAATGTCCTTGGGGACCCGTCCCGAGCCCGCCGTACCCAGTCCGGTTGAACTTTTCCCAAAATTCTAACCTGGGCTATCCTAACATATTTTCACTCAAGGAATCAATTTTCAGACTTAAAATTATCAAATTCAATGTCAAATTACAAATTTACCCTTGGCAGCCCTACTTTAAGGGTTTTAGGGGTGTTTTCATAATTATACTTTTTCGGCCTTTTCTGAAACAGTGACCAACTGTAACCCCACCTAATTTTCACTCCTAAACTCAATGGAACCATCAAATCATTAAAAATCCAAATCTAAGACCCATTTCTAAAGCTAGCCAAAATTAATGTGTTCTCCGGGGAAAATTGGGGTTTTACGATTTCCGCTCTGTAAACGCATTCCTTTCTACTTCTAGCCTCTTTATTAACTATTACATTAGGTTATAACTACCATTTGAACCAAAATTGGCCAGGATAACCCTTAGGCAACTCAATTTCCAAAATTTAAAACCAACGACAATTTGATGAAATTTCACCAATTAATTGCCCACAGCAGCCAGAATAGTTAATATACGAAGGTTTGGAAGTTACCTCAAGCTCCCACAAGCTTTTCCCAAATATGGCTGAAACCCTAACCTAAATAACAACAGATTTTTAAGCCTCCAAACCTTAAAGAACAAAGAAGAGTAGCTTAGGATCGGAGTTATATGCGTTAGGAGCTAAATCGTCGGAGAAATCGACTTACCTTGTGAGATTTCTTCCCTTTCTCTCTCTAAACTCTCTCAACTTTCTCTCTCTTACTTCAGCTGAAAATGGTGTGAAAGTGGCTGGAGAGAGAAGGATGATGATATTTAATATCATATATTATATGATATTTAATTATTAATTTATTTTCCAACAATTTCGGATTTTTGAGAAATTCTGGCAGATTTCTATCCAAACTTTGAAAAATCATAACTAATTCTAGAAAATTGAATTGGAGTGATTCCAAAGCGTATAGAACCCTTTTTGAGTCTAGATTCTAGCAAAAGTCTAAATTTCAGACTTTTGCTATCTGGAATCATGAAATTCCCAGAATCTTAATCTTTGCCAGCTGTTCCAGAAAATAATCAATTTCTCTGGGCAAACTTCAAAAATTCATAACTCCCAGCTCACAAAACGTAATGACATGAATTATATGTCCATTTTGAAGCTAGACATATGAAATTTAAGACCGAAAAGTTTCAATAGTTTTGGACACCATTTGCCCATTCAAAATGTCCTTATAAACCAATTGCTTTGCACAGAGTTACACTAAACAATTTATCAAATTTTCTACCAATGTGTGTAATGTCTCCAAAATCAACAATCAAACTTATTCCCACATAATTTGTCACAAGGAAACCATTGGAATCACTAAAACCACCAAATTCCCATCACATATTCTCCAAAAGTGTTTATTAAACAATAATTGCATCCACTTTTGAAGTCTTTAGGCCTTAATCACTTTTTGGGATATTTCAACAATCAAGTATGGACCTTAGTCGATTCATTTGCCTTAACTATGACCAGCAAATATCAACAAGATCTCGGTGAGGGTCAGTAGACTGCTGTTAAGAATATCCTAAAGTACTTAAGAAGGACTGAGGACTTATGATTGGTATATGGTGGATTGGATGATGAGCTTTGTATAACTGGTTACATAGATACGTATTCCTCCTAATTGGTGGAGCAGTAAGCTGAAAGAGCTCCAAGTAGAGCGCTGTAGCAAATTCTTCAACATAAGCTGAGTATAGAGCATCATCAAATGCAGCTAAGGAAGCCATTTAGATCAGAAAGTTCATTACGTAACTAAGGGTGGTGCCTACCATGTCAAATCCAATAGATTTATTCAGTGATAATAGTAGTGCTTTTGTACAGGCCAAGGAGCCTAGGTCATATCAAAGAACCAAGCATATACTCAAGCGATTTCATCTTATTAGAGAAATCAATGATAGAGGTGATATAAAAATATGCAAAGTAGTAGGAGAAGACAATATTGTTGATACTCTTACTAAGCTGCTTGCACAGGTAAAGCATGAGCATCATGTTAGGACAATGGGAATTAGGAAAACTGATTATCGTACCTAGTGTAACTGGAAGGATGTTGGAAATTGTGCCCTATAGGCCAATCGTTATACTTTGAACATTATTAATTTAATGAATTTTCTCTATTTTGTTATCATATTATTTGCTTGTTCACTGTGATAACTATATTCTCAGATAAATTATAAAGATTGTCCTAAATGTCCCTAGTCGATCATCTGTATAGGAGCAGAGATGAAATAAGACCAGTATGACTTTGATGAGATATGGAGATACGAATCAAAGTCTTAGGCACTTTTAAGAGTACAAGGTGCTGGACTGACCCACTATAAGAAAGCTACATGGATCAAGTCATAAGTTTATCTCATGTATAACCATGTGACAATGCCCTTTGATCTGAGGTCATCATGGATTCCTCATGAGAGTTGCTAAGCTTTGAACTAGTCAAAAGTCACCTTTGATTGGGTGATGGTAAAGGCTACGATCAGGCTTGGTGGTTTTTCATGCAGAGGAATATGAATAGTCAAGATGGAATTTGTCCCTCACATTAGTAGAGAGATATTACTAGGCCCCTCGATGAGTAAGTCTGAGAAATGTATGGCCATACTATGATGGAAAGGAGTTTCCATTTTTATTGTTAGACTACTCGGAATTAGGAAAGCAATCGTCAGGAACAGGAGAATGACATCATCCATGCCTCATCCTTGACTGAAATATCGTGTGATAAAAGAGACATGACATGGTTGTATGACAGGTTACATAATGTTAACGATTCTCATATGAATTTGGTAGTCATAATGTCTTGCTAGAGGCTCCTTTCGACTTGTGGGTTAGTACAGTATTGGTCCATTGCCAACTTCGTATGGGCCTATAGGGTCGCACACAAAAATGACCCAACATGAGATAATGTTTAATCTAGGGTGGACGAATTTTATATTTATATATTATAATATAAAATTTGTGAAAAGAAAATTAATAATATTATATATATGTATTTTTGAAATACACACACATATATATATATATATGATAACATTATTATAGTGTGTTAGGTTTAAATTTAATTTTATTAGATAAATTAAATTTAATAACTAACGTGATAGAGATATAATATGTAAGGATAAATTAAATCTACTGGCTCTTTATTCGGATTAAATAAATAGGTTAAATTAAAACTGTATAAAAGAATTAATTAAACTGAATTTATTTAATTAGCTCATCAAGATAATTAAGGGTTAATTAATTTTAAAATTAATCAAGATTAATTTTAAAATTTGAATATGGACCTCATGGGTTATAAAAAATAATAGAGCCAAAAAACTCACGTACGGATGAGAATTCAGAGCCACAAGGAAACCCTAGCAGACATTGGAGGCACTAGCACGCAGTCCATGTTGGAGTCACATTCGCGTGGATACCGGTAGAGGGAGTTGATATGAGGTAGTGGCTCATAGAGATCGAGAAGAGCAAAACATAAACAATATGATTCTTTCTAACTCGATTTAAACGTCATTGATAGATCCACAATTGGAATTGGTAAAATTTTAAAATTCTTCCGCTGTGCCAACCAATCCCAACAACTTCCAATCTATTTAAACTCCCTACTTCCTTATGTCTTTTGTACTATTTCTTCACATCCTCCTTTGTTTACTCAAGTTGAAATGCCATGCTGTTGAGTTGTTAGAAAATCCCCCGTGTCATCCTCTTCCTGCACCTCCACAACCTCCTCCTCCTCCTCCTCCTCCTCCTCCACATCCTCTTTTCCCTCAAGTGATGTAGTGATGCATCATGCAGAATGCATTGACTATGTTGTGGGGAGGCTGACTGGAAATTTGTCAAGTATGAACTATAAGGCCAATCTCATTTTTGATAAGTATGGGATTGGCCATTATGATCCCGACATACTCCTAGATAATTTAGGCCACTCCTCTGGTAATGAGTAGCATGATGATTATGTTGCAAATTTTTAGAACTTTTGATTCATTCAAATTGAAGGAAACAAAAGTTCAAAAATTCGCAGTAGACCTCATATCATCTATCGGAGGTTGATATTTTTTGGTTTTATTTTTATAAAATATAAAAATGTAATTATCTAGTCCTTATTAGCCCAAAATTGTTTAAAGAAATATAACATAGCTCACAGTTATTAACAAAGAATCATGATAAATGTAAACAAATAAATAATAGTTCCTACAAACGAATTGTGATGTAAAGTCTTGGGTATGATTACGCAAAAAGCCCTACCATTCCTTATCTATTTAAACATCTGAAATAGAATACACTTGACACTTAGTTTGTTCAAGCAATGCCCACAAACATTGTAACCCTACTGCTCTTATTGTCCTTTCTGGCCTAAGAGTCATTTTTAGTTGAATCGTTTGACTTCTTAGATACAACTACACTAGTGAATACACTTGACCCTCTTCTCAGTGATTGTCGTATGAGTTGCTTTCGCTTGCTCTAACTCTCTTTTTTTTTGCGAGCCACAGCTAGTTAGTTATGCCATTTCGTATTATCCTTCATGGATTCACTTTGAATGTTCCCTTCATGTTACTTGCAATGTCCAACCCCACCGATTGGGCTACCTTTGTAAGTCATAATGCGATAAAACGTTCAAGATGACATTAAATTGCTTTTAAGTTATGTTTTTTTGGAAAACCCTTTTATTGCCTGATAGAAGGTTCCTTTCCTGTGATGAATAAACTAGTTCAGTTGTACTAAGAGTCATACATGATCAAGTGAATACCAATTTTGGTGAAGTCATGGTGTGATAAAGCATTCAAGGTGACATTAAATTGCTTTTGTGAAGTTATGTTTCTTTTTGGAAAACCCATTATTGCTTTGATCAAAGGTTCTTCTCCTATTTTGTATTGAGTAGGTTGCACCAAGTTAAAGCTCTGAAATTCAACAATGTGAGATTAGTCCTAGACTCTTCAATGTGAGAGTTTCTAAGCTAGTTGGTCTCAATTCTATGTAATATATGGCACCTGCATATATGACAGTCATAACTGTGATTTATAGTCAATAATAACTGTCATATATTGATGATTCTGTAGTAGTGTAAGGTCGAGGGTAGTTTTACTTTTTCTTGGTCCTCAACCCTAATTTTCCCTATTTCTAACAATTTTGATTCCAATTTTATAAGGAACTTCTTGCACTTTTTTTTTGTGAAATAGCTAATACCATTTTTGGACATTCAGAAGATGTAATTTTAGGCTTCCAATATTATCTTCAAACAAATCAATAGTGAAATCGTGTTTTGATACCACCCTAGGAATGCAAATAAAAAAAGGGAAGTATTGCTTGAAATGAGTTTAATACCACTTATTCTAATATCATTATATCTTATACCATTGTTACTTTTCACAAAATTATTACACCTACTAATCCTCTGTAAAATAAAACAAAAGCAGCCTATTATGAAACATACCAAATTAAATGAAAGCATTTAAAACATACAATACAACCTAATTTAAAAAAAAAAACATAACAACAAACACACCAAGTATATAATAAGGATTTGTCTATCTTTCTCAGTGCTTAATATTCTCTTCCCCTCTTTGCCTTAAACGGCATCATTTGGTGACAAAATGGAATTGGGCCAACTCAACTATAATTGTTTCATGTTTTTTCTATTTCTCCATAAGCACATCCTATTTCCCCTTCTTCATCCAGCAATAGGACCTCTCCTTCATCTATTGACCTTCGACCTAGTTTCACTTATTGACGAAAGTGAAGCAAGTAATTCTCAATCTGGCGTGTTCCTCTCTTACTGATTCAAGAGGTTAAATTGGGCTCTTCAATTGAATTCCAAAATCCTTAGAAGCAGACTTCGCATTAGGTTCATTGACCAATGAAAGCGAAGTGAGCAACTCTTGATTTAATATCTTCCTCTTTCACTTATTCAAGAGGTTAAATCAAGGATTTCAATTGAATTTCAAAATCCCTAGGAGCACACTTTACATAAGGTGCTATGCCACAACTTTGATAGATAATTAATTTTCTCTTTTGCTTTGTTTCATATACTAAATCTTATTTTTAAGCATGAGTTCCTATCTTTTATGGGTAAGTAGTTGAGAAATATTTTTGATGATAACCCCATATAATGGAGAATGTATGGAGGCTTAATTGGCAGTGCATGAAGGTCAATAAAATCATGTTGTTTTTAGATTGGAGACCTATTTGTTTCTTGTTGCATTGATATGCCAGCATACAATGTTTAAGATGGTAAATGAACTTTACTATTTGCCTTTTTCTTTTTAACATATGTATTGATACATGTAGATAAGAAACATAACATCTTATGCCTTTATTGGAAAATATATGAATCCTTTTAGTACCAATATTGCCATAGTAGTGTTGTAGGACTATTATAAGCAAGGAAGTGTTGCCTAAAATGGGTCTGATATCACCTTTATGGAGACCAAATGGCTTTGGGTGGATTTGGTGGGTTTTAAAAGGTAGAGGAACTTTTTCTGTATGAATTTGTGTGACTGGCTATATATGGGTATTAGTATTAAAAGCCTGATGAGGGGAGATGGGAGAGGTGAATTATTTACTACTCTATGTTGACTCATTTGGAAGTGTCGAAATAAGAGAATTTTTTAAGGCAAAGTTACTTCAAATGAGGGTCTGGTAATATGAGTAGATCTATACTATCCACATAGATGAGGCAAGAAAGAAGTTAAGTGGTACTAGATTGAACACTCAGCTAATTAGGTATAATGATTCCCAGTGATAACCTCCATTCTCTAGGTCGGTTAAAGCTAAGGTAGATGGAGCCTTCTTTACAATTAGGGGAGTTGGCTTGGTGGCCTTCTCAGGAAGGAGTGTCTACCGTCCCCTCCTTAATGTGCTTTGTAACACCATATTTTATAGACAGTTGGATGAGTTATAGATATATAATGAATACAAACTTGAGATAGAGTTCTTTTTTAAATTGTACAGTTTTGAGTTAAATACAGGATTAAAACCTGCACTTGAGTGGGTTTTAGAAAATTTTTTTAATTGACTTAACATGTGATCTCAATTTGGTTCACACATTTATTATAGTTCTCTAATTCTTAATCCTTTTATTTTAAATTAGAGCATTCTTTTGGTAAAAACCCTCATATTGGCGGTTAACCTATTAGGTATATTTTCAAGTATGGCCTCTACTTCTGCTTGTACTGAAAAGAATACAATATGCCCCTAGCACCCCTTTCTCATACATTTTTTAGCTTCAGCCACTGGCATAAAACTCAAATCTACAGTCCTTTCAACATTCTTTTATGAATCAAGATATACAATCCTCTTGTCCCCGCATTCCAACAACACATTTTTTGTTGTCAGCAAATTTAAGCCCAGTATGACCTCAAGCTTATGAAGTGGCAAACATATTAAATCTATCGTAGACTTATGCCCCATAACATTAATAACACAATTCAAGCAAGCATTGGTAGTAATAGTCTTGTTATCAGCCGGGGTTGACACAACCAAGTCATAAGGTAGTTTATGGTTACTTAGTCTTAGATGTCTAGCACAATCATATGCAATAAAAGAATGACTAGCACCTGAATCAAACAATGCTTGTAGTGTACTACAATAGAGGAAGATAGTACCTTGAATCATTTTAGGACACTTCCATGCCTCGTAGTGGGTTATCGCAAAGACTCGCCCTTGAGCTCTGGGCCTAGACTTAACCTCCTATTGTTTGCACTCACTAGCATAATGCCCTAGTTGTTGGCAGGAATAATAGATCACCAGTTTGTTGTATGCTCGATTGGGATGATTCTACAATATTGAGGGTATGGTGGTAGTGTAGGGGTTTTCTAGCTGCTACAATTCTCAGGCCAATAAGTTCCTTGTTGTTTTCCTTGGATAAAGACCCCTGGCCCTTTTGATTTTAGGAAAAGGTTCCTTGGTTGGGTTCAGTGCAGTTGTTGGTATTCATGGTTGGGTACAAGTTCTTTAGATTGCTTTCTGTGATCCGTCATTCTTCCTCAGCGTGGTTGAACTTCTGGAACTGTCTAGAAACCAACTTCTCTTTGATCTCATGCTTCTGCCACCTTATCAGCATATCAAAACTCCAACCCTCATCATCCTGGTATCTCAAGTAAGAAGAGTAAAAAGACAAGCGAATGAATCGTTCCAGATACTTATCAAAAGTCTTTTTACGTCCTTGTTAGAGGGATAAGAACTCTACTTCTTTTTCAATTCTATAGATATGGAGAAATACTTCTTGTTGAACTTCTCTTGAAACAATTCCCAAGTTACAAGAATGTTTCTGGCTAGCAGGATCATTGCTGTATTTCTCCACCATCTATCAGCATCCTCTTCTAACTTATAGATGGCCAGTCGACCTTTTAACTCGGTAGGCCATTCCAGTACCTCGAAGATCTTCTCTAGTCTAATCACCTAGTCCTCAGCCATATGGGGGTCAAATCCCACTTTGAATATTGAGGGTTGGTTCTTGCAGAGCTTTGAAACCTAGAACTATAAGTATCTTTTGTCGCGGGCTGGTACCCCGTAAGATCCATGATTCAGTTCAGTCTGTTGTTGCGACTCATCAGGTTAGGTTTGCTCTTAGTCTCTCTGTTGTTCCTCTCAATTTGTTTAATTATTTATGTTAGGATCATCAGGCACAGCGGAAGAATTTTAAAATTTTACCAATCCTAATTGAGGATCTATCAACGGCATTTAAATCGAGTCAGAAGGTTTCATACCTTTTAATGATTCAGAGTGTTCACGATCTCTAGGAGCCAACACGTCAGGTCCGCTCCCTCTACCGGTATCCACACGAATGCTTTCCAACCGAGACTGCATGCTAGCGCTTCTAACGTCTCCTAGGGTTTCCCGTGCGGCTCTCAATTCTCATGTGCATATCAATATATCTGCTCTACCAAGTTTATAACCTATGAGGGCTATCTTCAAATTTCAAAATTAATCATCATTAATTTTGAAATTAATTAACTATTCATTATCTTGATGAGCTAATTAAATAAATTTAGTTTAAATTAAATCTGTCCAACAGTTTTAATTTAACCTATTTATTTAATCCAAATAAAGAGCTATTAGATTTAATTTATCTTCATAAATTAAATATGAGATACTATATCTCTATCATGTTAGTTATTAAATTTAATATATCTTAGTAAATTAAATTTAAAACTAACACAATATAATAATATCATATAATATATATACATATATATATAAGATATATGTATTTCGAAAATTTATATCTATATAATATTATTAATGAATTTTATATTATATATATATAATTCGTCCACCCTAAATTAAACATTATCTCGTGTTGGGCCATTCTTGTGTGCGACCCTGTAGGCCCATATGAATTGGCAGTGGGCCAATAACTAACTCAAAAGTCGCAAGCGGCCTCTAGCAAGACATTACGACTACCCAATTCATATGAGGATCGTTATCACGATGCAACCTGCCATACAACCATGTCACGTCCCTTTTGTCACATGATATATCGATCAAGGATAAGCCATGGATAATGTCATCCTCTTGTTCCTGACCATTACTTTCTCGATTCCTGAGTAGCCTGATAATAGAGACGGAAACTCCTTTCCATCATAGTATGGCCATACATTTCTCAGACTCACTCATCGAGGGGCCCAGTAATATCTCTCTACTAATGTGAGGGACAAATTCCATCTTGATCATTCATATTCCTCTGCATGAAAAACCACCAAGACCGATCGTAGCCTTTATCATCACCTGGTCAAAAGTGACTTTTGACTAGTTCAAAGCTTAGCAGCTCTCATATAGGAATCCATGATAACCTCAGGTCTAAGGGCATTGTGACTTGGTTATACATGAGAAAAGATTATGACTTGATCCATGTAGCTTTCTCATAATGGGTCGGTCCAACACTTTGTACTCTTACAAGTGCCTAAGACTTTGATTCATATCTCCATATCTTATCAAAGTCATACTGATCTTGTTTCATCTCTGCTCCCACATAGATGACCAACCAGGGACATTTTAGGACAATCTTTATGAATTATCCAACGATACAATTATCACTGTTAACATGCATATAATATGACACAAGAATGGAGAAATTTCATTAAAATAATAATGTTCAAAGTACAATGATTGGCTCTTAGGGCACAATTTCCAACATCCTCCCACTTGCCTTAGGTGCAATCATTAATTTGCCTAATTCCCATTGCCCTAACATGACGCTCATGTTTTGCCTGTGCAAGTAGCTTAGTAAGAGGATCAGCAACATTATCTTCTCCTGTTACTTTGAATATCTTTATATCACCTATATCATTGATTTCTCTAATAAGATGAAATCGCCTAAGTATGTGCTTGGTCCTTTGATGTGACCTAGGCTCCTTGGCCTGTGCAATAGCACCGCTATTGTCACGGAACAAATCTATTGGATTTGAGATGGTAGGCACCACCCCTAGTTCAGTAATGAACTTTCTGATCCAAACGGCTTCTTTAGCTGCATCTGATGCTGCTATATACTCAGCTTATGTTGCAGAATTTGCTATAGTCTCTACTTAGAGCTCTTCCAGCTTACTGCTCCACCATTCAGGAGGAATACATATCCAGATTGCGATTTAACGTCGTCTTGGTCAGTTTGGAAACTTGCATCTGTGTAACCGGTTACGCAGAGCTCATCATCCAATCCACCATAAACAAAAAATAAGTCCTTAGTCCTTCTTAAGTACTTTAGGATATTCTTGACGGCAGTCCAATGACCCTCACCAGGATCTTGTTGGTATCTGCTGGTCATACTTAAGGCAAACGAGACATGCGGTCGATTAGATAACATGGCATACATGATGGATCCAATGGCCGAGGCATATGGAACCTTACTCATGCGATCTCGTTGATCAGGTGTACTATGACACAGATCCTTGCTAAGATGGATGCCATGAGACATGGGCATGTAACTCCTTTTTGAATCTTACATACTGAACCTATGCAGTATCTTGTCTATGTATGTTCTCTGACTTAGCCCTATTAGTCTTTTGGATCTATCCCTATAGATCCTAATTCCTAGGATATAGGTGGCTTCACCTAAGTCTTTCATTGAAAAGGACTTTCCTAACCAAGACTTGACACTCTGCAAGGTAGGAATATCATTCCTAATGAGTAGGATGTCATCATAAAGCACTAGAAATACAAATATGCTCCCACTAACCTTCTTGTAAACACAAGGTTCATCGATGTTTTGAATGAATCCAAACTCTTTGACTACTTTATCAAAACGATGATTCCGGCTCCGAGATGCTTGCTTCAATCCATAAATGGATCTTTGAAGCTTGCAAATTTTACCAGAGTCCTCTGGATGCACAAAACCTTCAGGTTGTGTCATGTACACATCCTTAAGTAGCTTTCCTTTAGGGAAGGCTATTTTGACATCCATCTGCCATATTTCATAGTCATAATATGCTATAATGGCAAGAAGGATTCTGATTGATTTGGCCATTGCAACTGGGGAAAAGGTTCATCATAGTCTATACCATGAGTTTGAGTGAATCCTTTTGCAACCAGTCATGCCTTGAAGACATTTACATTGCCATCTATGTCAGTTTTCTCCTTGAAAACCCATTTGCACCCAATGGTTTTTACACCTTCAGGTGGATCGACTAAAGTTCATACCTGATTGTCGTACATGGATTGCATTTCAAACTTCATGGCATTTAGCCATTTCTCAGAGTTTGGTCCCACTGTGGCTTCTCGATAGGTGGTAGGCTCATTTGCTCAATGAGCAACACATCATGCCCTTCAGTAATCAGAAATCCATATCTCTGAGGCTGATGCCGTGTCCTATCAGATCTTCGTGGACCTTGTGTTACTTGAGGAGGCTCAGCAACTTGTTATGAGTCGTTTCTAATTTCTATCTGTGGTTCTGTACTATCTTGTGGCTCTCGAATTTCTTCAAGATGTACATCACTCCCACTGGTTGTTTTAGAGACAAACTCTCTTTCTAGAAACTTATCATTTCGAATAACAAACACTTTGTTATCGGTGGGATTGTAGACATAGTATCCTTTCGTTTCTTTAGGATACCCCACGAAAAGGCACTTTATGGATCTGGGTACTAATTTATCAGAGGCTTGTTGCTTAACATATACCTCACATCCCCAGATATTGAGAAAAGATAAACTTGGTTTCTTTCCAGTCCATATCTCATATGGTGTCTTTTCAATTGCCTTAGATGGAACACGATTGAGTGTAAACGCAGCTGTCTCTAGGGCATGTCCCCAAAAGGATGGTGGAAGATCTGTTTGACTTATCATAAATCAAACCATATCTAATAGTGTTCAATTCCTCTGTTCAGAAACACCATTCCATTGTGGTGTTCCTGGAGGAGTCAATTGTGAGATTATCCCACAACTCCTAAGATGGTCAATGAATTCTTGGCTTAAATATTCACCACCTCGATCAGATCGAAGTGCTTTAATTGTTTTACCAAGTTGGTTTTGTACTTCATTTTGAAATATTTTGAACATTTCAAAAGATTCAGATTTATGTTTCATTAGATAGATATAGCCATATCTACTAAAGTCATCTATAAATGTAATGAAGTAGACATAACCTCCTCTGGCAGCTATATTTAATGGTCTACATACATCTGTATGTATGAGGCCCAATAATTCAGTGGCCCTCTCACTGTGCCCAGTAAAAGAAAGGTGGCTTAGTCATTTTTCCTAATAAGCAAGATTTGCATGTATCATATGATTCAAAATTAAATGATTTTAGAAATCCATCTTGATGGAGTTTAGAAATGCGTTTCTCATTTATGTGTCCTAGACGACAATGCCATAGGTAGGTCGGATTCAAATCGTTTGATTTTATCCTCTTAGTAGTTACGTTATAGATATTCTTATTATTAGGATGTTCCAAATTTAATATATAATGACCAACATGGAAATCACCACCAGCATAGAAAATGTCATTACGATAAATAGAACATTTACCATTCCTAGTAATGGAAGTATAACCTTCCTTATCCAAATAAGAAAGAGAAACAATGTTATTACTCAAAGCAGGAACATAATAGCAATTGTTCAAAAATAACAAAAGCTCACTGGGCAGAACTAATTCATAAGTACCTATAGCTAAAGCAGCAACTCTTGCTCTGTTTCCAACTCGTAGGTCCACCTCGCCCTTCTTCAGCTTTCTACTGTCCTTTAGACCCTGCACATTTGTACAAATGTGAGAACCACATGCAGTATCTAATACCCATGAAGAAGAAATAGAAAAATGAATGTCTATAACATAAATACCTGAAGCGATAGCCCTGCTATCCTTCTTGTTCTTTTTCAGATCTTCCAGGTATAGTTTGTAATTCCTCTTCCAATGACTGGGTTCATTGCAGAAGTAGCAGACTCCTTCCTTTTGAGGCTTTGCCTTCTTGGGTGCAGGCTTGGTTTCAGGCTTGTTTGACTCTTTGGTCTTACCACCTGAGCCATTACTCTTCCATTTTCCCTTCCCTTTCTTTTTCATATCCTTTCCTTTCTGAACCATCAAAACTGTGCTAGGCTTTTTCTTAATGCTTTGCTCAGCAGTTTTGAGCATCCCATGCAGCTCATAAATTGATTTCTCCATGTTGTTCATGTTGTAGTTCATAACAAACTGGTCATAACTCTCCGGGAGTGAGTTGAGGATCAAATCCGTAGCTAACTCTTGGCTCATAGGAAATCTAAGCCTCTTAAGGTGATCAATATAGCCTTTCATCTTTAACACATGAGTAATAACTGATTCACCTTCAGCCATTTTGCAGGAATGTAAGGCCTTTGTGGTCTCATACCTTTCTTGTCTTGCCTGTTGCTGGAACATTTCCTTGAGATGTATAATCATCTCATGAGCCTCCATGAGTTCCAGATCTCTTTGGAGCTTGGAACTATAGTGGCAAACATCAGGCAACCTACATCCACATAGTCATCCTTATGCTTTTTGTAAGCATCTCTCTGAGCTCTTGGAGCATTGGATGCAGGCTCCTCAGGAATGGGTTGATATAGGACATAAGCCTTTCTTTCCTACTTGAGAACAATTCTCAAGTTCCTAAACTAGTTAAGAAAGTTTGTCCTATTGAGTTTGTCCTTCTCAAGGACCGATCGCAATGATAGTGTAGCAGTATTACTAGTCGACATGATTCTACAATTAAAATATGCAAAGTTAGTTAGTAATCTCCCACTAAATTAACAACCCTCAATATAATAATTAGTGGGCTACGATCCATATTTGGCTTAAACTTAAGTCCGCTTTGGCAAGACGCTTAAATTCAAGTTATTTAGTTAGGTAACCTATTTACCAATTACATCACATGTAACTCTTAGATCTTTATGGGATTTAAATGAAAACAAAAATCAGCGGAATTACAAGATCACATCTTTCTAAATAATTTCGTTTCGTATTAACCAAATCACATACATATTCGAATGTTTCTTATAAACACACGTACACATCCCATATATATCACATGTATAATAAAACTCAATTTAAATGCAGAATTGATCTGGCTCTGATGCCACTGTTAATATTGGCAGGCACAGCGGAAGAATTTTAAAATTTACCAATCCTAATCGAGGATCTATCAACGACATTTAAATCGAGTTAGAAGGATTCATACCTTTTGATGATTCAGAGTTTTCACGATCTCTAGGAGCCAACACGTCAGGTCCGCTCCCTCTACCGGTATCCATATGAATGCTTTCCAACCGAGACTGCGTGCTAGCGCCTCTAATGTCTACTAGGGTTTCCCCTGCGGCTCTCAATTCTCATGTGCATATCAATATATCTGCTCTATCAAATTTATAACCTATGAGGGCTATTTTCAAATTTCAAAATTAATCATCATTAATTTCGAAATTAATTAACTATTAATTATCTTGATGAGCTAAATAAATAAATTCAATTTAAATTAAATTTGTCCAACAGTTTTAATTTAACCTATTTATTTAATCTAAATAAAGAGCCATTAGATTTAATTTATCTTCATAAATTAAATTTGAGATACATATCTCTATTATGTTAGTTATTAAATTTAATATATCTTAATAAATTAAATTTAAAACTAACACAATATAATAATATCATATAATATATATATATACACATATACATATATATATAAGATATATATATTTCAAAAATATATATCTATATAATATTATTAATGAATTTTATATTATATATATATAAATATAAAATTCATCCACCCTTAATTAAACATTATCTCATGTTGGGCCATTCTTGTGTGCGACTCTGTAGGCCCATATGAAGTTGGCAGTGGGCCAATAACTAACCGAAAAGTCGCAAGTGGCCTCTAGCAAGACATTACGACTACCCAATTCATATGAGGATCGTTATCACGATGCAACCTGTCATACAACCATGTTACGTCCCTTTTGTCACACGATATATCGATCAAGGATAAGGCATGGATAATGTCATCCTCTTGTTCCTGACTATTACTTTCTCGATTCCTGAGTAGCCTGATAATAGAGACGGAAACTCCTTTCCATCATAGTATGGCCATACATTTCTCAGACTCACTCATCGAGGGGCCCAGTAATATCTCTCTACTAATGTGAGGGACAAATTCCATCTTGATCATTCATATTCCTCTGCATGAAAAACCACCAAGACCGATCGTAGCCTTTATCATCACCTGGTCAAAAGTGACTTTTGACTAGTTCAAAGCTTAGCAACTCTCATGTAGGAATCCATAATGACCTCAGGTCTAAGGGTATTGTGACGTGGTTATACATGAGAAAAGCTTATGACTTGATCCATGTAGCTTTCTCATAGTGGGTCGGTCTAGCACCTTGTACTCTTACAAGTGCCTAAGACTTTGATTCGTATCTCCATATCTTATCAAAGCCATATTGATCTTGATTCATCTCTGCTCCCGCATAGATGACCGGCCAGGGACATTTTAGGACAATCTTTATGAATTATCCAAGGATACAATTATCACAGTTAGCATGCAAATAATATGATAATAGAATGGTGAAATTTCATTAAAATAATAATGTTCAAAGTACAATGATTGGCCCTTAGGGCACAATTTCTAACAATTTATTGATTGCTCCCTATCCTCATTTTGCTTGGCTTTTACTTCCCAGAGCTCTTCTCTAAGTTTGTGTATCATGGCTTGTTGCTCAGTCAGCTTGCCAAGGATCTACTGTATGGGATCTGGTGGGTTTTGGTTCACCTCTTACTCTACCTCAACTTCCAACTTTATAGATATATTCTTCAGTCGAACCATTGTTCTTTTTCACTATTAAAAAGGAATCATACCATTAAAATCGTATTTGTCTTGGTTATATATATATATATATTCCTTAAACTTAAATATCACTACATTAGTACAAACAGGAATATACGTATATTACTACAAACAGTCATATTTACATCAAAAGTAGTCTTACTACTTTATCATTACAAGCCAAGTGCATACTAGTACTACACTCATCACATATATTGCCACACATACTCAATCATATGCCTAATAAAATGAAAGAACTCAAAAGGACCATACTCTAAAATATCATTTGTCTTCCTAGTCCTAAAAGTAGTGTTAGGAAAGAAGTACAAGGTGATCCTAATCTATATACCGTTAGGCATCTACAGCCCATATAAGTCCAAGTCCCAATACAATGACTTCACTTCATCCAAGAATGCTAAGTACTGAGTTGGTGGGGAGGGTTGGTATTCGGAGGTTTTCCAATATAACTCATTAATATACTCCCACAGCTTGTGGTCAGGATGTAGATAAAATCTAGCTCAATAGATAGAGCCCTAGAGCTAGCATCAAAGTCTGAGTACTGCCTGTAATCCCCTACCTTGATAATCGTAATTAAGATTCAAAAATGCGTAATTTAAAGGAATTAGAGACCGACGATTACGTTTTTCTCAAATTAAAATTCGTTGAACAGGGTCTCAAATTCATCTTTCGAATCTAATTACTCTGCACAGTTCAATCATATTCATACATATCAGAGTGCATAGCCAAATTCCCAGCAACTCCCGGGTTTCATACATATATAAACTAAGGGTTGTAAGTTCCAACTAGGGGATTACATGACCAACATCAACGTAATATCTACATTTCAAAAAAAAAATAGTAATCCCAAGTCCAAAATAGATAACCAATAGCCTAACAACACATCTCTACAAGATCCTAGCCGCTCTTGGTGGTTCACTTCTCCTTGGAGCCACTTGCCCTGTCTGAAATGTTAGTCAATGGAAAGAATGAGATTCAAAAGAATCTCCATAGTAACAAATCACTCATACAGTGTATAAACACATAGCATATATGATCATGTTAAGCAGCATCACAATGTATCACGGCTTTCGCCACAAACGATAGTACTCATGGCTGTAATCTCTATGCGTCAACTTTCGCTGCGATCTCTATGTACCACAAAGTATCACTATTCGTCAGCTTGCGCTATGAACTCAAAGCATCACAATGTATTCGCAAAGTATTCTCAATGCATGACAAACATACATACAATGTTTCACACACAGTATAAGAGAAATAGTCACTACCTTGTTCTTTCCGATTGTGCTCTAGAGCAGGTGGATCACGAACAGGGTAAATATCGAATCCTACAATTCCAAATGCACCATTTAGACACTTCCATAGTGTTTCTTGAGGTTATATGAGTCTATAATGAAAATTTACAAAAATGCCCCCGTGGGCCTGGCCTGGGCCCACCGTACCCGGTTCGGTTGCACTTTTCCTGAAATTCTAATCTGGGCTATCCTAACATATTTCCGCCCAAGGAATCCATTTCTGGACTCAGAATTATCAAATTCAATGTAAAATTACAAATTTACCCTTGGCAGCCCTACTTCAAGGGTTTCAGGGGCGTTTTCGTAATTATGCTTTTTCGGCCTTTTCCGAAAAAGTGACCAACTGTAACCCCACCTAATTTTCGCTCCTGAACTCAATGGAACCATCAAATAATTGAAAATCCAACTCTAAGATCCATTTCTAGAGGTGGACGAAATTTATGAGCTCTCTGGAGAAAATCGGGGTTTTACGATTTCGGCTCTGTAAACGCCTTCCTTTCTACTCCTAACCACTTTATTAACCATTACATTAGGTTAAAACTAACATTAAGACCCAATTTGGGCAGCATAACCCCTAAGCCATATCATTTCCAAACTTTAAAATCAATGGCAATCCGGCAAAATTTCACCGATTAAATTGCCCACATCAGCCAGAATAAGCAATATATGAAAGTTTGGAAGTTACCTCCAGCTCCTTTTGGCTTTTCTCAAGGGTGGCTAAAAACCCTAGCCCCTTGAACACCAAATTTGCTTCTCAAACACCTTAAATAACATAGAAGAGAAGCTTAGGAACAAGGTTATACGCATTAGGTACGAATTCATCGAAGAAATAGACCTACCTTGTAAGTTCTCTTTTCTTTCTCTCTCTAAAAGCTCTCAAAATTTCTCTCTCTCTTGGCTGTTGGTTCAGCACGAAAATGAGCTAAGGAAGAAGATGGAAAAATGATTTTATAATATTTTATGTCTTACTTTAATTATTCATTAAAGTAAAATTCCAAAAATCACACTTTATGTACATAAACATAATGTTGTACGCCCAAATAACATGTGCATAATATTTTCTGTTCTTGGCCCATGATAAAGACGTCCAAGAAGGTCCTTCCATTAGCCCAAATGAGTTTTCCATGTACCTCATAATTTCAAAACTTGCCATCACATAATTTCTTTATTTTCGGACTTAATGAGATTTCTGGCAGATTTTCTGCCCTAACTTTGAAAAATCATAACTAATTCTAGAAAAATCAAAATGGAGTGATTCCAAAGCATATAGAACCCTTATTGAGTCTAGTTTTAAGGCAAAATATAGAATTTTTCTGGATGGAATCACAAAATTCCCAAAATTTCAATCTTTGCATACTATTCCAAAAAATAATTAATTTCGCTGGGCAAACTTCAAAAATCCATAACGCTTAGCTCACAAATCAAAATGATAGAAATTATATGTCTATTTTGAAGTTTGACATGTGAACTTTAAGACTGGAAAATTTCAGAATTTGTAGACACCATTTGCCTATTTAAAACGTCCATACAAATCGGCTGCCCTGTACAGAGTTTCAATGGACAGAGTTTTCAACTTTTACACAATTGTTCCCAATGGTTCCAATTTCACAATAAACACTCTCCCCACAAGAATTTTCACAAGGAAGCCATTGGAATCATTAAAATATCCAAATTCCCATCACATATTCTCCAAAAGTGTTTATTCAACAATAATTACATCCACTTTTGAAGTCATTAGCCCTTAATCATTTTTTGGGATATTACATTTCTCCCCCCGTAAAATAAATTTCGTCCTCGAAATTTGTCACACAACTTGAGCCATAAACTCTAGATAACATCTTCGCATATCTGCTTCTACTTCCCAAGTTGCTTCCCTCTGAGTCATTCCCTTCCATATCACCTTCACAAATGGAATGCTTCGGTGTCTGAGCCGTCGTTCTTCTCTATCAATGATCTGTTCTAGCTCTATCGCATATGTGAAGTTGTCTTGTAACTCAATTTCTTCATATTCAATAATATGAGTGGATCAGGATGGTACTTCTTCAGTTGGGAAACGTGAAACACATCGTGGAGTTTGCTTAAGTTTGGGGGTAGGGCTACTCGATAAGCAAAAGGCCCAATCCTCTCAAGGATTTCAAAAGGACCTATATACCTTGGGCTCAGCTTTTTTTCGCTTGATAGCTCTCCCAGTGCCAGTGACTGGTGATACTCTCAGAAATATATGATCACCAACTTCAAACTCTAGAGGTCGTCTCCTCTTATCAGCGTAGCTTTTCTGTCGACTTTGCACTGCAAGAAGCCTCTTACGAATGATACGAATTTGCGCTGAGGTTTGATCAACAAGATCCGGTCCATACAGCTTCCTTTCTGAATTCTCATTCCAACACAAAGGCGATTGGCACCTCCTTCCGTACAACGCTTCATACAGAGCCATCTGAATGCTCGCATGATAGCTATTGTTATAGGCGAACTCGGCAAGTGGAAGAAAGCGATCCCAATTCCCTTTGAAGTCTAGAACACAGGCCCGTAACATGTCTTCTAGTGTCTGGATTGTCCTTTTTGACTGTCCATCCTTTGAGGATGATAAGCCATACTAAATCTCAGTTGAGTACCCAGGGCCTCATGCAACGCCCTCTAGAATCTCGAAGTGAATCAGGGATCTTGGTCAAAAATGATGTTCTTTGGTACACCATGAAGTTTCACTATTTCTCGAATATAAATCTCAGCTAGTTTATCTAGAGAGTAACTAGCATTGATCGGTATGAAATGCGCCGCTTTTGTTAACCGGTCTACAATTACCCAGATCGCATCATAACTCCTGATTCTGGGCAATCCCACCACAAGGTCCATGGTCACACTTTCCCATTTCCATTTTGGAATCTCAGGACTTTGCAACAAACCAGGTGGTCTCTGGTGCTCAATTTTTACCATCTGACAAGTGAGACACCTCGCTACATATTTCGTCACATCACTCTTCAAACCCGGCCACCAATACATAGACTTCAGATTATGTTACATTTTGGTCATACCAGGATGAAGAGTATAACGGCTCTTATGCGCCTCATCCAAAATTTTCTGTCTCAACTCCACCTTAAGTGGAACACAGATTCTCTTTTGATAGCGAACTAATCCACTAGGCGATAGATCATAGCCCTGAGCTTCTCCCCGTTTAATCTGAGCTAGATTACGCTGTATCCAGCTATCTTGCCTTTGAGCTTTTTCAATCTCAATTCTCAAGTCACTTTCCTCTTGGGAAATAGTATAATTGGCACAAAGGATCTGATTTGACAGATTCAAATAACGAAAATCCGCTATTAACTTCCCCTCTTGAATCATCATTGCTGCCACCAACACTGTCTTTCGACTAAGAGCATCTGCGACTACATTTGCTTTATCTGGATGATATTTGATTTCCAGGTTGTAGTCCTTAAGCAACTCCATCCATCGTCGCTGTCTCATATTCAATTCTTTTTTATCATACAAATATTTGAGACTCTTGTGGTTGCAGCACAGTTCTACTGTCACACCATACAGATAATGCCTCCAAATTTTCAAGGCAAATACAATGGCCGCAAGCTCCAGATCATGTGTAAGATAATTCATCTTATGAGGTTTGAGCTATCAAGAGGCGTAGGCCACCACACGTCCCTGCTGCATAAGGATACACCCTAATCCCTGCTTACTCGTATCACTATACACAATGTAGGTCAAGCTGGGATCAGGTATAATCAACACAGGTGCCGTAGTCAACCTCTCTTTCAACTCCACAAAGCATTTTTCACAATGTTCATCTCACACAAAAGGCTGATCCTTCCTCGTGAGCTTGGTCATCGGCAAAGCAATACATGAGAAATTCTGAATGAATCTCCGGTAGTAACTAGCAAGACCCAGAAAACTGCGTACCTCTGCCACAGATTCTGGCCTTTTCCAGTCCAACACTACTTCCACTTTACTAGGATCTACAGAGACCCCTTCTTGTGAGATAACATGGCCTAGGAATTTTACTTCCGATAGCCAAAACTCGCATTTACTCAATTTGGTATAGAGCTGCTTCTCACGCAATGTATTCAATACAATTCTTAAATGATGCTCATGCTCTTCTCTACTCTTAGAGTATATCAGAATATCATCAATGAATACCACAACGAATTGATCCAGATATTGTCAAAAGATACGGTTCATGTAATCCATGAAAACTGCAAGTGTATTGGTTAGCCTAAATGGCATCACCAAGAACTCATAATGACCATACCTGGTCCAAAAAGCAGTCTTTGGAACATCTTCTGCTTTCACTCGTAGCTGATGATGCCCTGACCTTAAATCAATTTTTGAGAATACATACGAACCGGATAGTTGATCTAAAAGGTCATCGATTTTGGGAAGAGGGTACTTGTTCTTAATAGTAATCTTATTCAGTTCTCTATAATCGACACATAGACGAAGACTCCCGTCTTTCTTTTTCACAAACAACACTGGAGCTCCCCAAGGTGACACACTGGGTCTAATAAACCCTTTCTCCAGCAAGTCTTCTATTTGTTTCTTTAACTCTGCCATTTCGTTTGGGGCCATACGATATGCGGCCTTAGATATAGAACCAGCTCTAGGCACAATGTCAATGGGAAACTGAACTTCCCTTTCTGGAGGTAATCCGCTAAGATCATCCGGAAATACCTCAGGGAATTCATTTACCACGGGTATACTACTCACAGTTTCACTAATCTCCCATTGCATAGAGAAGAATACCATATACCCTTGGCAACCCTTTTCAAGATATTTTTCAGCTTTAGCCGTAGAAAGGAAATTCATACTACCATTTACAACTTTGACCCTCTGAGAAGCAGGATATACTATCCTCCTATTCCCACAATAATGCATCACATTATTCGCCGTTAACTAATCAAAACCCAAAATGACTTCCAATTGGTAAAGCGGTAGACAAATCAAATCCACAGTAGATTGGTGCCCTTCTACAGTTATGACACAATTCAAACAAGCTTCTATAATCAAGGCCTTAACACCAATCGGAGTTGACACTATCAGATCAAATGGTAATTTATGAACATGCAATCCCAGGCGCTCCACGCAATCATAGGTAATGAAGGAGTGACTTGCACCCGAGTCAAATAGAACTTGCAATAAATAGCCATCAAGAAGAATTTTACCTTGTATCAACTTAGGAGATTTACGGGCCTCCTCGTGGGTCATAGCGAATACTTGGCCCTGAGTTTTCGGCCTCTGGTCTGGTCGTGGCTCTTTGCATTCGATAGCAGTATGCCCCACAAGTTTACAATTGAAGCATATTATTCAACCCTCACAAGTCTTACCATGATGTGACTGATTACAACGAGGATAGATCCAAGGTGTAAAAGGAGTTCTCTGTTGATCACGGTTCCCAAACTGGTAGGGCTTTTTACCACTCCCAGATAAAGATCCCTGTCCTTTTCGCTTCTGTGAAGTACCAATGTTACTGGGTTCACTACGGTGGCCAGTAGCTTTAGTAGGATATAGTTCTCTTAAATTATTTTCTGTGATCCTACACTCTTCAACAGCCTTGTTGAATTTAGTGAACATATGAGTGACCAACCGCTTCTTCAGATCACGTCTCAACCCCCGAATAAGCATGTCAGGTCTCCACTCTTCATCATCCTTATACCGGAGGTAGGAGGAATACCGGGGCAAACAGAGTGCGAAGGGGGTAATCTACTTCTCTATCTTCTTCTACAGCTCATGACTCCTAGTTAATGTGTCGTATACCTACACAGATAGAGTGCATTAGCTTTTTGCCAAGATCAATTGCTCTAATACCATAAAAGTGTAACACCATATTTTATAAATAGTTGGATCAGTTACAGACTTATAATAAATACAAACCTGAGACAAAATTCTTTTTTAAACTGTAATAGTTCCAACATAAATACAGGATTTAAACCTGCACTTGAGTGGATTTTCAAAAAAATAATTAATTTACTTAACACGTGGTCTCAATCCGGTTCACAGATTCTTTATAAATCTCCAGTTCTTAATCCTTTTTGTTTTAAATCAGATCATTCTTTTGGGAAAAGCCAGCTTATTGGTAGTTAACCTCTGGGCCTTTAGTGTTTGGTTGCCTTAATCTAATTCACGTAGCAAATTTGAATTACAGCATACACATTGATAAGCTAATCGTATGATTTACAACTATCGCAGTTAGCGTTATTGCTACAGTTATTCCTACTTATTTACATTTACAATTTATATAGTAATCCAAAATAAAAGATAATCAAAGAGTCTCCAATAAATCAACGTTTGCTTCACCTATCCGTGATTACTGACAGAGCTTAGTATTTATATATTTTTATTAATTAATCTTAGGCTTTTGTGAGACTTAATTGAATATTTTGGGCATAATTAAGTATTAATATGAGATTTTAGTGAAAGGCTAATTTGGAAATTATAGTGGTTAAATTGTTATATTTTCAATTAATATTTGTTATTCCCATTATTTCTTAATTGTGAGCAAAAGATATTACCTTTGTGAATCTAATTTTGTAGATGATGATGTGGCATAACTTTTATCAAGTGGCCAAGGTCAAAGATGTCATTTTAGACTCAATGAAGGATGAGAGTGGAACGTCACAAGTGCAAAATTTATTTTCACATTTTTTTTAAGAGGAGATTAAATGAGAAAGAGTCTTGTTTGGTAGTTGCAATTTTGTGCCTAAAGCCAAAACAGATTTTTACCTCTTATCCAAACATACCTTAACTCACTTTTAACCTAAAGACAATTGAAGAGAAAAGGAGGTGATAGCTGAATTATTTGAAGGGCGCTGAACGGAATTAAAGGAGTTATCTGGACTGAATAGATGTTGAAAAGGATAGCTGGGGTTGAATTGAGTAATTGAAGAAGAGGCGCTGTTTTGGATTGATATGGGAGGGTATTCACTGGAGCATTAGAGATAAGTGGACCAAATGGAAAGGTGTGAAAATGAGGGTTGATAGAGTTGAATAGAGAACAATGGACCGATTTGAGAGAGTAGCCAAAATGAATAATGTGGGAGCTGGACCGAATAGATTATAGAGAGGCCTGAAGATGGGCTAGACCGATTAGAATAATGGAAAGAGAGAGGTGGCTATAAAGGGAGAAGAAAAGAAGCAAGTTAACCGATTTGGGGAATGGAAGAAAAAGTATGAAGAAAGGCGGCTGTGTAAAAGTAAAGGACGAAATGAAGAAAAGGTGAAGAAAGCTAGCTGGACCGAATGAAGAATTGACGTAGAGGCTGCTGGACTATTTTTCTCCATGGCTAATTGCTCATCCTTTTCTCAAACCTCATCTTCCACTTCTATGAGTAGCTAAGTTTTGGTGATTTCCTTGAGCTCGATAATGGTTTGAGCTTCTAAATTTCATTGGATTCCTTTAAGCTCTCTTGCTAGTTCATAATTATATGGTTTGGTTAAGTATGTGGTTGTGATCTAAATTGTTCTATGCCAAGTGAATAAACTTGGTGGCTGAGCTAGGAGTTGAGTAATTAAGTTTTGTATGATTCATATTAAGAGTATGTTGAGTTATTTATTCTGAATCAGTTGAGGGCATTTTAAATGACTAAACTGAATGCTTCAAATTGTTGTAATAGTAATTACAATTTAGAATTGGAAGTTAATTATTTATCTTCTTAAGTTAAATTTATTTGATGATAATCATTTAATTGCTTCGGTAGAATGAATTAAATGAGTATTGCAAGTATGGATCTTATTAAATGAGTATTGCTTAGGTCCATCCTCTTGACTCATATTATTGAATTCTTATCATTAGTAAGACTAAAACCTCAACTCAAGAGAATCACATTTCATCATTAAACCAGTTTATTGAATTTATCTTGTTGTTATTGTTAATTTTGATTCTGTTTGCTTCTCTTTGTCTTGAAAACCGAGAAATGCAAAAATATTGAATTAGATTAGATTCCTTCATTAGTTTTAAAAGCAATTTCTCAAAATGATTTCTCACAACTTTAAGGTATTTATCACTTTACTATTTAAAACTTGAAAATTAATCTCCTCACAAGAATGACCTAGGTTGAGCTACTAGTTTATTTTAAGAACTCAGACGACATGGGTTTATCAATGGCACCGTTGTTAGGGAGGATGATTGCCAAGGTTTTAAATAGTTAAGTGTTCTTTTCAGTTGTCATAGTGTGTCTTAGTTTGGTAGAAAGTGTATGACACTCATTTGAATTTTGGCAAAAATTTGAGCTCTAAATGGCACTGTCTTGCTGGAACTAAAATATTCTTGCCTAGAAAATTCTGAAATTTGATATGCCACAATTTTTTTAGCATTCTGAACAAGACTAATAGCCATTGCTATTAGGTCTACTGGATTCTAGCCAAATTCAAAGATTTACTATACTTTTCTGAATTTTCTTTCTTTTAT
Source organism: Inga laurina (assembly GCA_963855925.1). Taxonomy (NCBI): domain Eukaryota; kingdom Viridiplantae; phylum Streptophyta; class Magnoliopsida; order Fabales; family Fabaceae; genus Inga; species Inga laurina. Next base: position 19,770,205 of record OY979712.1, read on the forward strand.
GGAATTTTTCTAGGTTTTTTATTAGGTTTGTTTTTTTGGGTTTTCTTTGATTTTTCTTGGTTGTTAGTGTGTTTTTGAGTTTGTCTTAGGTAGTTGCTAATTGTTGGAGTGTTTGGTAGTAGGTTAGGTCATTTTTCATGTTCATAGTTGTTTTGCATTCCATTTGCATATAACATTCTCTAAAAAAAATTTTGCATTTTGTTGCTTGCTATCATATTCTTAATAGCCATTGTGTGGTTTACTCTGGTTTTGTGGTGAGCAACTTTACATTTTTCATCCTTGGGAAGCTCTTGGTAATACTACTGGAATGGAAGATCCTCTTTCACAAAGCTTTGAAGTCATATGACATTAGTTATAGCTTCTTCATGCTTGGTTGAAGAGTTAAGAGAGAAGTTCCAATAGTCAAGATGATGATTCATCCTTCTACAACCTATATCATGAAACCCATCACCAACAATCTTTTCCACCATACCAACCCTTCCATGTCCCTTTATTACCCCTACAACCCCCATATAGGCTTCAACTATCTCCTTTACACCATCTACCCTCTTACTCACCATACCAACCCTCATTCTAATCATTTCACCCACCACTTTATGAACCTTTCCCACCATCCTACCTTGAACCTCCACCTCCACTTCATGACCCACAACCTAGTGGATTGGATACCCTCTTCTCACCCCACAACATAGATTCCCTAACAAGTGCCTTAACAAGAAAGTATGAGACACTCCAGGAGCAATACCTTTAGTTACTATGTATCAAGGAACAATTGATAGCTCTAAGGAGATATATGAGCAATTGAAAAATATTGATGAATTCTTCAAGGCATACTATGATCACATGTTATGGGTAAAGCGAGAGGCGAAGTTGGAACCCATTGGCTTCAAAACTTACGCAAGAAGGAACAAGGAACCCAAAATCAAGAGTTTTATGCTACTTCACATATGGAGAGTTCTCAACCTTTAATGATTCAACCAAATGCATCCATCCAAGCACAAGAAGTGACGCAAGTACAAAAAAGCAATGAATAGTCTTTCTTAGCCTTTGGTAACAATCATATCCTTATAGAAGTTGGCTCTCCAACTACTTTGATTGTTGAAGTAATTAATGATTTGAGTGATGATGAGGTGGATGAGGAAATAATTGTTGAATCCCCTTTAATGCTTGGACATGTAATTGCTCAACCCATTAACTCTAGTAGTGATGATTTGATTACATATGTTGATGATTGTAAGCATGACCATTGTGAAAATGTCAAACCTTTCATGGATACTAATGTTGTTGACGTGAGTAAGAATGGTTATGATCTAGAATGCCAAATGCATAAAATTTCCATTGGATTAGTTACTTGTAGCCTTGTTGGTAACACAGATTCTAAAGTTTAGACTGATAAAATTTTACATGTGGATGAATCTTTCCAACAAGTGATATCTTGAGATTTGCCACCCGATTTAGAAAAGAAAAATGATTGCTTTGAAATTTTGGAATCCTTAGGTGGTAATGATTTGAATAATTCTCTTTCTTCTTCCTTTCTTACTTGTGAAGGTGATTTGATGCACTCCAATTCTATATTGGATTCTATGCTTTCTACTTTACACAAGAGTGAAGATAAAGATGTTAAATCAAAATTGATCACTAATCCTAAGGTCAATCTTTGTTTGTAAGAGTTCAATCTGTGCATTTTTATGATGACAAAGTATGGACCCATTATTTGAACTAATAGTGCTTTTGACTTAGCTAGTGGCACTCACCTTGAATTACTTGAACCTAGTTTTATGCTTTATGATCATAGTTATTTGCAGATGATGTCAAGAATATTCCCAACTCCTATTTCTAAATCCTATTGTCTGATTTACCTAATGATATATTATGATTTGACGTTGTTAGTGATTTTATTGACTTGGATTGTGCTATAGATGATAGAGTAGTGCTTGACTATGACACTACCATTACTAAAATTCAAATTAATTATTTGATACTTAGTATTATTTGCTGTGTGCCACTAGTTTGTGTGAAGCACCTATTATCGAATGCACCCAACGGTAGTCTTCTCACATAACATACACCATTATGTCATTTCATTTGTCCTAACGCTTTCCATGGATTTAAGTATTTTGATTCATGTGGCATCTTTAAAGTAGGTTCTGCTGTTGTTTTGGTTAATTCTTTGTAGTCTAATTCTTTTGGTGGTTGCCCTCATTCCTATTATCTTTAGATTTGGGAACCTCTACCCCTACTTGGGCCTAAATTGTTGAGGAGCAAAATACTGAGCTTCTTTTTTATTTTCCTATCTAGCTACAAGCCACCATGATTATAAGGTTGTATCTTTCCTTATCTTGTTCTAAATTTATTTGATCATATGCTATTGAACAAGTGTAGGGGAGAGACTACCAGTAGTAAAAGGTAGCATGCGTGTCTTATTTTTCTAGTAGCTAGAGATTGTCATTTTCCAATTGAATAAACTCCATTTTGAATCGTACTCTTGTGGTTAGCCTTATCTTCCCCTAGCCTTTTCTCTATATCCATGTGCCAAATTTCTAAGAACTATTTCTACTTATGCCTTATCTTTCTCTCTCCTTGTGACGATGATGTGTTGTACTTCAATCTTGAATTGGACTTCACAACATTCACTTCACCCAAGAGATAAGTGCAACTAGGTTCTATGTGTTTGTGAATTACATTGAGAGCAATGTAAGGAATGAGTGTGGGGGAGTTTGTTTATTCACATGTTGGATTTCACTATGACATTGTTGTTAGAACCGATTGACACCCAAGAGGGGGTTGAATTGGGTGTAAGTTAAAAACTGAAGAACTTTAAAAATATTTTCGGATCTTAGTGGAAGTAATAAATATGAAAGTAATGAATCATAAATCAATAGTAAGATTAAATAATGTAAGCTGGAAATATAAGAGCTTAGGAGAGAGAATATGAAACTATAATTTATCCTGGTTCTGTCCAATCTGTGATGGCTTATGTCCAGCCCCCAGGCTCCTCCTGAGATTTTCAAATCCACTATTTTCTAAAGGCACAAGAAAAGCCTTTACAAAGTTCTCACCAAGATACTCCCCCTTACAGCAAGTCTTACGAGCAGAGCAATCTCGAAGATCTTTCCCTCCTGCTTAAAGGTGCAAGTCTTACGAGCAGCAATGCTCTCTCTTACTTACACCACTATAAGTCTTACGAGCAACAATGTTCTCTCTTGCTTGCACCTTATAAGTCTTACGAGCAGAAAGTCTTACCGGCTATTCTCTCTACACTTCCCCGTAAGGAAATCAACCCAGTCAAGGTCCCTCTACCTTGAGATCAATTCGGAAATATAGTTGAAAGTGTTTATAGACTCTCTCACAGAGTAGATATAATGAACACTGAAGTACAAAAACAAATAATCTCTCTCTCAAATATACATTATATAGAAAATAGATAAGAACAAAGAGTAGTTAGATTGAAGTAGATGATTCATGATCTTTTCATGTTTCTCGTTGATTTCGTCTGCTTGAATCTCTTATATTTATAGTTGAGTAGGATATGACCGTTGTGAGTATTTCAACCTATCTGCTGAGTCCCATTGCTTCGTTTGGCCGTTCTTCACATTTAAAAAACTAGCCATTAGAACATTGGACGCTCCGCTTCCGTAAAGTCAACTTTTGTCTCTTTACATCATCTCTTCATTGCATTCCTGTAGAAATAAATTAAAAACTAATATAATATAGTGTTAGAGTGATTAGAAGCAAGAGGAATGAGTTATATGATTATTCCATTAATTTCCAGAATCTTCAGGACATTGTTTTGTTCTCCTGGGAAGCATTGCTCGAGTGCTCACTCCAGTAAGCCTGGGCATTACTCGAGTGATCCCTCGAGTAATCACATTCAAATTCTTGCTGAGAGCATTTACAACTTCATTACTCGAGTGATCCCTTGAGTAATACTTTCTTCTCATTTCATGTTACTCGAGTACTCCCTCGAGTAATGTCACTCATTTCTTGGTCGAGAGCTACTGGATGATTTCTTCTCTGATTACTCGAGTGGCCCCTCGAGTAATGTCTCAAATAACTCTACAGATTAGTCGAGTGATCCCTTTAAGTAATCCCATACAATTCTTGATAGAGAGCGTACTGGAACAATTTCTCACACATTACTCGAGTGCTCCCTCAAGTAAGTTTTAAATAACTTGGCATATTACTTGAGTAAGCCCTTCAAGTGAATTCTTGATTTTGATTTGAAACATGGAAAATTATATATTATCGGAAAACTCTTATCGTCTATATTTCAGTGCAACAAGAATCAGCTCCAAACTCATTATACACAGAAAGTTATGATCTAAAGAGTATCTACTGTTCTTAGACAATCTCTGAAATCACGAGCAGCAACTTCCAAAAGAGATAGATCTTAGTATATAAATTAAAATGAAGCAAATTATATATCCATGGAAAGATCTTTGAGCCTAATTTTATATGGCACTAGTTTTGTCTCAATCTGATTTGTAATTTGAGAGTTATGTCCAAAATACCAAAACTGTTCTGGTAAAAGACTCTGATTCATGTGTCAACTTCAACAGATCATATCTCCCTCATATAAACTCCTTTGATTATGATCTTGGTGTCTATAGTTCCTGTTGGGAGTCTATTTTCATATGCCATTAGTTTCAGATCAATCCGACGTGTGGTTAGAGAGATATGTCCAAAATACCAAACCTTTATCTTACCAAGCAAAAATAGAGTACAATAAAAATGCAGATTAGTCAAGTAATCATGTCCATTACTCGAGTAACCACTCGAGTAATGACCTTTAGAACATGGCGGAGAGTCAAAACTCAAAAGAACACCTTGGGGAAGTTCCATAACTTCCGTTTAAGTCATTTTAGCTTCATATTGGCCCATTCCAACCTCCGTACGATCATAGAAACCTCCGATATCACTTCTAATAGCTTAGATCTTCATATACTCATGTGATCTTGCAAGTTCTTCTCTCTTCAATCTCTTTCTTCTTGTTTTGCCACTTGATGATCATTCTTCATAACCCAACTAGATATCTTCTTGAATATCTTTAAACTTCTTCTTTCTTTACTTGACTAATCTTTCCTCTTGAAATTCCCAGTAGTTCTTGTAAATTCTTCTTTATTTAATATCATTCTTCTTGACTCCATAATCCAATTAGATATCTCTTTTAATATCTTCAATCTTCTTCTTTCTTGGCTTGACTAATCTATAAGATATCCAACATTAAATATAGTAGTTAGTCAATGAAGATAATAAGTATGTCATACAAACGTTTTGCACTTCAATACTTGACATCTATATTTGACATCATCAAAACTAATCATATCTAACAATTGTATGCCTCTGTCTACTGCTTTTGTCCTCTATTATTTTTTATCCAATTCACTGAGACTTTTGAGGTCTTTAGTCATGGTTAAGTATTTCAATTATTCTTAGTTAGATTCATGGTTAAACTTGTTTTAAATTAGTGAATTGCCATAAAATTCAAGTGTTTTAATCATTCATGGCTTAATTTTGATGAGTTTGTTAGGGAACAAAGAGCCTAGTTGGAAGGTGTTTTAGGCCTAATTGTTCATTTCATTGTGTGATTTATCCACTTAGATTATTGCTCTCTAGAACTTGTTTTGTTTCTTTCTTAAGGCTACATTTTGTAATGGTATGGATAGAGATGGCATTGGCATTCATTTTTGTTAGTGCAAGCGTTTCACCCAAGAGGGGGTGAATTGAGTGATCCCATAAATTTCGTTGCATATAAGGAAATTGACGGAATATTAAAAAACAATTAAGAGCAAGGATAAATATCATCGAAGTGTACACTAGGAGTTATACTGGTTCGGCTACAACCACTTTGACCTACGTCGAATCCTCAAAACGTCTCTGAGAGTTTCACTATATTCTCCAAGATTCAGTGGGTTCTTGGCACCTCAGTACACAGCAAGTTCCTTCCCCTGGACACTCACTCCCCCTTACACATTATAATCAAAACCCCAACTCAAAGTTCCACTACCTTAAGTTGTCTGAATAATAAATATTGAGTTTGTAATGAAAAACTCTCTCACAGAGCAAATATGGAATCACTGAAGTACAATGAATGAGTATAAGTAAACAAAGCACTAAGAATGTGTTGATCAGGGTAATCCTTATTTGTGTCTTCTATTTACTTCTCTTTGAATGCTCCATATATATAGATGATTTGTAGTGTTCGTTGGAAGCAATTCAAACTTGTCCGTTAGAGTCGCGCAACAACAGTTGACTATTCTTCGTATTTGAAAACTATTCGTTGACAGTAAGTAGCGGTAGGTGAACGTTCGGACTTTTATTTGACTTCTCAAATATGTCATAATCTTTCATTGTTTCTCTACAAATATACTTAGAATACTAATAAAATGAAGAGTTAATCATATAGATAACAAATCAATAGATGTTTGATGAAAAATATAATTTCTGGACTGCCTTACTCGAGTGGCTACTCGAGTGATCAAGTTTGTTACTCGAGTGGTCCCTCGAGTAAACTTGTCAAAAATATGGCAGTGAGCAAATCAACATTTTACATAAGATATCACTCTGGTAAGACATGGAGTGATATATTACAAATATTGAAAATACCTGATTACTCGAGTGGCTACTAGAGTGGCTATGTATTTATCTTCACAAGCTACTCGGGTGATCACTGTGGTAAACTGCTTACTTGAGTGGCTACTCGAGTGGGCTTCATTTTTCTTCACACCATACTCGAGTGGTCCCTCGAGTGACTTTCAAATAACCCAGCAGATTACTCGATTACACCCTCGAGTAAATGTATCAAATTCTTGGCCGAGAGTTTGCTGTCTGGTTACTCGAGTGGCTACTCGAGTAATGCTTCAAATAATTCTACAGATTACTCGGGTGGTCCCTCGAGTAATGCTATTTTCTCACTGGTTACCCGAGTGGTTACTCGAGTAATATGTTCCATTTCTTGGCCGAGGGTCACTGGAAGATTTTTAACCTCATTACTCTAGTGATGCCTGTGAAAATCTTGTTACTCAAGTGGCTACTCGAGTAATGGTCTATATAACTTTGCAGATTACTCGAGTGGTCCCTCGAGTAACTTTGTCCAAATTTGTTAGTGCTTAACTAGATGAAATTCTCTTTGCTTACTCGAGTGGCTACTCAAGTAATGGCTTCTCTTACCTGAGTGGCTACTCGAGTAAGCCTTCACATAATTTGTTGATTACTTCCAGTATTTACTCCAAGTGATGCTTTGCCACTTTGTTCAAATCCATTTGTTTGTTATCAAATCCTTTCATATTATTGATCTAATCTTTGTTATCATCAAAACATATGGGATCTGACAATTTTTATACCTTCTAACCTAAACACAAATCAATCATTGTTCATTTTGATTACCCCTTTGAGCCCTTCATTTCATTTCCATTTTCATTAGACAAATGCCATGCTTGCACTTTCTATCAAGTTTTGTTAGTACTATGATGAGGAAATATGAATGTTGCTCTTTTAAATAGGATGATAAGTGCCATGCGAATTGAAAAAAAACAAGACAAACAAAAGCAAAATAGAAATAGAAAAAAAAACAAAAGAGAGGATTAAAAAAAATATAAGGTACTTCATAAAAGTAAAAAAATAAAAAAAAAGTGTATTGATGAGTTGAGATAGAAAATTTTGGCAAAAGAAAGTTACACGAGTGTGATTAGTGCTATTGGTTATGCTAATCAAATTTATTACATGCATGGTAGCTTGTTCTAATTTTCCATCATTTGGCCTATTCAACATTACAACCCTACAAATTCCTTTGGATTTATTTATGCCATTATTGCAAGTAGTGGAGAGCCTAGAAATATTACAAACCTATGGTAGAGTGTGGTTAAAGTGGATGAGAATGAGAAACTACCTTATATGAGAGAAGAATGCAAACACTTATCCTAGTTAAGGTTTCCAATTAAACTCATTGTAATTAAACTTTGGATCGCTTTGGCTATTTCAATTTTTAGTATGTTCATTGAAGTTGGATAGGACGATACCTGGTTATTTGACAAAGTGTGATGCTTGAAGCTTGATCTTACCTATTCTTTCAACTTTCTTCCCTCTTTGCCTAGTGTTTAGTTTAATGTTTTGCTTATGAGTGCAAAAGCTTAAGTGTGGGGGAATTGATAAAGCTCAATATTTATATATTTTTGTTAATTAATCTTAGGCTTTTATGGGACTTAATTGAATATTTTGGGCAAATTAAGTATTAATGTGAGATTTTAGTGAAAGGATAATTTGAGAATTATAGTAGTTAAATTGTTATATTTTTAATTAATATTTGTTATTCACATTATTTCTTAATTGTGAGCAAAAGATATTACCTTTATGAATCTAATTTTGTAGATGATGATGTGGCACAACTTTTGTCAAGTTGTCAAGGTCAAAGATGTTATTTTGGAGCTCAATGAAAGACGAGAGTGGAACATCACAAGTGCAGAATTTATTTTCACATTTTTTCTAAGAGAAGATTACATAAGTAAGGGCCTTGTTTGGTAGTGACATTATTTGAAGGGGGGCTGAACCGAATTAAAGGAGCTATATGGACCGGATAGATATTGAAAAGGATAGCTAGGATTGAATCGAGTAATTGAAGAAGAGGCGCTATTTTGGACTGATATGGGAGAGTATTCACTAGAGCACTGGAGATAAGTGGACTAAATGGAAAGGTGTGGAAAGGAGGGTTGACTGAGTTGAATAGAAAAGAGTGGACTAATTTGAGAGAAGCAGCCAAAATGAATATTGTGGGAGTTGGACCGAATAGATTATAGAGAGGCATGAAGATGGGCTAGACCGATTGGAATAATGGAAAGAGGGAGGTGGTTATAAAGGGAGAAGAAAAGAAGCAAGCTGACCATTTTGGGGAATGGAAGAAAAAGCATGAAGAAAGGCGGCTGTGTAGAAGTAGAGGACGAAATGAAGAAAAGGTGAAGAAAGTTAGCTGGACCGAATGAAGAATTAACGTGGAGGCTGCTGGACTATTTTTCTCCATGGATAATTGCTCATCCTTTTCTCAAGCCTCATCTTCCTCTTCCATGAGTAGCTAAGTTTTAGTGATTTCCTTGAGCTGGGTAATGGTTTGAGCTTTTAAACTTCAATGGATTCCTTTAAGCTCTCTTGCTAGTTCATAATTATATGGCTTGGTTAAGTATGTGGTTGTGATCTAAATTTTTCTATGCCAAGTGAATAAACTTGGTGGTTGAGCTAGGAGTTGATTAATTAAGCTTTGTATGATTCATATTAGGAGTAGGTTGAGTTGTTTATTCTGACTCAGTTGAGGGCATTTTAAATGACTAAACTGAATACTTTGAATTGTAGTAATGATAATTACAATTTAGAATTGGAAGTTAATTATTCATCTCGTTGAGTCAAGTTTATTTGGTGATATTCATTTAATTACTTCGGTAGAATGAATTAAATGAGTATTGCAAGTATGGACCTAGCGGTAGCTTAGGTCCATACTCTTAGCTCATATTATTGAATTCTTATCATTAGTAAGCAAGGAAGATTAAAACCTCAACTCAAGGGAATCACATTTCATCATTATACTAGTTTATTGAATTTATCTTGTTGTTATGGTTAATTTTGATTCTGTTTGCTTCTTTGTCTTGAAAATCGAAAAATACAAAAATATTGAATTCGATTATATTACTTCATTAGTTTTAAAAACAATTTTTTAAAATGATTTCTGATAACTTTAAGGTATTTATCACTTTATTTTTTAAATATTTGAAAATTAATCTCCTCACAAAAACGTCCTACGTTCAGTTACTATGATACATTTTCAAACCTAGTTTATTTTGAGAACTCACACGACATGGGTTTATCAATGTTGATGAATCTTTCCAACATGTGCTATCTTGTGATTTTCCAGTTACCTTGTTGCCCTTGGAGTTGGTCACCTTTACTATAGATAATTGGTTAGAAATGGTGAGATTCAAAAGAATCCCAGTAGTACACAGATCACTCATATGATATGCAGAATACGAAGTATGTAAACAAATCATTAACAAAACATTTACAGTATGCAGTAAACAAAAGGCCTAATCGGTCCCTTATCACAGAACCACAGTGGTTGGTGACCAAGAACTTGCAGCCCAGGGCCTCTACCCTATACAAGATATGCAGTCTAGGGTAGCCCCGTATACTGCAGCCCTGGGTAACTCCTTATGCAACTTGTACTTATGTGTCTTACCCCCTAAGGACTAAATGTTCCACACATAAGCAGATGATATGGAATACATAACAACAACACATATGATATAAGGGATACGATACTACCTGACAGCCTTTCCAAACTCGGTTTTTGTTTCCAATCTCATGGACGTCCCAGGAAAATGTCAAATCCTATAAATTTGGAATTCACGAATGGGTAAGTTATTACTTATTCCAATTCTTTGATAACTTAAGACTCTTGAGTTGGTTATCCTTAGGGTAAGTGCACTAGGTTGAATGATAAGTCTGTGTTTACCCTAGCCCACAATGCTTATCTTCACCCTTAGAGTTCACATTTATTACATTTTACCCTAACTCTCTCATTTTCACAAGTCATTCCAAAGTTGGCAAAATTTTCAACAAACTTTGAAAATTCATATATTTTTCTAGTAATATCCAATTCAAGTGATTCAAAATTCTATGATCCTTATCAAGTCTATTTTTAGGGAAAAATATCTCCCTAAGCCAGTAACACATACAGAATTCTAGAACAACAATTCAATTCACACTGTCACATAAACATTCCAGTTTTAAAGGTCTGTCTTCAAAAATGTATAATTCTTAGTGTATAGATCCAAATGACACAAATGACATATCAAATTAAAGCTTGACATGTCTACTTTCATTTTTGAAATTTCAAATTCATTAGACATCATTTGATTTTCCAAAAACACATCACATTCTCTCTACCTTGCAGGAAACCTACACTTGTAGCATAGTTTCAGTTCTAGTTTTCAGTGTTTTATTACAGTGATCCAGAATTTATAGCCAAAGGTTATTCCTACATAGTTTTTCATTTAGAATATATTGGGACATCAAATTTAAAAAATTCCTACTCCTTTTACATGTCCTATTTTGATAGAAAGTTGCTACACAATCCAACACTCACCAAGTTGCCAATTTAATCATCAAACAAGTTTTATATGCTCTTTAAACATCACAAGGCATCATGTATATAATCAAAACACCATGAATCCTCAAAATCTTAAGACCACCGAAATTAGGGCAGCAATACAAGTTCTAAAATTTCCAACCAATCAACACAATATATAGCTCAAAATGAAGCTCTAACTCACCACTATCACTTTCCCAAGCTAGTTCTTTAATTCTCCAACTTTGGCTCTTCTTTGACAACTCAAAACACCTCCTCTTGAAAAAAATCATAAAATTGAAGCTCTTAGAGAGGATAAAAATGTTAAAGAAGAGACTTTGAGCTAGAAAAGTTATTATTAAGGTGAAAATCAAGATTGAAATCTCACCTTGCTTCTTGTTCTTCAAGATGACTCTTTCTCTTTCCTTTTTCTTTTTCTAGCCTTTTTCTCCCCTATTTTTGTGCTTGGCCATCTTTTAATGAATAAAAGGGAGTGAATGATGGTTTAATATTCATTTCCTTGCTTCTTGATTTACTTGGCTGAAATTGCTTAAGGGAATAAGAGAAAATCCATGTGTCAATCAATTGGCGGCTTCTTGAAAAATGGAAGAGTTAATTAACTAGGGTTAACCAAGTGGTGTTCCTTCTTTCTTTCTCCTTTATCCCTTGACCAGAATTCACTTTTCAAAATGGGAGAAGAACTGTTGACCAAAGTGCTCTTGAAATCTTTCCTCTTGGTCAAACTTTCCAAGTTTGGAATAATTGGAAGATACCTTAACTTTTCTTCTCTTCTTTTTTTTCTTTTCTTTTGACTTGGTCAATGAATTTGGGAATGCTTCAATTGCATATTCTCTTTCTCTTTTTCTTGGTCAAAACTGAATTTTAAAGTCAAATTGAAGGGATAATTTGTTGACCAATTGATCTCATATGTATTGGTCCAATTGAACTTTGGTATTCTAAGTGGTTTGACATCTTGACCAAACTCTCCTCCTTCTTTTTTGTCCCTACTTGGCTGAATTTAGCCCTTGCTAAAGGAGGGTTAATTTGTTTTTTGATCCTAATAATTACTCTTGCTTTTGAAGATTACATCTTGGCCCTTGATTTTCTCTTCAAATTTTAACGTCAAGATCAAGTGGCAAATGTCTCTTTTGCCCTTAATCACAACATTATTTATTGTTTTGCCATTGGCTCTTTTATTTCTCTTTGTTTCCTTATTCAAGATGCCATTACCTCTTTATTTTATGTCTAAGTTAGTCTTTTAGTCATTTCTAACTTTAGACAAAGAAATTATGTAGTTCCCTTGAGCTAATTGGAGCTAAGTGCATTGTAAAAAGTGATTTAACATCATTACAATGTCTATTTGGTACATTTAGCCCTTGAGTAAAATTTGGGTTATTACATGCTCTACGCTGAATCTAATTTTTCCCCCTATCCCAATAGTGTTGTTTTCAATTTTATACAAATTTTCAAAAATTTTCCATGAAAATCTGCATGGTTTTTTTTATTGAAAGTATTAAATCTTTGAAAAATCATACAAAATTGAAAACAACACCATTTTTAGCCTATGAGATATCAAAATGTCACTCAATTTATGTAAAATATAATGATCCAAATTGTAATATCCCAAAAAGTGATTAAGGGCTAATGACTTTAAAAGTGGATGTAATTATTGTTGAATAAACACTTTTGGAGAATGTGTGATGAGAATTTGGTGGTTTTAGTGATTTCAATGGTTTCCTTGTGAAAAATTTTGTTGGAATAGGTTTGATTGTTGATTTTGGAGCCATTGGACACATTGGTTGAAAATTTGAAAAACTGTTAAGTGTAATTCTGTGCAGGACAGTCGGTTTGTATGGACATTTTGAATGGGCAAATGGTGTATAAAAATTCTGAAACTTTCCATTCTTAAAGTTCACATGTCAAGCTTCAAAATGGACATATAATCTGTGTTATTTGAATTTGTGAGCTAAGAGTTATGAATTCTTGAAGTTTGCCCAGCGAAATTAATTATTTTCTGGAACAGCAGGCAAAGATTAAAATTCTGGGAATTTTGTGATTCCATTCAGAAAATTTCTATATTTTTCCATAAAATTAGACTCAATAATGGTTATATAGGCTTTGGAATCACTCCAATTCGATTTTTCTAGAATTAGTTATGATTTATCAAAGTTCGGTCAGAAAATCTGCCAACAAATCCGAAAATGGAAAATTTGTGATGGTAACTTTGTAATTATGGGATAATTTGTGATCAGCCCATTTTGGCACAGAATTGGGCCCCTGGACGTGAATATGACTGACCAAGAAGAGGAAAGAGTGGTTGGAATTTAATTGGGCTTGTGAACCATTTATATGTACAAAAAGGATTTGTGTACATAAAGTGGATTTTTGGAAATTTCTAAATATGACATAAGCAAGCAATACCATTGTTAGATCTCATGTTTTGATGATAACAAAGAATATTATGAAAAAAAATTTAGTTAATAAATAAGTTTGAACAAAGTAATAACAGAGAAAATCATCACTTGAAGTAAGCATTGGAGTAATGAAGAAAGGCCAAGAGAAAAAGCTGAGAAACTTGATCAGAAGCAAATTTTCTAAGTCATTACTCGAGTAAGTACTCGAGTAAAGAGACAGAAACTTGAAGTAACCAGAGACACCTTCAAGTAACCTACCAAGAATACTCGAGTAAGTACTCGAGTAATAGTGTAAATGTTTTCAAGTTGCTCTTGGCCTGCCAATGTTACTCGAGTAGATACTCGAGTAACCAGGTAAATCATTTGGAGTTGCTCTCGGCCTGCCAACGTTACTCGAGTAACTAGGTAAAAGTTTTCAAGTTCCTCTCGGTCTGCCAATGATACTCGAGTATGTACTCGAGTTACTCTGTTTCAGAAAATGTGTTGCTCTCAGCATTTTGAACCCTACCAACGTTACTTGAGGAGCTACTCAAGTAACTCACTATGGTAAGCAAAAATGTTAAGGTAGTACCCGAATAACTTGATTTGGTTTTTTATCACATTTCACTCGAGGCACTACTCAAGTATGTAGGTATGGAATGACTTATTTAAAGTGAATTACTCGAGTAAGTACTCGAGTATCTAGAGTTATTTTTGAAGAAAAACCTCAAGTCTTTACCTGAGTAGCTATGCAGAAAATTTATATTTACTCGAGTATGTACTCGAGTAACAAGGTAATCAAACTTGAAGTGCTCTCAGTTTTGAAATCCTGCCAACATTACTGGAGTAAAGCATCGAGTAACAAAAGTTTATTTGAAGGTTTACTCGAGTTGGTACCCAAGTAACCTATGAAGAAAAGAGTACATTACCCGAGTAGGTACCCAAGTAATCAAGTATTTCCAAAGGTTTGAGATTTTGTTTATTCCATGCACTACCCAAGTAATGTTATATCTATTTGTTGACTTGCAGTTCATCAAAGTTTTCATGATGATACTCGAGTAAGTACTCGAGTAAACTTTAATGAATACTCGAGTAGCTACTCGAGTATGCAAACCCAGAAATTCAGAAATCTTTCCAACGTTCATTGTTTTGTTTCCTATATGATTAACCTTTCATTGTATTAGTATCCTTAGCATATCCACAGATAAACAATGAAGAGATCTTACCAAATAAGGAAAGTCAAATGCAACGTTCAAATGCCACCTACCACCACCTACCGCAAACGTATGTCTTTCAAATACTGGAAAAGTCAATAGTCACTGCGCACGCTCCAACGGGCATGAAGAAATATGTTCCAGCAATCATTACCAACGTATCTATATATATGGGAACATCCAAACAGAGAAAATAACAAGAACACACACACAAACGTATCATCAAAGTTCATTACTCTGTTTTACATTATACTTGTAATTCTATGCTTTAGTGATTCTTATTAACTCTGTGAGAGAGATATTTCATTCAAACTCAATATTTTTTATTGAGGTAACTTAAGGTTGTGGAACCTTGAGTTGGGATTGGATTACAACTTTTAAGGGGAAGCGAGTGTCCAGGCAAAGGAATTTGCTTGTACTGAGGTGCCAAGAACCCACTGAATCTTGGAAGTTATAGTAAAACTCTCAGAGAAGCTCTGAGGACTGGACGTAGGTCAAAGTGGTTGTGGCCGAACCAGTATAACTCTCGGTGTACACTACGGTGATATTTCCCCTTACTCTTTATTGCTTTATATTCACCATCAAGTTTTTATTTGCAACGAAATTTTAGTATCACCCAATTCACCCCCCTTCTTGGGTGAAACGCTTGCTCTAACAACCATGACATGAGCCTAATGTTATAAAACAATTACAGCACTTTTTCCCTTCCATTTCCCGTCGTCTTTTCCAGCAACATAAAAGTGAGAGAGAGCTTGGAGAAAAATAGAGAGAAGGAAGGAGAAATCTCACAAGGTAGGTCGATTTCTTCAGTGAATTCGTACCTAACGTGTATAATCCTTCTCCTAAGCTATTCCTCTATGTGAATTAAGGTTTTGAAGCAAAGAATTTCATGGTTCAAAGAGGCTAGGGTTCAACCAAATTTGGGAAAAGCTAGTGGGAGCTTGAGGTAACTTCCAAACTTTCGTATATTGCTTATTCTGGTTGCTGTGGGCAATTTAATCGGTGAAATTTCATCGGATTGCCATTGGTTTTAAATTTTAGAAATGATATGGCCTAAGGGTTATGCTGCCCAAATTGGGTCTTAATGTTAGTTGTAACCTAATGTAATGGTTAATAAAGTGGTTAGGAGTAGAAAGGAATGCGTTTATGGAGCCGAAATCGTAAAACCCCGATTTTCTTCGGAGAGCTCATAAATTTCGGCCAGCTATAGAAATGGGTCTTAGAGTTGGATTTTCAATGATTTGATGGTTCCATTGAGTTCAGGAGCGAAAATTAGGTGGGGTTATAGTTAGCCACTTTTTCGGAAAAGGCCGAAAAAGCATAATTACGAAAACGCCCCTAAAACCCTTGAAGTAGGGCTGCCAAGGGTAAATTTGTAATTTTACATTGAATTTGATAATTCTGAGTCCGGAAATGGATTCCTTGGGTGGAAATATGTTAGGATAGCCCAGATTAGAATTTCAGGAAAAGTGCATCCGGCCAGGGTACGGCGGGCCCGGGCCGAGTCCCTGGGGGCATTTTTGTAAATTGTCATTATAGACTCATATAACCCCAAGAAACACTATGGAAGTGTCTAAATGGTTTGGAATTGTAGGATTCAATATTTTCCCTGTTTGTGATATGCCTGCGCTAGAGCACAATCGGAAAGAACAAGGTAGTGACTCTTTCTCTTATACCGTGTGTTAAACATTGTATGTATGTTTGTCATGTATTGAGAATACTTTGTGAATACATTGTGATGCTTTGAGTTCACAGCGCAAGCTGACGCATAGTGATACTTTGTGATACATAGAGATCGCAGCGAAAGCTGACGCATAGAGATTATAGCCATGAGTGCTGTCGTTTGTGGCGAAAGCCATGATACATTATGATGCTGCTTAACATGATCATATATGCTATGTGTTTATACATTGTATGAGTGATTTGTTACTACAGAGATTCTTTTGAATCTCATTCTTTCCATTGACTAACATTTCAGACAGGGCAAGTGGCTCCAAGGAGAAACGAACCACCAGGAGCGGCTAGGATCTTGTAGAGATGTGTTGTTAGGCTGTTGGTTATCTATTTTGGACTTGGGATTACTGTTTATTTTTGAAATGTAGATATTACGTTGATGTTGGTTATGTAATCCCCTAGTTGGAACTTACAACCCTTAGTTTATACTGTATGAAACCCGGGAGTTGCCGGGAATTTGGCTATGCACTCTGATATGTATGAATGTGATTGAACTGCGCAGAGTAATTAGATTCAGAAGATGAATATGAGACCACATTGAACGAATTTTAGAAAAAATATTTGAGAAAAACGTAATCGTCGGTCTCTAATTCCTTTAAATTACGCATTTTTGAATCTTAATTACGATTATCAAGGTAGGGGATTACACAAATAACTAAGAAAAAAGCATTTGGGAAGTGGGAAGAAATAAAGCTCGACAAAGAGTGCATTAGAGAGAGGCAGCAAGCAACCCCTTCTTAGCCTTCTCCAAGATGAAAACGGGACTTTGTGGGAGGATTCATGCATCATTTATGTGAAAGGGATAGCTTGAATGCTAAGATATGGGCACTGCTATTAGGCTTGAAGATAAAGTGGGATAGAGGAGTGTGACAAGAGATAATTGAAACTAATACTTCAGATATGCTTCAATTGGTGGGTGAAGAAGATACCACTGCTCACCCGGATAATTGGCTATTTACTAAAATCTTATCCATGTTCAGCTATGATTAGGAAACCAAATTGCTTCAGATACCTTAAGGGGCCAACTAAGTAGCTGACCTCTTCACTAAAGAATAGTTAAAAGGAGTACCTGGTTATTAGTTATCATTGCGTTTTGACACTGTGGCAAAACCTGATAAGCATCTTACAAATAGGCAGGGCGTAAAATTCCAAATTTTGGGATTAGAGGCTTGAGAATAAGCCTAAATCAAGTGAACTACTAAGCCCCAGTTTAGCAAGAGTCCCAGGAATAAGGATTTATTGTTAGTGTCACTAGTACAAAAAAAGGTGATTTAGACCGACACATTTAGACCGGTTGTAGTGGTTGAGGTCTAAAAGAAATGCGCGGTGGCATTTTCATAATTATAAACAACTTAGGAGACCGGTTATTACAATAACCAGTCTAAAAAATATTATTTAGGCTGGTTCTACACTAACCAGTCTAAAAAGATTAAGCCTTTTATTTTTTTAGACCGGTTACTAAAAGAACCGGTCTAGAATATATTTATTTTAAACTAGTTAATAGGATAACCAGTTTAAAATAAAACTTTTCTAAGACCGTTTCTTCTAACAACCGGTCTTAAAAGTCCACTTTAAGACCGGTTGTTAGAAGAACCAGTCTTAAAAAAGCTTTATTTTAGACCCGTTATCCTATTAACCGGTCTTAAAAAAGCTTTCCCTTAATATTTTCGTGCCTCCGCTCCCCACGCTCCTCCATTCTGAAATCCCTCTTCTATTCTAAATCAGCCTAGCTTGTTTCATTAAATCTTTTCTCTCCTCAGTCCTAGACTCCCCATCCCTTACCTGATCTTTGAATTGGAACAATCGAATCCGACCAGTCGAGCTGCTTGTGGTTGTCGCTCGTGGGTCGCTATCTTCCTTTGCTTGCAATTCTGTTTGCCATCGTTGCCGAAGTCTATAGGTTTGGTCAAGTAAGTGACATTGAAATGCTTGTTTTGTTGTTTGGCAGGCGACAAAAGTGAAATAAGAAAATGAAACCGAGTGTGTGATAAACCTGTTAGGAAAACTCTTGAAATGTTTTGAAATTTGGGTATGTGGAAAGTGCGCTGTAGCTATTAATGTTTGGTGATTATAGTGGTTGTGATTTGTACTGACATCTTTGCTGAAGTCTTTTGGTTTGTAGTTAGATGTTAACGGGTCTTAGGAGTCATAACGGGTGTTTGTCACACATTTAGGACCGGAGGAGAATTATACTTTCAAATTTTGGGTATCCATCCTGAGAATTGATTGGAAAGTTTAATGTTTTTGTGTTTTTGTTGTAAACGGCCTTGGGTTCTTGCGTTGAGCTTACTAGGACTTACACCACTAGCTGAATGCGTCAGCTTCTTGACAAAGTAAGCTATTCTGATGAACTTCTTGTATTTTTTTGTCATTCAAACTCATTTTCTTTCACGATCAAATTCTTATTTTGGTTTTTCTCTCTCCCATGGTGAATGTTAACTCAAATATTGTAGACAAGTTACTTATCACACGGGTCCAACAGGTATGAACCTTGTAACTTACATTCCAAAATTTTCTCCTTTATATGACTAAAAACCTTGTAACTGAATGATATATGTATGTAAGTGAAACTTTGGATTGGTGATTGGTTTTCTGTGTTGGACTTGAACAAGAGTATGTCACCTATTTATAGGGGCTTGGTGTGTAAGGAAGTGTATAGCATTAAGTAATGGCTAAATAGAAGAGGGAGACGGAGAGAGAGATGAATAAAAATGTAGCTATGCTTGCATGCTTGAGAAATAATGAATAATGCTGTGTTGTCGACAAAGTCTGCCAGTAAGGAAAAAAAGTCATTTGTCTTGTTAATTCCAAAAGTGTAGTTTTGAATTCATTTATTTGTCTTGTGAATATCCTTATATGTCTTGTAAACATTGCTTGCAAATCTTCCCCTTCTCTAGATTTATATGATTATAGGCATTGTTGTAGTTGTTGAGTCTCTAGGCTATTAGTTGGTCCCTTGTTAAGATCTCAAATCTCAATATTGAATTGAGAACTTTAACCATTGCTGTGTTGGATTTTTAGTTCCTTACTAATCTTAGCATATTTAACTCATGTTTCTCTAAATTCATCAGTTTGATGCATTGATGGCTTTCTAACCGCTCTTTGATCTGACATTTTGTTACTTGCCATTTTCTTAGCCCTTTGAAAAGAATATTTTGAAACTATGCCCTACTTGGGATTCCAATTTTAGATTAGTTTTCATGAATAAACTTAGTTTGAACTTTGAAAACCTTAATTCGAATGAAGAACTGGTTGTTTTGTTAGGATTTCCAAAGTGTGGTTTAGTGGGATGAAGTTAAAGACATAATAACACACTTGTTTTTCTCCCTCAGGTGTCCTTGGAACATCAACCAAGTGAGGTGTTCATTTATCTTTCTACCGGTAGATTCTGGGAACTGGTACGAGAGAGAGTGAATCTGGAAATCACGAAGCAACATAAGCTAGTAATTTTTCTATGGAAAACCAATTTATAATTTATAAATTAATAAATTGCTTCAAGTGGGCTTGGGCAAAAGATCAATTTTATTCCATTTCTTGCTTTCCGCCTGACTTACAAGCAAAGCTATATAATAATGATTGTGAATTCTCTTTTGAGCTGGATCCTACTATGTTTATAAATAATAGGGCGAGGGTCCCCTATGTATTGCTCTTATATATGTATTGCTCTTATATATGTATTGCTCTTATTTAAAATAAATCATGATCTAAATGTCTGGAAGCAAGTTGTATCCGTGCATGCCAGTGAACACTGAAACAAAAGAGCCCCTCTTTGTCAACTAAGCGTGATGAGTGGGTTAGGATATAGCCTACACCTACAATTGGAATATTTTGAAAGTTAGTTAGGTTAGTAAATTAGAAGACTGATTAACTATTAGTGATACTAGCCATTTAAGAGCGGCATCAACCGTTCATAGCTATATACAACAGCTTTCATAGCTGAATATGACAGCTTTCATAGTTATATATGACAGCTTTCACAGCTGTATACATATTTGTGATATTCGTCACACAACAGCATTCATGACAGCATTTATAGCTGCATTCACTTTCATGACACTCATCACATTCGTCACAATTCAATGATAAGCACATACATACAAAGTATTATACATCATATAAGAGAAAGAGTCACTACCTTGTTCTTTCTGTTCTTGTTCAGGCACAAGTTTCCTACCCTCAGGGTAGATATCAAACCCTATAAATTAGAATTAAGGATGATGAGTTATTCCCCATTTCAATGCTTAAATAACTTCAAAACACTTAAGGTTGGTTATCATTTGAGCCACCTAGGTGGCTATGAGAAGCTCAAATAAAAGCCTGAAAGGATTGGGAAGAGCTAGGCCCATTACTGCCATTCAAAAAGGTAAGATGCTGAAATTGGGGGTTGACCGCAGCCAAGGAATGCTCTGGCCATGATAAAGAAATGGCCAGAAACATTTTGGTTATAGCCAAGAACCTTTGGCCGTGGCCAAAAATAAGTCAGAAGCTTTTGGACCGAGGCTAAGAACCTTTTGGCCGCAGAAAAGAAAGTTCATGTTTCTTGGCTAAACTTCTAAATATTATAACTAAATTTGCAAAAATTGAAATAGAGTGATTCTAAGTCCTACTTGAATATTTTAAGTCCTCTATACAGGAAAACTATGAATCACTGCCATCTTCAACCACAAAAATACAGAATTCAATGAATTTCCATACTGTTCTAGAATTGATTCTAGTTTCAATCTCAAATTTTGGAAATACACAACTTCTAGCACACAACTTCAATTGAAACCCATTATGTATCAATTTAAAGCTTGACATGTATGATATTAGACAGGAAAGTTTTAGAATCTTTAGACATCATTTTCTTAATCAAAACTGTCATGAAATCTAGCTAACCTTTATAGAGTTTTCATTGACAAAACTTTTAATTTTGCAACATATGTTTCCAATGATCAGAATTCACAATCAGGGTTACTCCCTACACAATTTTTGGCATAGAATCCAATGGAAACATCAAAATAATCAAATTCCCATTCCTTTTGTAAGTTCTTTTTTTGTGTAGAATTTAAACACACATTGCCACAATTTCCAAACTTTCCATTCAAGTCTCAAACTAATTCCATTTGTCCAAACTACAACACAAGACACCATTATAATCATCAAAACATCATGAATCTTCTAAAACCCTATATACACTAAAATAGGGCAAAAATTCACAAACCAATGTTCTTAACCAATAACCACAATACATGTATCAAATGGTTGCTTTTACTCACCTCTTCCTTTTCCTCTAATTGGTTCTTTGATTCTCCAACCACTAGTTTTCCCTGGGTAAACAAAAAACCTCCTCTTGGAAGTCTAAAACCATAGCAATGAAGCTCTCATCAAGAGGAACAAGGTTAAAGAAGAGGTTTTGAGCATTAGAAGTCATCTTCAAGGTCAAAATCCAAGAGGAAGATCTCACCTTTACAAAATCTCCTTTTATCTTTCCTCCTCCACCTTGCAAACTGACTTGAGAGCTTAAAGAGAGAGAGAGAGAGAGAGAATAATGTGATAATTAAATCATCTTTAGCCCTCCCAAGCTCTTAAGGATGAAAATGAGAAGAGAGAGGGAGAGGAGAGTTGAATGTTTGACTCTTTTTTTTTTTATAATTGCTTAGCCCAAATGGTGCCATGTGTCATCTCCTTATGGCTCCTTTAAAAAGATGTAACTATATAGTTACACTAACTAATTCCATTAGCTATTACCTCTTGTTCTTTTAGCTAATAGCCAATTTCCTCTTCGGTAGATGACTATTTGGTCGAGATATTTCTTTCTTCCTGTTTTGCCCCTAAATGTGGCAATTTTAGTTAGATTGCCACTTGGCATAGTTGTTAGAACCGGCTGACACCCAAGAGGGGGGTGAATTAGATGTAAGATAAAAATGTAAGAACTTTGAAAAACTTTTCATATCTTAATGGAAATAGTAAGTATGAAACTAATGAATCATAAATCAACAATTAGATAAAATAATATATATTGGAAATATAAGAGCTTAGGGAAGATAATATGCAAACTGTGATTTATCTTGGTTCGGTCCAATCTGTGATGGCCTATGTCCAGTCCCCAGGCTCCTCCTGAGATTTTCAAATCCACTATCTTTTTGTTTAATCCAGGCACAAGAAAAGCATTTACAATCCCACAAGTTTAGCCTAGTACTTGTGAAACCTTTTACAAATCTCTTATTGAAATACTCCCCCTTACAGTAAGTCTTACGAGCAAAGCAATCTCGAAGACCTTCATCTCCTGTTTACCCATGCAAGTCCTACAAGCAACATTGTTCTCTCTTGCTTATACCCCTGTAAGTCTTACGAGCAGCAACATTCTCTACTGCTTGCACCTTGTAAGTCTTATGAGCAGAAAGTCTTAGCAATGATTCTCTCAACAAATTCCTCCGTAAGGAAATCACCTACTCAAGGTCCCTCTACCTTTAGATCAATTTAAAACTATAATTGAAAGTGTTTACAAACTCTCTGACAGAGTAGATATAAAGCTCAATGAAGTATAATACAAATAATCACTCTCTCAATGATAAGTAATATAGAAACTGTAGAACAGAGAGTGTTTGGGTAGAAGCAGAGGATTCATGTTTCTATCATTTTTCTCTTAGTTGCTCGTTGTCTCTGTTACCGATTGACTTTGAATGCTCTCTTATTTATAGTTGATGAAGATGATGACCGTTGTGAGCATTCATCTGTTGGAGTCCTATTACTTCATTTTGACCGTTGAGCGCATTTGAATATCTACCTACTATGAAATATCTGTTGCAAATTGGAGCGTCCCATTGAAGAGTAGGATGTTTCATTATGAGTTGTACGTCAAATTGTGGAGCATTTGTGTTTCAGACATTCATTCATGGTGGGTCAATCTTTTGTCGTGGTAGGTAGTGGATACTCAATGTGTAATGATGCCGCCTGCTATAATTAACTCTTTCATTTGAATATGTAATCTCAACATTAAATTTCCTGTTTCACACTGCAAAATTCTTAATCACTAATAAGATGAGGTGTTAGTCATGGGTACATTGGATAATTGGTCAAAAGTTGAATTTTTGGCTTCTGGGACTCATCACGTTGAGTGACAATATTTGCCATAAATAACCTCTATTCTTGAAGATGCAATCCAAATGTTTAATCTCATGTTTTACACTTGAAATATATGTTAGTTAACGTTTAGGAACAATAATAAGTGAAAACATAATGAATGTATAACATTTAACCACATTTGGATTGATGGCTATAAGAGTCTAAACTTTCTGCGTTTTGGTTCTGTCAAGACTTCACTCAAGTGCAAATAAGCCTCACTCGAGTGCGTGTATAATTTCACGTTTTGGCTTCCTCTCGGGCAAACACTTGCTGCTCTTTACTCACAGGACTCAAGTGCAATCCTTCTCCTCACTCGAGTGTTACCAGTCATGCTCGAGTGTTCTTCATATTTCTTTAGTCATATTTCTTCTTGGGTTAACACTTTCATGTTAACACTTGCATGACTCGAGTGTAAGCCTTCACTTCACTAGAGTACATTGTCATTCACTAGAGTGTAGCTGAAATACTTCCACTCCACAGCCACTTCTGGACAACACTCGCATCAAAAATGTCAAGAGTGCGTTTTTGGACTCGCGGGTGATGTGGGGCCATGTCGGACTCAATTTATTTATTTGATTCTAAATATGAAAAATGATATATCATAAGAAAGCTCTTGTCATATGCATTCCAATGCAAAAAAGAATAAGGTCCAAACTCCTTGTATTATGCAAGTTATGATCGAAAGAGTGTCTATCGCACTAGACTACACAAATGTCAACTTCTAGAAGGCATAGATCCTAGAATATAACTTTAAATTTGGAAAATTACCTATCCATGGAAATCTCTTTGAGTCTAGTTTCATATGGCACTTGTTTCGTCTCAATCCGATGTGTTGTTTGTGCGTTATGTCCAAAATATTGAACCTATCTTGAAAAGTGACGGTGATTTCAGTGTCAACTTCCACGGATCATATTTCCTTCATCTGAGCTTCTTTTAATGTGATATTGGTGCAAATTTTTCGTGTTGTGAGTCTTCTTTCATATACCACATGTTTCAGGTCAATCCAACATGTGGCTTGAGAGATATGGTCAAAATACTAGACCTCTATCAGGCAGAACGAAAAACAGAGCTGAATAGAGTAGCCCCAACACTCGAGTGTGTTCATTCTGCACTCAAATGCAACACCTGTGGCACTCGATTTTTGAGCTCACACTCAAGTGAAACTCCTCTAGAAGTGCCATAACTCATATATAAGCTATCTTAGCTTTGTATTAACCCATTCCAACCATCATTTGATTATAGAAGCCTTTGGTATCATCATAGAAACCTTCAGTATCACTTCTAACAACTTGAATCTTGATATTCTCATTAGATCTTGCAATTTCTTCTCTCTTCAATATCTTTCTTCTTGATTTTCCTTTTGATAATAATTCTTCATAATCCAACAAGAACTCTTCTTTATTTTCTTGATTATCTTCAATCTTTGCTTGACTAATCTACAAGGTATGCAACATTAAACACAGTAATTAGTCAAAGTATTATATAAACTTTTTGCTCTTATAATTTGAAATTTATATTTGACATCATCAAAACTAATCATATCTAACAATAGTATCTATTTCTATTTCTTCCTTCCATTCATCCTCCCCCTACACTTTTAATCTAATATAGACTTTACCACATAATTAAACTTAAATACAGGGTTTAGGCACTTTCCATTGCTAATTCAGGTCATAATTCACAATTTATTATCTGAAAGTGTTTGTCTAATATTGATTACATACACTTTTGGAGTCATGATCCCTTATACACAATTTGCGGCATTACACCCCTACCCTAGACCGACAAATCATAATACACCCAGGGATAATAGATAGTATAATATGATGGTTTCTTTTCATTTATGTATAAAAAAGAAGTGAACATGTTTTGAAATTGGACAATGATATCCATGACATCTATGTATTCCCAAACAATGTAATGATTTTATGTTATCTACAAATAATCCTTATTAGTCATACTTTGTTAAAATAAAAATCAAATAATTAATGCCTAAAATTCAACTTTTAAGATTTTATAGTTCTTTTTTATTTATCAAGGGCTTTCTACTTATAATCCTACACTAAATTAGAATAAAGTTTAGATGCATTGGTGAAAAGTTTTTATTTATTTATTTTTTTTTTGATAAAAGTGGGGTTAAATGCCCAAAAACCTCAATAATTCAATATGCATAATCGTAGGAAAGAGACCTTAACAGAATCATTAAACAAAAGTTCAGCAACTCGTACGGTGGCTGATGAAAGACACATAAGTCCTCTCCACATGTAAAACTATAATTAAGAAGCCAATCAGTGACTTTATTTCCTTCTGTATAAGTATGAGAAAAAGAAACATGGTATTCCTTGTTCATGCATATATCCAGACAGTCAAAATCCTATTTCCTACCTAGCCTTCATTCCAAGCTTCGTGAAGCATATGAACTACAGAGCTAGAATCGCTTTCCACTATGAGTTTAGTGATACCCAATTCCTGAGCTAATAGTGACCCATACACCGCACCCCATAGTTCCGCAACTATAGCAGAACACTAATCCACCTTCTTTGTATATCCACAAATCCAACTACCATCCTCCCCCCTCAAGACTTCAGCACAACTAGCAATCCTAGGACTACCTTTCATAGCTCCATCGAAGTTTAGCTTATTAGCCATAATGGCATGACATGTTTTTATAAATAGAAAGTATAGATACTATATAGGATTTCATACATAGGAAGTATCGGTATTCCAATTCAGGTATTTCTCACTAATAGAATTTATAAACTTAGTATTTTTAATTTTGTTTTCTATTTTATTGTATTGATTTGGGTAAAAAGTATGTAAAGATTGTTTTTTGTATATGTTCTAGATGGAAATTGCAAATAAAGAATGGATGTCAGCCAATCATCTATTAAAGGAGTACTGGGATAGGGGATTACATAAGGTTTATGATTCGTAATAATAATGATGATCGTGGTTTCATTATTTTTCCTTATGTCAAGTGTGGCATTGTCAAACATGTTGATCGAGACAATTATGAGTCACACTTAGTGATGTATGGAATTGATCAGACTTATACATGTTAGACAAAAATAGGGAGAAGGATATGGGCAGTAGTGCTAATTGGCCAAATTTGGAAAGGTGTGAATCACCTAACTTCAACACAAGTACATTTGAGGCCGATTGTCTTCAAGATATGGCCGATACAATTGAAGCAAAATTCAGTGAATGCCCAGAAAAGTTTGAGAGGATGAAAAGCAATGTAGAGAAGCCTTTGTATGAGAATTGTACTGAGTTCACATTATTATTTGCTATTTGAACTTGTACAACAAGAAAGCAGAATATGGGTTAAGTGACCAGGCTTCAAAGAATTGCTTGTGCTTTTGAGAAGAATGCTACCATTGGGAAAAGATATGCCAACCAAGACTTATGATACAAAACAAGTGTTGTGCACTATTGGCTTAAGTTATGAAAAGATACATGGTTGGCCTAATGATTGTATTTTTTTATAAAAGAATATGAATCGTTAACTGAGTGTGCTCTATGTTCTTCCTCACGCTACCAAGCTAATGGGAAGATTCTAAAGAAGGCATTATGATATTTTCCAATTATACCTAGATTTAGAAGCTTGTATAGCAATACAATTGATGCAAAAAATTTAAGGTGGCATGCGGATGAAAGGATTCAAGACGGCATGCTTCGGCATCCTATGTAACGCCCCAAATTTTGTTTAACGGCTAATGATAATTATTGAGAATATTTTGTGAATTAAAGTTTGAATTATTATGGGTTATGTGGCAATTTAAGTTAATATGTCATAATTAGTGGAAGAATTGAAGAAATGGAAAATTAATGATTAATTAGTTAGTAATTGATGGAGAGATTAATTTCTAACTAAGGATAAATGAGATATATAGCCAATGGGTTAATGGAATTGGTTAGTATAACTAAGTGGAGGATTAATTAGGAGGAGATTATATGAGGGAGTGACAAGTGGCAAGCTTTCTTGATGGTGGAGTGTTTGGAGAAGTCAAGGGCATAGTGCAATGATTTTTCTCTATCCCTCTTCCCTTGCATTCAGTTGAATAGAGTATGGGAGTCAAAGAATTATTATTACATCTCCCTCCATACACTCAATCTCTCATTGTCTCTCTCTCCCTCTCTCTTATGCGTATAAGACAAGGGAAGGCAGAATTTCTGCTCTCAACTGCATCTTCACATCACTCTTTGTAACCCCCTTCACGCTTAAGCCGAGATTAAGCTCATAAACACGTAATTAATGTGGAATTAGAGACCGTAAATGATTTGGGACTTAATACAACAAGTTTTGCCTAAAACATGCTTTTATAAAACCTTTTCTAAAACCTGTTAACAATGGTCTCCTCTTCACATTTCAATACACAAATGACCTGAACAATTTGATTCCATTTATAAATATCAGAGTACTCAGTAAATTCCCAACACACTCGAGGTTCAATTACTAATTCAGGGTCTATACAAGGCACAAAGCCTAAGTAGTTTCCTATACAAGGGGATTACATAATTACTATCCAATATATACATGTAATTCCCAACAAAATATATCCAAATGATTTACAAAATGATAACCAATTTTTTTTTCCAAAATAGACTTCTAGCAATGAGCTCTACTAGCTCTTCATCTCCCGCTTTCCCTTCGATCCTTCTGCCCTGTCTAAAATGTTTAATTTTGGGAGAGTGAGATTCTAAGGAATCCCCGTAGTGTCAAATCACTCATAATATGCATAACAATAAGGCATGAAATCCAATCATTATCCACACAAAGCAACTACAACTGCAGTTACAACGGCAATGGTTAGTATGACACATGTCATCCCTTACGATTGCTCACGCTGAATTGCTCACGCTGCATTGCACAACACAATTCACACAATATATTTCACCACAGCTGGGATTCATATAAAGTATTTCATCACACAAGCCATACAGGCAAGATTCAAAACTCACAGCCCACGGCTGGATTAACAAACACAGCCCCACAGGTCAGATTCACAAAGTTCCATGTTGATTACAACGGCAGTTCAACGGCCGACCTAGAGATGACCAACGTCAATCCCTACACGGCTCACGCTGACCTGCTTGCGCTGTAATGGACTATGGTACATGTAGTTCACAATTCAATGATAAGTTATGCATACCAAAACATCATACACAACATGAGAGAAAAGTCACTACCTGGTTCGTTCCGTGCTTGCTTTTTCGTAGGTCTCTCCCGAGGAGGGAAAATATCGTATCCTATAATTATAATTAGGGATGAAGAGTTATTCTCAATTCCAATAATCAATTGACTTCACAATACTTATATTTGGTTATCATTTATGTCCTTTAAGTAGTTACAATTGGCTCTTATAAAAGCCCTACAGGATTGGGGAACATTGGGTTGGAAACCACTTTTCAAAATCACAAGGTGCTGAAAACAGGGGCTGGCTGCAGGCAAGAAACCTCTGGCTGTGGCTAGAAACAGCCCAGAAGGTTTCTGGCTGTAGCCAAGAATTTTCTAGTTGCGGCCAGGAAAATTCTGTTTCTTGGCTGAACTTCGAAACATCATAACTAATTCTAGAAAAATTGAAATGAGGTGATCCTAAAGCCCATTAAAAGCTATTTAAGTTCTCTTTACTAGAAAAGTATGGACCAATACTGGAAATCACCACACAAATACAGAATTTAAGAAATGTCCTCCTTGCTTCAAAATTGATCCCAGATTTAACATTAGACTTTGGACAGTCATAACTCCTAGTATACCAAACGAAAAGACACAAAATATATATCCATTTTGAAGCTTGAGATGTGAAATTTAAGACTGAAAAGTTTCTCAATTTTCTGAAATCATTTGGTCATTAAAAACGTCCACACAAATAAAATGCCCAGAATAGAGTTCCAAGGGACAGATTTTCCAATTTTTTACCAAAGTGTCCCATGGCTCCAAAATTAACAATCAAGCCTATTCCCACATAAATTTTCACAAGGAACACAATGGTAACCTCAAAATGACCAAAATCACAACCTATCAATATGCCCTATTTTGACCAAAGCACAAAACCAACACAAAAGGTGCCAAACTTCACATTTAAGCTTCGATGTAATTCTATCAATTCAAAACACCAAACAAGGCACCATTTCCATAACAACAACATACCATACTCCCCTTGACCCTAAATCACGAAAATTAGGGCTAAAATTCCAGAAATTCAAGGCCTAACCAATGGCCATAAAATTTATATGAAATTGAAGCTTTTACTTACCTCAACAACTTTCCCAAAGGCACTTCATGATTCTCCAACTTGTACACTTTCGTGATTCCTCAAATCAACACCAATGGAGAAACTACAACCATCAAATTGAAGCCCTCACTCAAAGGAACAACTTTATAGAAGGAATTTTTGGCATTAGAGGTCATTTACTCACCTTAAATGTAAGCTTTCACTTTCTCTTTCTTGGCCAACAATGGTTGCACAAGAGAGAAAAGAGAGAGAACGAGAGAGAGATGGAGAGAGGAGGAAGAAAATGATGATAGTACTCCCTCCATTTTAGCCGAACAAAGAGAGAAAAAGAGAGAGAGAGAGAGAGAGAAACTATTAAAATATTACATTAGACTTTTCTCACTCTCATGCTTCATCTCTTCTTGCCACATGCCACAAGGTCATTGGCTCACACACAATAAATCACCAATTAGCCAATTTAATCCCTCCATTAGCCAATTAATTTCCCATCTCATACCCTCTTAATTAGTAATTAATCTCTTCCATTAATCACTAATTTAGAGCCATTCTTTCAATTTTCCCAACAATTATGGCAAATTAATTAATATTGCCACCAAAACACATAATTATTCTACTTTAATTTGATAATTATCCTCAATAATTATCATTAGCCCTTAATTGAAATTTAGGGTGTTACACTCTTCATCTCTCTTCTCCCTCTCTCATGCGTGCTTCCATGGCTGCCCAAGAAGGAGGAAGAACTTGGTGAAATAGGTGAGCCATTTGACCCTCTTAATGACCCCTAATGGAAAAACTCTCTTCTTCAATCTTGTTCCTTGTGTTGAAAGCTTCAATTCTATGATTTTAGATTTTCCATTGGTGGTGATTTGAGCTCTCAAGGAAATATAGAGTTTGTTGAACCAATGAACTCCTTTGGGAAAGTTAAAGAGGTGAGTAAGTTGAGCATTTTGATATAAGTTTTGTGGTCATTTGGTTAGGTTGGAATTTTTGGGAATTTAACCCTATTTTCAAAAATTAGGGTTCATAGATATGGTGTTTTGAGATGTATTTTGGATAGATAGAAGTTGATTGGAAACTTGGATTGAAAAGTTGCAAGTTTGGTCAGTGAAAAACTCTGTGCTGGCAGTGGTCTTGCATGGAAGTTTTAAAATAGCAAATGGTGTTGGAAAATTATGAAACTTTCCAGTCTTAAAGTTCATATGCCAAGCTTCAAAATGAACAAATAATTTATATAGTTTTGACTTTTGAGCTAGGAGTTATGACTGTCCAAAGTGTGATGTTAAATCTAGGAACAATTCTGGAGCAGTGTGAACATTTCTTAAATTCTGTATTTTTGTGGTAATTTCTGGTAATGTTGCATATTTTTATAGTAAAGAGGACTTAAATATCTTTTAATGGGATTTGGGATCACCTCATTTTGAGTTTTCTAGAATTAGTTATAATTTTTGGAAGTTAAGACACAAAAGTCTAATTTTGCCAATTTTTTTTGCCTAAACTTTCGGCCATCACTGTTCTGAGGGGTAGGATATGTATTTTTATAAAATAGATGGTTCCATTGGATTCAATGGGCAAAAATAGGTGGGGTTACAGTTGGGAACCTTTTCGGTAGAGGCCGAAAAAGCATAATTACGAAAACGCCATTGAAATCCCTAAATAGGGGCTGTCAAGGATAATTTCATAATTTGACATTGAATTTGGTAATTTCAAGCCCGGAAATAGATTCCTTGGGCAAAAATACGTCAGAATAGCGATGGTCAAAATTTTGGGAAAACGTGCCATCGGGCCGGGTTTGGCTAGGCCGGGTAGAGATCCTGGCGCCATTTTGGTAAATTTTCACCATAGGCTAATATAACCACAAGAAACACTATGGAAGAGTCTAAAATGATACTTGGATAGGTTATGACCTATTTCTTATACATTTAATACTTTAGAACTGAGTCGGAAGCCGGAAGCGGCACGTTTTATGAGGCATACTAAAAAGGGTGGTCTTTGAGATAGTACTTCCCAATCCTTTTAGGGGATTGTTAGAGACTTTCATAGCTACTTAAGGGACTTTAATGATAACCAAAACTAAGTGTTTTGAAGTCATTTCAGTATTGGAATAAGTGATAACGCGTCGTCCTTAATTATAACTATAGGATTCGATATTTGCCCGGATCGTAGAAGACCTATGCCTGATCAAGGATGGAAAGAACAAGGTAGTAACAATTTATCCTATATCATATTTAATGCATTGCTTGTTTGTATTTATCATTGAATGAGCGAGGGGACGTGGCAGTAAGCCCGACCTTAAATAGGGGACGTGGTGGGAGCTTGGCCTTGAATATTGTTGAGAGGACATGGCGTGAGCCCGGCCTTGAATATTGATTGAGGGGATGTGGCGGTTAGCCCAGCCTTGAATATTGTTATGCTACATTGTGATATATGATTACTTGCTTTGTTTAATTATACATCATATTCATAAACTGTTGCTACTGGGATTCTTTTGAATCTCACTCTTTCCAAATAACATTTTTAGCCAGGGCAAGTGGATCTCAAGACAAGCAAGTGAACAAGGACGACTAGGATTGCCGGTGGTAGTCTTAGTTTCTTTTTGGTTTTTGGTTATCATTTGGACAATTGTATGTATATATTGGATTGACCATAGGTTTGTAGTTATTGTGTAATCCCCGATATGGGAAATTGAGATGGGCGATGATGCCCTATAAAACTCTTAGATTAATGATATTATCCCGGGTGAATGTCGGGAATTTTGTTAATACTCTGATATTGTATATGTGACAAATCGAACAGGCCAATTGTTTTTATTTAAAAATGAATGGAGATCATATTGTACAAGTATTGCAAAAAGTTTTTAATTATCCCGGATCTCTTATTCAATTATAAAACGTATTTAAACGCTTAATCTCAGCCTTGATCGTGGCGGGGGTTACATCCTACAAAACTTTGCAGAATATAGTAAGTTTACTTTGAGTATCCTGAATTTGATGAAAGAAACAAGAAACCTTCGCCTAGCATTTGCTATTGATGGGATGCACCTATTTTGGATGCAAAACAATACCCACAGTATATGGCCAGTTATGTTGTTTATATATAACATTCCTCCATGGCTCTCGATGAAACGGAAGTACATGATGTTATCAATTCTAATCTTAGGGCCAAGGCAACCAGGGAATAACATAGAGGTATACCTTGTGCCACTAATTAAAGATTTAAAGAAGTTGTAGGACAAAGGGGAGACTATATAAGATGCTCACTAGAAAGAAACATTCAATATGAAGGCCATGTTGTTTGGCACAATTACTAACTTTCCTGCATACAGTAATTTGTCAGGGTATAGCATTAAAGGCCAACTTGGATGCCTGATTTGTAAAGCGGGTGCAAATATCCTGCTTGGTGTCCCAGTAGTAGGATGGTTGTGCCAATCTGGTCCTGATAGTGCCCTGTGGTTCGTGTCCTCAACTGGGCCGTTACATTCACAAAATTTAACACTCTGCTATTATCGCCCTCTTGCTTCCCATTTTGCATAACTCTGATCCATTGCTCCCCCACTCCATTGATCCACCAACTTTTCAGGTATTAATTTGAAGTTTCAATTTGTAACTGTTTTTCTTAACATTTGATCTATGTTTTCTTTTTTTCTTTTTTTTAGTTAAAATATGTCATGACTCTTATATGTTTGCTCATAATTTTTGTTTTTCAGGTATTTATTTAAAGTTTCAACTTTATTTGCTTAAACTTCCTATACATTGTAATTTTTTTAATTTTTGAGCTTACAAATATAATAATACTAGTTTAATTGTGCATAGAAGTGACGTGTATGATTTTAATTCTGTGTGCATGATTATTTATGTAGTATGGTACGTAGAAATGATGTGTATGATTTTAATTCTTTGTGTGCATAATTATGTAGTATTATGAAGATCAACACTTTGCTAATTTTTCTTGCCTCTTCTTGTTTTTTTATTCACTTTAAAATTAATTGTACATTATAATTGTTGTAATACAATACATTTTATAGTAATTTTATGAATTAATTATTTATTTCGAGTTATTTCATTTTGCTATCATATTGTAGATTGCTTGTGTATTTGAACTATAAATAGAGGGTTTGATTAAGAATAAGAAATAATTACAAAAAATTATTAAAAAAAAAGAAACCTCTTGATGAAGCACCAAAAGGAGGTATTTATACCTCCTTTTTTGGCAGCCAAAAAAGGAGGAAAAGAGGTCTAAACACCTCCATTTTTTTGGCGCTTCATCAAAGGAGGTGTGTATACCTCCTTTGGCACTTTAGCATTAGGTAGCTTTTTATATTAAAAAAAAAGTTATGACACTTTTATGTATTCAAAAAACGCCATAGCTATTTCTAATGATGTTAAAAGCTTTGGCGCTTCTCAAATGCCATAATATTTTTTAAAATAAGCATCATATATTATGTTTTTTTGTAGTCGTGAATATTGAGAACTGTTTGTGAATTATTGTTTTTTTAAAGTGACTTAATTGTCTTTAATAAAAGTAGTTGTTATTTGAGAAGTTAAAAGTGTAACTTGTTAGAGGGTTGCCAACAATAAAATTCACTTAAATTAGTTCTATTTGATTATTAAAGTTGTTACTCATTAAGATATAATTGTCATTCTTTTTTCAAATTAAGGGTATTTAGATAATTTTGCTACACAACTTGACCCTCATACTAGTCCCAAAAACTTTAGGTTGATTTGGTCATTTTGAAGTACTAAATTGGAATTTGCTTATTGGGGGAATTTTTATGTCTTTCTCACATCATAATTTTAATATAATTTATTAAATTCAAAAAAGAGAGAACACATTCTTTGATAATCTTAATAATCTTCTAAAGGAACTAAGTGAAATCTAAGGGGCATTAGGAATATCAAACCCCTTAACATTTTGATATTGGTAGAGTAATAAACGCATAGTTCAATGGACATACAGAAATAATATAAATATACTGATACAAAGTGCTTATTTACATTACAAGAAATCCCTGTAGGGTTTGAAAATTATATACAAGGTTCTCAAAACTAACAAAAGAGACTAAGAATAACCAACAACAACTCTTGCTTGTACTGGACCCTCAATCGCCAGTATTTTCGTTTTTGCCCTTAGAGCCGCTAGCTTCTGCTAGAATATTTTTAAATATTGAAAAAGGGTGAGATTCGAATGAATCTCAATAGTAACATGTAGTCAATCATATAAAATGTGATAAATAAATATACAATGTACCACTTAGTGTAAATAAAAATTCAATTATATCCGGTATGTATACCCAATTCAGGGCCAACTCCCCTACTTGTCTGATATGTATACACAATTCAGGGCTAACTCCCCTACTTGTCCGTTTAACTATATTCGGTATGTATACACAATTTAGGGCCAGCTCCCCTACTTATCCGGTATGTATTCACAATTCATTATTCACATTCCAGAAGATGGCATACAGAAGCATATAAACACTCACATAATGTATGAGAGAAAGAGTTACTACCTTAAACCCCTTTTTGTCTCGTAAACTGTTCCTGAACTCTGTTCTAGCTCAGGCTAACTATCCGGTCCTAAAATTCCAAATTTACAAGAATTGAGTTATTACTCATTCATGTACTATTATTTTGTTGGTTATCTTTACCCTTAGAGTTCAAGGTAATTACATTTTTGCCATTATCTTTTAATTTCACATATTAATTAAAACTGTCAGAATTTTCATCAAACTTTGAAAATTCATAACTTTATTTACAAATATCCAATTGTCGTGGTTCCAAAGGCTATGTGACCCCTATTAAGTCTATTTTTAAGAAAAAAAAAATTTCCTTTAACCAATTACGTGCATCGAATTCCAATATCAATATTGTTTGCACATTGCCACCACAACATTTCAGTTTTACAAATCTAACTTCAATAAAGCATAACTCTTAACATACTAATCCAAATGGGACAAATTACATATCAAATTGAAACTTGATATGTCTACTTTTATTTTGGAAAATCTCACCTTCATTGGACACCAATTGATTATCCAACAACACATGACAATAAGACTACCACGCAGAAACAACAATTGGCATCAAGTTTTAAATTTTAAGAATTTGGTTCTACTGATCCAGATTTCATAATCAGGAGCTATTCCTACATATTTTTTTGTGTAGAACACAATGGATCTATCAAAAACACAAAATTCCAGCTTTAACCCTCTGTTCTGTAGTTGGCCAAAAATCACCAAAGAAAAGGGAAAATTGAGATTTCATGATTCCATTTAACCAATCATCTTCTTTCCACTCCTAATCACTTATTTAACCTCTTAAAAATCTATTTTACATAATTAATGGAAAATTGGGCAGCATATTCCCTTAGGGTTTCATCATCCCAAATTGCAAAATCAAGCAAAACAAGCCACCAAACAACCATAACCATAATAACCACCAACAACAAGCAATAATCATCAAGATAAGACAAGTTCCTAAGCTCACCTTGATTTCTCCTTCTTTCTCTCTCTAAACCTTGGCTGCTCTATCTCTCTCTCTCTTCCCTCTTGATTTTACCTGCTAAAAATGTTATTCACGAAGGAATAGAGATTAAGAGAGGTCTTACATGAACAAGAAAGCAAGAGCACTTGAATTTTAACCAAATTACCTTGGATTTGCCTTGTTGAACTCTAGGCTTCTCTTGCTCTCTATGCTCTTTTTGTCCAACTCCTTCTCTCTTTTGTTTCAAACTTGGCCGAAATATGTGTCTTAGGAAAGAGATGAAGAGCTTTAAAATATCCTTCATCCACCTCCTTAAAAAATTGTATTTTAATGAAATTGTCACATGCCATAATCTTTTTCTCTTTCTCTAATTATCTTGGCCGAAAATGTGTCTTGGAGGAGCAAAGAGAAGCTTATTGATTATTATATTTTATGTCCTCCTCACAAATTACTTTTAGGTGAAATTGTTGACTTTTGATTTTGTAACACCCCAAATTTTGATTAAAGGCTAATGAGAATTATTGAGAATGTAATCATGGATTAAAGTGGAATTAATGTGTAGTTGTGACAATATCATCTAATATGTCATATTTGATGGAAAATTGATAGAATGGAAATATTGGCGATAAGTTGGTGATTAATGAGGAAATTTATTATTAAGAGAAAAATGAGATATGTAACCAAATGGCTAATGGAATGGTTAGAGTAAATAATTTGGTTACTTAATCTATGTGAGCTAATAAGGGTGGACACTTGGCAATTGGTGTAGTGGTTGGAGTGAAGAAAAGTCAAAATGGGATATTTAAAATAATTTCTCTCTTCTCTCTTCCATTACTTGGCACTGAAGAAGTATGAAGGGAGTATCATCATCATCATTCTCCATCTCTCACTCTCGTTCACTATCTCCTCTCTCTCTCCCTCTCTCTTGAGTTCAGCGCCATTGTTGCTCAAAGAAAAAAGAAGAAAAGCTTGAAAAGGTAAGGGAAAATGATCTCAAATGCTCAAACTCCATTTATTAAAGTTGTTCCTTAAGTAATGAGCTTCATTTTTATGGTTATAGTTTGTCATTTGGTGTTGGTTTTGGACTCCAAGAAATTGTGAAAGTTGAAGAATCAAAAAGCTTCTTTGAAGAAGTTGATAAGGTGAGTTTAAGAGACCTATCTATCTAAGTTTTATATCAAATGGATTAACTTTGAATTTCTAGGATTTATTGGCCATTTTCGAAAAATGATGATCATTGGATAGTTGGCATGTTATTGGTATGGAAATGGTATATTTGGAAGGTATATGGATAGATAGGATTAATTGGGGATTGAATGTTTAAGCTTAATGATTTTGGAAATTTAGTGTTTAATGTTGCCCGAGACCAAAGCATGATAATAGAGTAGGATTTTTTTTATAGTTTTGACACTTCCATTTGATTCCTTGAGTGTTTTTATATGGGAGTAGCTTTGGTTGAGGTTTTGGGTTCATTGGTAGCTTTTGGTAAAAATTCTGGAAAACTGTCTCTATGTCTACGTTTTCTGGGTTCTGATAGGATCACTCGAGTGATCTAGGGTTCACTCGAGTGAGGAATGAACATCACTTGGGTGAGGTTGGATCTCACTCAAGTAAGGTAATGTAACTTCGCATCTTCCCTTTAGTTTCTATGTGCATTTCTGTGAAAAGGTCAAGAGTATTGCCTCACTTGCGAGTGAAGTGAATCATTACTCGAGTGAGCCTTCTTTCACTCGAGTGAGGGTGTATTTGACACCATAAACCTGCCTCTTGGGTTATCACTCGCGGTTAATGAGCAAGAGTGCGTTCTGGCACTCGCGGGTATTCAGTTTCCACCTGAGTGAGAACTTTCATGCTTGAGTGCTTCTCTTCTTTGAAAATTCCATTTGCTCACGGATTCTCACTTCCTGGACTTCACTCTCTAGTGCTCTAGTGAGGCTTTTGGCTATCACTCGAGTGAGGACTTGTGTGCTCGAGTATCCTTGTCTCTGAAAAGTTCTTGTGCTCTCGGGTGCTCACTCGCTAGCCTTCACTCTCTATTACCTAGTGCAGACCGTACCATCACTCGAGTGAGGCTGTCTTCACTCGAGTGTCAATGCCCCATCACTCGAGTGAGGCCATCTTTACTCGAGTGAAACAATGAAAAATATCAGTGTTTGTGCTTCCAGAAGGGGATCTCTGAGGTAGTTTTCCAAACCCTTTAGGGCTTTTATTAGAGGCATATATGAGTGTTAAAGAGATAGTAATGATAACCAATTTAAGTATTGTGAAGGTATTAAGTATTGGACTAAGTGGTAACGTATCGTCCTTAATTATTACTTTAGGATTTGATATTTGCCCGGAGCGAAGAAGGCCTGGCTCAAGAACGGAAAGACCAAGGTAGTGACACTTTATCCTATATCATGTATATTGCATTATTTGTTTGCATTAGTCATTGAATACATATACAGTGAGGGGACGTGGCAAAAGCTCGGCCTTGAATACAGATACAATAAGGGGACGTGGCGAAAGCCTGGCCTTGAATATAGATACAATGAAGGGACGTGGTGAAAGCTCAACCTTATATATAGTGAAGGGGGCGTGGCATTGTGCCGGCCTCGAATATTGATTGCTGCATTGTGATATATGTTTACTTGCTTTGTTTAATATGCATCATATACGGAAATTGTTGCTACTGGGATTCTCTAGAATCTCATTCTTTCCAAATAATATTTTTAGACAGGGCAAGTGGATCAAAGAACAAGCAAGTAGATAAGGGCGATTAGGACTGCCGGTGGTAGTCTTAGTTAGATATTTTGATTTTATACTGAACTGGTTATCATTTTCGATAAATGTATATATTGATTAGATCATAGCATTATAGTTTTGTGTAATCCCTGGTATGGATACTGAGATGGGCAATGATGCCTTGTATAAACCTTTGGATTAATGTTATTATCCCGGGTGAACGTCGGGAATTGTGCTTATACTCTGATATTATACATGTGACAAACCAAATAGTCCTATTGATTTTATAAATGAATGGATGGAGATCTATTTGTACAAGTGTTTTAAAAGTTTGAAATTGTTCCAGATCTCTTATTCAATTATTAAATGTGTTTAAATGCTAATCTCGGCCTCGATCATGATGGGGGTTACTGATTTCATCTTTTATTTTTTACCATAGATATTTTATTTTCCTCTCTTCCATTTAGCTTGGACGAAAATGATGGTAATTGGAAGAGGATAAAGGCTTCTTGAATTATCCAAATTTCTATTTCCTTAATTTACCAACAATTGTTAACTTTTCAACTCTATTTTTTACTTGGTTTAAAATTCTTCAACTCTTGCTATATTTATCACCTAATAATCATTCCCTTCTCGCTCCCTCATTTGGACGTCCAACAACATATAAAAAGGGAAAAATATTTGCTTTTAATTTTTATTTAGCCAAATGATCATTTTGCCCATACAATTTTTGTGTTTAATTTAGGCCTTCTCCTTTTTCCTTTGCTTAGGCAAAAATCACAATTAATTGGGCCCAAGATTTATATTCTTTCATTCATTATGTTGAGCTTCAATAATGGGCTTTTTGGAAGACAAAAATTATGTTTTATGTCTTATATTGGCCCAATTGTCATGTAGCCTCTTATAGGGGTATTTTTGTCATTCCAATTGCAACAAAATTCACCATTTTATTCTAGTTATTATAATAAATATACATGGGATTTTTGGTGAATGAATTTTGGGATGTTACAAGGAATGAAGGCTGCATATCAATTTCTAAGTTCGCGTCTCTTGCGTATTGTATGTCAACCAACCAATCACGTTGAAGCATGCCATAACTTTCCATAATTAAACTCCAATTATTATAAAGATCATTTTTTCCATCCTTGATAAATGATGAGTTTAATTGCTAATTAAGAATCACTTCTTAAATTCACTCAAAAAAAAATCACTTCTCAAACAAACTCATCTATGAGGGTGAGCGAAATAAAACCGAAGCCGAAGACCGAACCGAACCAAACTCAATTCGGTTTTTTCGATTCGATTAATTTGGTTTTCTGTTTATTTTCAGTTTTTATTTAAGGATATTTTTTTGCTTTCGGCTTTTTGTTCGATTTGTTTAAAAAAATTCGGTTATATCTGGAAAACCGAAATTCTATTATATATGGGCCTCACTTAGTCATTGTTTAAGTTAGTCTTTTTTATGCATGTCTCAATTTTCCTACCAAACCAAGCCCAACAGAAGAAAGTCCATAACTTAACCTAAATAAACCTAAAAAGAAGGCAGAATGAGATAGCCAACTTAATCTATTGTGGCTTCGGGTTCTTCACCAACATCTTTCTAGTTTCTTCTATCATCACCATCGACCCTCTCTTCTTTTATCTCCTCTTCCTCTTCCTCTTCTTCACTACCTTTTAAGTCCTTCCCTTCTTCATCTCCACTAATCATTGCCATCGATCTACAATTTTCATCATTAGTTTCAAATATCCAGATTTATAATGCTCCTGTCACAACCCAAGCATCGTCCAAGCATCTACCATTGCCGAGTTTCATATTTTTGTTCAAGGTTTGAGGTTCAGATCTATGTTATTGCATTCTTTATTTGAGTTTAAAATCTATATTGTTGTGTGTGAAAATTGCCGGCTGCGGTTCTTCTTTTTCTTCTTCGATTCTTCTGCTTCTTTTTGTAGTCAGCCATTCTTTAGTCCTCCCTCCTATGACTTCCTCTTCTTTTTGATTAATTTCGATTCTAACCAAACTGAATCGAAATATTTTGGTTAATAATCTAATTTGGTTCGGTTCGATTTTGCTAAATACCTTATTTTGATATTTCAGTTTTTTCGGTTTTCAATCCTAACTAAACCGAAGCACCAATTGTTCACCCCTACTCATCTATATCCGTGATTACCGGACAATGCGCTTTTAAGACCAATATGTGACGCGCCATTAAAGGATCTCCATTGTGTAAATTAAGCATGAAACTTCAAGGGAAAATCACTGTCAAGTCCCAAGGAAGCAAAATATTGTCAGAAAAGTCCCAAGAAAAACTGAAATATCTGAAAAGTCCCTAGGGACTTTTCTGATATTATTTTCTAAAGTCAAATTACTCACATGCCCCTCTTCTATTTCTCTCTCTCTCACGTTTTCAGCTCACTCTCTCTAACCGTTTCAGATCGCAAATCTCTTCTTAATATTTGCAGATTCAGTTTTTGCAATGGTGGAGGGTGAAGCTTTGAGGTGGTGAAAGATTTGTGGGATGAGAAGTAAGATAGAAGGAAGAAGAAGATGGAAGGAAGGTGGTGGGATTTTTTTGATCTCAAGCTTCCGCCATTTTTAAAGAAGGAAGGGATGAAGGTGATGATGATGATGAATAGTCCAACCTCATTGTGCTATGAAAACGCTGAAATGGGAAAAAATTAAGTTGTTGTTAATTTCCGCAGTAGTAGTTGTTAATATAACTCTAGTAGTTGTTAATACGAAAAATGAGGTTTGGGCACCATTTTGCTCTGTTTTTGGGAAAGAAAACAGAGGAAGTGGTGTGTTTTAAGTGGTTGGGTGCTATGAAAACGCTGATATGGAAGAAAAATAAGTTATTGTTAATTCGCACAGTGGAGGTTGTTAATACGGAAAATGACGTTGGACGCCATGGTGCTCTGTTTTTGGGAGAGGAAACAGAGGAAATGGTGTGTTTGAGGTGGTGGGGTGCTATGAAAACGCTGATATGGAAGAAAAATAAGTTGTTGTTAATTCGCACAGTGGAGGTTGTTAATTCACATCATGGAGGTTGTTAAGACGGAAAATGACGTTGGACGCCATGGTGCTCTGTTTTTTGGAGAGGAAACAGAGGAAGTGGTGTGTTTGAGGTGGTGGGGTGCTATGAAAATGATGATATGGAAGAAAAATAAGTTGTTGTTAATTCGCAGAGTGGAGGTTGTTAATATAATAGTGGAGGTTGTTAATACGGAAAATGACGTTGGACGCCATGGTGCTCTGTTTTTGGGAGAGGAAACAGAGGAAGTGGTGTGTTTGAGGTGGTGGGGTGCTATGAAAATGATGATATGAAAAAAAAATAAGTTGTTGTTAATTCGTGCAGTGGAGGTTGTTAATATAACAGTAGTAGTTGTTAATACAGAACAACTTGACGGTGTGGCCAGTTGCTTTTGCTTTGCCATAGCGAAACAAAAGCAAAATGATGTAAAAAATGGCCTCTTCTGACCGTGTTCGCTTTTAGTATGTCACAGCGAAACAAAACCGAGATCACCTTTTTAAAATGCATAAACCGTGTATTTACAACTCATAAAGCGTGTATTAACAACCTTTTGAGTTCGTTTCACAACGTCCCACACGTTTCTCGCTGACACTATGTTTCCTCACGTTAAGTATGACAAATTAAGCTATTTACAACTCATATAGCGTGTAATAACAACCTGCTCGGTTTGTTTCTCAACCTCCAACACCTTTCTATCTGACACTATTGTTCCTCAAATTAAGTATGACAAATTATGCTATTTACAACTCATAAAGCGTGTATTAACAACCTTTTGAGTTGTTTTCACAACCTCCAATGACTTTCTCTCTGACACTATATTGCCTTACGTTAAATATGACCAATTGAGCAATTTACAGAGCACTTCCTCTGTTATATTCCCCAAAAATAGAGCACCCACTAACACTCAACCTCATTTTCCGTATTAACAACCTCCACTGTTATATTAACAACCTCCACTGTGCGAATTAACAACAACTTATTTTTCTTCCATATCATCATTTTCATAGCACCCCACCATCTCAAACACACCACTTCCTCTGTTTCCTCTCCCAAAAACAGAGCACCATGGCGTCCAACGTCATTTTCCGTATTAACAACCTCCACTGTTATATTAACAACCTCCACTGTGCGAATTAACAACAACTTATTTTTCTTCCATATCATCATTTTCATAGCACCCCACCACCTCAAACACACCACTTCCTCTGTTTCCTCT
Organism: Inga laurina; assembly: GCA_963855925.1. Lineage (NCBI taxonomy): Eukaryota > Viridiplantae > Streptophyta > Magnoliopsida > Fabales > Fabaceae > Inga > Inga laurina. The sequence goes on from OY979712.1 coordinate 19,813,444, forward strand.
CCCAAAAACAGAGCACCATGGCGTCTAACGTCATTTTCCGTATTAACAACCTCCACTGTTATATTAACAACCTCCACTGTGCGAATTAACAACAACTTATTTTTCTTCCATATCAGCGTTTTCATAGCACCCCACCACCTCAAACACACCACTTCCTCTGTTTCCTCTCCCAAAAACAGAGCACCATAGCGTCCAACGTCATTTTCCGTATTAACAACCTCCACTATACGAATTAACAACCTCCACTGTGCGAATTAACAACAACTTATTTTTCTTCCATATCAGCGTTTTCATAGCACCCAACCACTTAAAACACACCACTTCCTCTGTTTTCTTTGCCAAAAACAGAGCAAAATGGCGCCCAAACCTCATTTTTCGTATTAACAACTACTAGAGTTATATTAACAACTACTACTGCGGAAATTAACAACAACTTAATTTTTTTCCCATTTCAGCGTTTTCACAGCATAATGAGGTTGGACTATTCATCATCATCATCACCTTCATCCCTACCTTCTTTAAAAATGACGGAAGCTTGAGATCAAAAAAATCCCACCACCTTCCTTCCATCTTCTTCTTCTTTCTATCTTACTTCTCATCCCACAAATCTTTCACCACCTCAAAGTTTCACCTTCCACCATTGCAAAAACTGAATCTGCAAATAGTAAGAAGAGATTTGCGATCTGAAATGGTTAGAGAGAGTGAGCTGAAAACGTGAGAGAGAGAGAAATAGAAGAGGGACATGTTCGTAATTTGATTTTAGAAAATAATATCAGAAAAGTCCCTAGGGACTTTTCAGATATTTCAGTTTTTCTTGGGATTTTTCTGACAATATTTTGCTTCTTTGGGAGCTAACAGTAATTTTCCCAAACTTCAATTGGGTTTCCTCGATGATTCTCTATTTTTTAATGTGATAAATTTGACTTCTTTTTACCAACAATTTGAAGAATTTTATGCTGCTTCTGCTAGAAAGACCCAAAAGCAAAACCTTCACTCCCTTTAAAGAGCAGACGAAGTTGAAAGTGGCAACTGCAAGTTGTAAAAACAGACTCGTCGCTTCTCTGCATCTCTTTGCCTTCTTTCAAGCTTGAACTTGCGGCACAGAATTCTTTCTGTCGCCATCGAAAATCCCTCTTCAAGACTTACCATTCAATTGCTGGTTCACAAGATCTCGTCATTCTACGGCCATGGATGCACTCCAGGCTTGTAGGGCCATCCCAGTTTCGAATTTCCAAAGATTGAGGAACCCGTCATCTTTGATATCGACGTGGGCATCGACGAAACCCAAAAGGGTCACACTGTATTCATCCAATTCTTGCGTCAAAACTAGAGCTCGTTTCTTTCCTTATTGCTCGAGAAAACCAGATACTGAGACCAACAGCGAGACTGATTGTGAATCCGTCGCTGGTTCCGATTCTGTTTCACAGTGCGAGAAGACGTCGGAATTGGAATCTGGCAAAAGCGAAGCGGTTTCTTCTCCTTCCTCGCAATCATCTTGTTCATTTACAGGATTAGTGTTTGATTTGGGTTCTTTAAATTCGTGGGATAGTGCAGATATCGGAGGGCCGGTGGTGAAGAGGTTTCTTAGCGATGAAGAAGAGAGGTGGCACATGTGGTATTATGGTAAGTCTAACGAGAACCCATCTTTTGAATGTATTGGATTAGCGATTTCTAGCAATGGGGTTCATTGGGAGAGAGGGGTAGGACCTGCTGAATCGAGTTCAAAAGCGGGTATAGTGATGAATTGTGGTAAAGATTGGTGGTCATTTGATACAGAAGGCATTAGGCCTTCTGAGGTATTGGTAATGTCTAGTACAAGGGTTAGATCATCTAATCCTGTTTATTGGCTTTACTACACCGGATATAGCTCTGAGAAAATAGAGTTCTTCGATAATAATTCTTTGGAATTCATTTTGGAAAACCCAGGTGGGTTTTTCACTGGTAATGTGGAAAATCAACAAAATGCAACTAGTGGGGGAATCTTCAAGTCCTTGCCAGGTTTGTGTATAAGCCAAGATGGGAGGCATTGGGCTAGAATTGAAGGGCCTCATCACAGTGGAGCCTTGTTTGATGTTGGCTCTGAGGGAGAATGGGATTCTTTGTTTATTGCTTCTCCACAGGTGGTTTACCATGGAAATGGTGACCTTAGGATGTATTACCATTCATTTGATGTGGGAAAAGGTCACTTTGCCATTGGGATTGCCAGGTCAAGGGATGGAATCAGGTGGCTGAAGTTGGGGAAGATAATGGGAGGAGGGAAACCCGGTTCTTTCGACGAATTAGGAGTGATGAATGCTTGTGTAGCAAGAAATAGGAGGGATGGGAACTATTTGATTGCATATGAAGGTGTTGCTGCTGATGGAAAGAGGAGTATTGGTATGGCTGTGTCTCCTGATGGATTGAAGCAATGGGTGATGCTTCAAGATGAAGCGGTTCTAAATCCGGCAGAGAAAGGTTCTTGGGACGATAAAGGAGTCAGATCTCCTTATCTGGTTCCAGTGGATTCTGATGGAGGTGATGGTTGGAGGTTGTATTATAGAGGTGTTGGAGATGGAAGAAGAGGAGGAGGAATAGGAATGGCAGTTTCTGACGGGAATGATATCACATGTTTTACAAGATGGTCTGGTTTTCCTGTATAAAAAAGATTACTGCATTCATGGCTTTTCCTGGTAATGGCTATCTACATTCTTTTATGATTTCACTTTTTAGCTGAATCAATCTGGCAGAAATAACTTGGACAAGCTGTTTCTTAGGAAATCAGTAATACTGAGTTGTAGAAATTGTGTACCTTATTGTTTTGTTGCCCTTTTTTGGGTCACAGAATCTGTTAGCATACACAGAAAATTGTATCTCTTCCATTTCAATCTGACTGCAGAATGATACACTTGTCTTGTTCCATAATATATTCTATTTGGTTGCTGTGAACTGCGACGTGTCTGACATATAAAAGCATTGTCTTTCAGGTTCAAACATGTAATGTCTTTTGTTGGCAAAGAAAGGGAAAGTAAAACCCGGTTTTTAATATAAGACATATTTGGAGAGTTGATCTTGGTTCTAAATATAAGACATTATTTTCATATTTGTCAATCTTTTTTTAATTTACCTCTATTGATGCTCTTTGAACAATAATCAAGGATGAGAGGCAATGAAAGAATTATAGAAGATGGTTAGGATGTTTTAGAAAATACATATTATATTAACTAACTCAACTAACTTTCTTAATATAATCAAATTAGGTAAATGTCTTATATTAAGAACCGAAGGGAGTATATATTTTTATTGGTATAAATAATAGTTTAGATGAGTTGGGTATTAGAGGTTCATCAGGGCCAAGGTGTGTGTCGGAGTTCAAAGAGTGCTTAGAGGTACTTACAAATCGCCTACAAATAAGATCTTCACATCGGCGGCAGGATTTGAACTCATGATATTGTGAGTTATGAGTAAGCTCCTTATCAATTGAACCAACTTTGTTGGCAAGGAAGAGTAGTATTTTCTGGTTGATTGATTGCATTTGGCTCTAAAGTCCAGACCAAATTATGTGATCTTGGTTTGATGCTGTAATACTCGTTATAAAACAACAGAACAATTAGGCCCTTGTGCAGTTTCTAGAGGCCAAGATGAATCCTTATACTTGTTATGCTCAACAATTGGTTATTGATTTTTGATGAATCCTTAATGCTTGACTATTCTATTTATTAGTGCTGGCAAAAAAAAAAAAAAAAAAAAAGATTATTCTATTTAGGGGCACTTGAGTCCCAGTAAGCATTGTTAAAAGGATTAGATTGCTTTGACTGGTTCAATAAGAAAACTAGTAACCAATAATCAATCGTTCCCAAATTTAAGACTAAACTAGCAAAATCCATTCAAAGGCCCAAAAAAAAAAAAAAAAAACACTTCAAAAATGGTAAATTCAAATGAAAATAATGTAATTTCATTGAATTATTAAATTAAATTAAATTAAATCCAATTTTATAACCTATTTTTTATGTAATTATATGGTATACGGTACTATTAAATTAAATTGAAGCATATCGAGTTTAATTGAGAATAATTTTTCTGATAGTTCCCCCCCCCCCCCCCCAACAAATGGCGCATTAAATGGAGCCTCACGTGCTATTCCGTTGCAAAATGCAAGTTATGAAATTGAAGAGATTGTGAAATAAAACAAAAGGCAATTCTTATACTCATAATTATATATTGCTTGCCAATAAAATGAATAACAATTTATGAAAAATATATGCATTGCCCAAAATAAAAAAAGATATACATGAATGTGCTCTGTTCCTAAGGTCAGATTTACAAAATACGAAAACCAAACTAACTTTTACCAATCTTATCCCACTAAATTATGGCCCCTTTAATAAAAGCTTATTTATGTCAATGGATTTTAACCTAGTGTGTTTTAATTGAAGCCTGAAGGTAAAAAACAAACCTGTGTTTTAATTGTTCAAATAATGATTTGGATTTTAAATCAATATAATGTTCATACTGCGTTAGATTCTAATTGTACAAGCAGATAATTAATTTGTAGATATTAACATAATAAGTTTAGATTGTTCTATATAACAAATGTATATTCTCACTAAAATACGTCATGTAATCATTATCCTCATCAATGAAAACCCCTGAATATACACAATTGATAGGGATAGTTTGGAAGAAATTTATAAATTTATGAGGTAAAATGGATTAAGAAATTTATAAGGGAAAATTAGTTATTTAATCCTTATAATTTCACCAAGTTTGTAACTTAATCCTCTTAGTTTGACTCGCCACGACTCAGTTCTTATAGTTTCCTAATTTTTTAAAAACTTCTGAGTGCCTCATAACTCGTCCAATATGTCGCTAACAACTGTTTGTTGGGCATCTTTGTCAACACCACATCATCAAAAATGTCAACTCCTCTCTCCTCTTTGCCCTGCAAAACCCCTCCATGGTTGAATCTGTAACAGAGCCTCTCTTTCTTCCAGAAATTAATCATCCCATCTGATGACCCCGAGGAGAGAAAGCAATGGTTGAAGGATGTGCTCAATGCCATTGTTTTGATTGGGGAAGGCTGGAATTTAAGAGTCATTGTGAGGGTATGCGAGTCTTCTGTGTGCACCCTCCTCCATATTTTCACTGACCCATCAGAGGAGCAGCTGAAAAGACACCCATCGTCTTGGTTCACCGTAAGTGAATTCTCATTATCTTCGAAAATTTTGCAATTTCTGTTGATATTGTCCACTTAGTTCCTAAAGCATCTGGAAGAATCATTTCTTGTCCTTGAGGCTTGAAAATCCTTTGTTATTTGGCATTACAGGTTGAAGGAATTTTCCCCAAAGTGATATGTTCATGGGAGTTGTTCAAATTTTAATTGGGATTTCTATCAGCATCCACGATAGTTTCAGTTTTCAACAATTATTCTGTGCAGTCCATTTACATGAATATTGTTTTTGGGTCAAACCATTTACATGAATATTGGCTGTGTATAAAAAAATGTCCAAATTAAAAATAATTTTGGTAGAGTATTTAGGCAACACCACTAAAAGAATTAATCTACTCTGGAAACAAGATTGGATGTACATGATCTCTTCTACTGCACTCTCACCTATTTTTATAGCTGTACTGATTTATTACTTGTCTTCTTCAACAACCCTGTTTCATAATTTCCTTAGCCATCAGAAGCAGTATACGGAGGATGCTAAACTCGTTGTGAAAGCTGAACACATAGAGTGTAACTGATTATATCAAAATATTACAATACTAGAAAACAAAGTCTCTAGATATAACACCCCAAATTTTGATTAAGGGTTAATGAGAATTATTGTAATAAATTGTGAATTTAAGCTGAATTTATTATGTGTTACGTGGCAATTTTTAATTAATATGCCATAATCAGTGAGAAATTGAAAGGATGGCCATAAGTTAGTGATTAGTGAAGAACTTAATTACTAACTAAGAGGAAAATAAGATGTGTAACTAAATAGCTAATGGAGGGATTAAAGTAATTAATTAGTTACTTACTTTATAAGAGCCAATGATATTGTGACACTTGTCAAGTTGGCAAGAAGAGAGAGTAAGAGAAACGTCAAATCTTACATGTTTAAAACATTTTCTCTCTCTTTCCTTCCCTCCATTTCGGCTGACATGAGATAAGGGGGAGGGAGTGTGATCATTTCATCTTCTCCAACTGTCCTCTCTCTCATTTTCTCTCTCTCATTTTCGTGCATCCATGGCAGCCTAGAGAAAGAAGAAGAACTTTGTGGAAAAGGTGAGCTTTTGACCCTTTTGATGGCCTGTAATGGAAAAAATCTCTTCTAAAAACTTGTTCCTTGTGTTGAGAGCTTTAATTTTATGGTTTTAGATTTGTCATTTGGTGGTGTTTGAGCTCTCAAGGAATTTTGGAGTTTGGAGAATCAAGGAACTCCTTTGGAAAAGTTCTACAGGTGAGTAAGACAAACCTTTTTATATAGATCTTGTAGTGATATATAAATGTAATAAAGAGTTAAAAGTTAGTTTGTTAGGTTGTTGGGATATAGCCGTTAAAATTAGTTAGAGTTGGTACAAGGGATTATAAGAGTTAGTTAGGAAGGGCGGTGGTTATAAGCCTATAAATAAGAGTCTAATCCCTATTGTAAATGAGATTATGATTGATGACGGAAAATAGATTTCTCTTTGTCTCTCTCTTTCTCTCTTGGTTCTCAATTCTCTCTTGATCTCTTTGTCTTCTTCATCTTCTACCCCCTCTATTTCTGGTTTCTTCCCCTTTCTCTCTCTTTTTCTTTCTATACAGAATTACAATTCTGTAATAGTGGTATCAGAGCTTTCAATCCTTGGCCCTTCCACTGCAATATTGGAGAAAAAAAAGAAGAAAAAGTTTGCCTAGCATGGCTTGTGCATATGCATCTCGATTTCTTTCAAGAAGCTTCGAAGAACGTCTCCAACAAATAGAAAGGCAACTTTAGCTATGGCACCTTCGACAAGAGGGGTTTATATCAGATTTTAATTATGCGTTCGATTCCCTCTCAGCCAATCTAGATGTACCAGAGGATTACCTGGTTGAGGCATATGTTTCTGGCTTGAAAGAAGAGGTTGCAAAAAATAGGGCATGTCAATGGGTTGTGATTTTGGTCATTTTCATGTTTCCATTGTGTTCCTTGTGAGAAATTGTATGAGAATAGGTTTGGTTATTGATTTTGGAGACATTGGGTACTTTGGTAGAAAATTGGAAATCTGTCAAGTGTGAACTCTATTCTGGGCAGTCAGTTTGCATGAAAGTTTTGAATGACCAAATGGTGTCTAAAAATTATGAAACTTTTTAGTCTTAAATTTCACATCCAAAGCTTCAAAATGGATATATAATTTGTGTCATTTCGTTTTGTGTGCTGGGAGATATGATTGTCCAAAGTTTGGGATGGAAACTAGACTCTGTTTTGGAGTAGTGTTGAGTTTTGGACAATTCTATATTTGTGTGGTGATTTCTGGTAATGGCCTATATTTTTCCTATAAAGAGGACTTAAATACCTTTCATTTTACTTTGGAATCACCTCATTTCGATTTTTCTAGAATTAGTTATGAGTTTTCAAACTTCAGCTAATAAACAGGATTTTTCTTGGTCGCAGCTAGCGGATTCTTGGCCACGGCCCAAATATGTCTGTCCAATTCTTGGCTGCAACCTAAGGTGGCTGGCTACTACCCATGACTTTTTGACCATATCTTGGCCACGGCCCAAGGCTGGGCTAGCCACAACCAACCCCTGTATTCTAGTACTTTAAGGTTTTGAAAAGTTATCTTCGACCTATTGTTTCCCAACCCTTTAGGACTTTTATCAGAGGCATTTGTAGCTTTTTAAGGGTCATTATTGATAACCAAATCTAAGTGTTCAGAAGTCAATTGAGTATTGGAATAAAGAATAACGCTTCATCCCTAATTATGAATAATAGGATTCGACATTTGCTCTATTCGAGAGAGACCGGTGCCAGAACACGCCCGGAAGAACTAAGCTAGTGGCTCTTCTCTCATGTTATGTATGATGTTTTGGTATGCATGACTAATCATGGTTTTATTAAATATGATTGGAAAATGTGCCATGGTCCATTACAACGTGAGCACTTCAGCGCGAGCCATCTCTACCTCGGCTGTTGAACTACCGTTGTAATCGACATGGATTGTTGTGAAACTTCTTTGTGAATCCGACCCGTGGGGCGGTGTGTTGTGAATCTAGCCATGGGCTGTGTGTTATATATCTTGCCAGTATGGCTTGTGTTGTTAATCTTGCTAGTGTGGCTTGTCTATGAAATGCTTTATATGAATCCCAGCTGTGGTGAAATATATTTTGTGAATTGTTTTGGTGTAATACAGCATGAGCACTCATAAGGGATGACGTGTGTCATACTTACCATTGCCTTTATAACTGCTGTTGTAATTGCTTTGTATAGGTTATAATTCGTTTCCATGCCTTATTGTTATGCATACTATGAGTGATTTGACACTATGGGGATTCCTTAGAATCTCACTCTCCTATAAACCAAATTTTTAGACAGGGCCGAAGGATCTAAGGGAAAGCAGGCGACGAAGAGCGGATAGAGCTCCAGTGTAGGAAATTATTTTGGATTTGATTATCATATAAAATTATTTGGCTGTCTTTGGGAAACAAATGTATATATTGGGATTCGTAGTATAGTTTTGTGTAATCCCCAAGTAAAAGGGAAAAAGTTTATGGGCTTTGTGCCTCTGTAGAACCCTTATTTATTGAATGAAAGCCGAGTGTGTCAGAAATTTGCATTATACTTGATATGTATGAATGGAATCAATGCGTACAGGCCATTTATGTTTGAAATGTGAGTATGAGACCATTATGGAACAGGTGTTGTAAAAGTTTTTGAAACCCTGATTTTGGGAAATTTTATTTTTTTTAAGTCTCAAATCATACATGGTCTCTAATTCAAACTTAATTACATTTTTATGAACTAATCTCGGCCTTTGGTTGTGAGGGGGTTACATTTGTGGTATCAGAGCTATAGTTCCTGACAAGGTGAGGATTTACTAGGATAGTTGCCTTAGGTTGCTGCCTAAGTGGTAAACGATGGCATAGGATTGTTGATTGTATACACATGAGTATTTCTACTGTTTGTGGATAAATCTAAGTTTTAGGGATCATGAGTATACATTTATTTTGAAACTGATGTGGTGAATCATTTGTAATGATAAAGACAAAATGGTTCACCCTACTAGAAGTAGACATCTGGACCTAGAGGTGGAGGAACTTAATGACAATCCTTCTTATCCAATGTGAGAAATGATAGATCTCATACGGGAGCAACGAGACATGATAGCTGAGCAATGGGAAGAGCTCAGAGAGGAAATGGCCAAACGTAATGAGGAAAAGGTCCAAGCTATACAAGAAGAGACTCATGCTGGGACTCGTCTTGAGGAGACAGCTAAGGAGTCAAATGGATCCTATGAATCCCCACCTCACACGGTGCCCAATCAAGAGTCACAAGGGGTGCCGGTTCGTGAGGGAAGAGACTTGAAATTCTGGGTTTCTAAGTTTTGCAAGCATCTACCTCCGGTGTTTAGGGGGAGGTTGGATCCCCAAGCTTTAGAGGACTGGTTGAACCGATTGGAGAAGATCTTTAAAGTCCTCGAGTGACCAACGGAGGTGAATGCTAATCTGCTTGTATACAAGTTAGAGGAGGATGCAGACCGGTGGTGGCAGAATATTGCCATGACACTATGTAGCCGGAATATGCCATTGACTTGGGCGGTGTTCCAAGAACAATTCAATGAGAAGTACTTCTCCAAGTCGGTGAGGCTCGAGAAGGAAACTGAATTCCTGCATATCAAACAAGGGGACACGGAGACCTTTGATGAGTATGTGTCCCGTTTCATCCAGTTGTCCTAGTATTCTTCCTATCTTCAGAAGATGGATGACGAAGAGTTGAGTGCAGACATGCTTATATGTGGTCTGAGACAAGAGCTGAGAAAGAGATTGGCTACACATTTGTTCACCAACTTTAACAAGGCGATAGAAGAATGTAGAATTGTTGAGAACAATCTGAGGGAGTTGTACCCATCTAAGGGTAGTGGTAGCCGGAAAGAGCCAAGCAAGGCAAATACTTCCTAGAAGTAAAAGGGGTAAGGGTTCTCATTTGGGGACGATGATAAGAGGCCCTATCAATTTGAGGGTCATGGTAATCAGAGACCTCCAGCGGGACCAGTATGTAATCAGTGCTGAAAGTACCATCCTAGTAGAACTTGCTTGAGGGAAATGATCTACTATAATTGCAAACATCCGGTTCACATTTCTACCAAGTTCCCGTGACTACAGATAGAGCAAAGGCCCAAAAATCAAGGTCGAGTGTTTGTAATGACACATGAAGAGGCTCGGAAGTCCCAATAACTGATCCAAGGTAAAATCCTCCTCGGTGATAATGAGTTAGGTTCTTTGTTTGATTCGGATGCAAGTCATTCATTTATCTTATGGCTGTGTAAAGCGCTTGAGATTGCGTGTGCATAGACTACCATTTGATTTGGTCGTGTCAACGCAAATGGGGCTGTGACGGCCGAAGTCTGCTTAAATTGTGTGATAGTTGTTGAGGGTCGTGAGTTTATAGTTGATTTGATCTGTTTGCTACTCCAACAACTAGAAGTTATCCTGGGTTTTGACTGGTTGATAGCAAATGATGTACTACTTGACTGTGACAATAAGAGGATAACCTTCCGAATGTATGGCAGGAGAACAATGTGAATGCCAGTTTGAATTTACTTTAAACGGCTAAAGTAGAAAGATATCTTGAGAACAGATGCCAAGGGTATATGATGATCTTCTCTGTTCAGGGAGAATCACATGAAGCTCTTGAAAGTATACCTGTTGTGAGAGAATTCCCTGAAATGTTTCCGAAAGATCTTAGTAGATTACCTCCAGAAAGGGAAGTGGAATTCCCAATAGAGATTGTGCTTGGAGCTGGTTCAATATCGAAAGCCCCATACCGTATGGCCCTTAATGAAATGGCGGAGCAAAAGAAGAAAATTGAAGAATTGCTTGAACAAGGGTTCATCTGACCCAGTGTATTACCGTGGGGAACTCCAGTGTTATTTGTGAAAAAGAAAGATAGGAGTTTACGATTGTGCATCGATTATCGAGAACTCAACAAAGTAACTGTTAAGAACAAGTATCCTCTCCCAAGAATTGATGACATGTTATATCAGTTGTCTAGCTCATGCATATTCTCTAAAATTGATCTAAGGTCGGGATATCATCAGTTGCGTGTGAAGGCAGCGGATATTCTGAAGACTTCTTTTAAAACGATGTATAGGCACTATGAGTTCCTTGTGATGCCCTTTGGATTGACGAATGCACCAGCGGTATTCATGGACTATATGAATCGCATCTTCCGACAGTATCTTAACCAATTTATGGTTGTGTTTATCGACGACATTTTGATTTACTTCAAGAGTAGGGAGGAACATGAGCAACATCTGAGAATCATGTTGAGAATTCTATAGGAAAAGCACCTCTATGCCAAGCTGAGCAAGTGTGAGTTTTGGCTTACAGAAGTGAAGTTCCTTAGCCATGTGATCTCACGAGATGGGGTATCGATGGATCCCAGTAAGGTGGAAGCAGTACTTGATTGGAAGAGGCCAAAAACTGTTTCTGAGATTCATAGTTTTCTGGGTCTTGCTGGTTACTATCAGAGGTTCATTCAGAACTTCTCACGTATTGCATTGCCGATGACCAAGCTCACGAGGAAGGTTCAATAGTTTGTGTGGGATGAACGTTGTGAGAGGAGTTTTACTGAGCTGAAGGAGAGGTTGACTACGGCACCAATATTGATTATACCTGATCCCAGTGAGGCTTACGTCGTGTATAGTGATATGAATAAGCAGAGGTTAGGTTGTGTCCTGATGCAGCAAGGAAGAGTGGTGGCCTATGCCTTTCAACAACTAAAATCGCATGAGATGAACTACTCCACTCATGATCTGGAGCTTGCGGCAATTGTGTTTGCATGAAAATTTAGCGTCACTACCTGTATGGTGTGACTGTAGAACTATACTACGACCACAAGAGTCTCAAGTATCTGTATTATCAGAAAGAGTTAAACATGAGACAGCGTCGGTGGATGGAGTTGCTTAAGGATTACAACCTGGAGATTAAATATCATCTAAGTAAGGCTAATGTCATCGTAGATGCTTTGAGTCGGAAGGCCGTGCTAGTAGCAACGATGATGATCTAAGAGAAGAAATTGATAGAGGAATTTCGGGATTTGAATCTCTCAAATGACATTCTGTGTGCCAGTTACGGTATAGTCCAAGGGGAGAATGACCTGAGGACTGAGATTGAAGAGGCTCAGATGTATGATGAGCGAGCCTAGTCCATCCGAGCTATGATTGAGTGAGGGGAGACTCAGGATTATGATTTATCGCCTAGTGGGTTGGTTCGTTATCAGAAGAGAATATATGTCCTACTGAAGGCGGAGTTGAGATTGAGAATTCTTGATAAGGCTTATTAGAGTCATATTACTCTTCACCCTGGTATGACCAAGATGTATCACAACCTAAGATCTATGTATTGGTGGCCAGGGTTGAAGAGCGATATGACTAAGTATGTGGCACGGTGTCTTACCCACCAAAGGGTGAAGATTGAACAACAGAGACCGCCAGGCTTGCTTCAGAGTCTAGATATTTCAGGATGGAAGTGGGAGAATGTGACCATGGATCTATTGGTGGGTCTACCCAGGATCAAGAATTATGATGCGATCTGGGTGGTTGTTGATCAACCACGAAGTCTACGCACTTCATACCTATGAATGCTAGATATTCTCCTGATAGGCTAGCTGAGATATATATCAAAGAGATTGTGAGACTCCATGGTACACCAAAGAATATTATTACCGATAGAGATCCTCAGTTTACTTCAAGATTCTGGAGGGCTCTGCACGAAGCTATGGGTACTCAATTGAGGTTTAGCACGGCCAACCATCCTCAGACAGACGGACAGTCAAAGAGGACTATCCGACTCTAGAAGATATGCTGAAAGCGTGTGTCATTGACTTCAAAGGAAAGTGGGACTATTATCTTCCATTGGTTGAATTTGCTTACAACAACAGCTATTATCCGAGCATTTGAATGGCTCCGTATGAAGCATTGTATGGAAGGAAATTCCAGTCATCGTTGTGTTGGAATGAGTTGTCTGAGAGGAAGTTGTATGGGCCAGATCTTGTGGATCAAACTGCTAATCAGATCTGAATTATTAAAAGGAGGCTCCTTGCAGCGCAGAGTCGTCAGAAGAGTTATGCTGACAAGAGGAGGAGACCTCTTGAGTTTAAATTGGGGGATCATGTCTTCCTAAGAGTGTCTCCAGTCACAGTTATCAGAAGAGCGATCAAGTAGAGGAAGTTGAGTCTGAGGCACATTGGTCCATTTGAGATTCTGGCATGAATTGGATCTGTGCATACTGGATAGCCCTACCCCCGAATTTGATCAAATTGCATGATGTGTTCCATGTCTCGCAGCTCAAGAATACCAACCAGACCCTGAGCATATCATTGGGTATGAAGAGGTAGAGTTGGAAGATAACTTTACTTACGCAGTAGAGCCAGAGCGAATCATCGATTGAGAGGTGTGGCAGCTCAAGCATTGAAGCCTACTGTTTGTGAAGGTGGTCTAGAAGGGAATGTCTCCTAAGGAAGCAACTTGGGAACCAGAAGCGAACATGAAGAAATGGTTTCTTGAGTGTATGCCCAAGGATGTGTAACAAATTTCGGGGACGAAATTTATTGAACGAGGGGAGAATTGTAATGCCCCAAATTTTGATTAAGGGTTAATGAGAATTATTATGAATAAATTGTGAATTTAAGCTGAATTTATTATATGCTATGTGGCCATTTTTAATTAATATGTCATAATCAGTGAGAAATTGAAAGGATGGCCATAAGTTAGTGATTAGTGAAGAAATTAATTACTAACTAAGAGGAAAATGAGATCTGTAACTGAATAGCTAATGGAGGGACTAAAGTAACTAATTAGTTACTTACTTTATGAGAGCTAATGATACTGTGACACTTGTCAAGTTAGCAAGAAGAGAGAGTAAGAGAAACGTCAAATCTTGCATTTTTGAAACATTTTCTCTCTCTTTCCTTCCCTCAATTTCGGCTGACATGAGACAAGGGGGAGGGAAAGTCATCATTTCATCTTCTCCAACTCTCATTTCTCTCTCTCTCATTTTCCCTCTCTCATTTTCGTGCATCTATGGCAGCCTAGAGAAAGAAGAACTTTGTGTAAAAGGTGAGCTTTTAACCCTCTTGATAGCCTGTAATGGAAAAACTCTCTTCTAAAAACTTGTTCCTTGTGTTGAGAGCTTTAATTTCATGGGTTTAGATTTGTCATTTGGTGGTGTTGGGGCTCTCAAGGAATTTTGGAGTTTGGAGAATCAAGGAACTCCTTTGGAAAAGTTGTACAGGTGAATAAGACAAACCTTTCTATATAGGTCTTATAGCCATTGGTTAAGTTTGGGTTTTCTGGAATTTTGGCTTGAATTTCGAAAATGAGGGTCATGTTGTGTATGCAATGATGTTGTCATGGATATAGTACCTTGAGAATGTGTTTTGGAATGATAGAATTCAATTGAAGCTTAAAGGTAAAGTTTGACAACTTTGTGTTTGGTTTTGTGTATTGGTAAAAAATAGGGCATGTCAATGGGTTGTGATTTTGGTTATTTTGAGGATGCTAATGTGTTCCTTGTGAGAAATTGTGTGGGAATATGTTTGGTTATTGATTTTGGAGACATTGGACACTTTGGTAGAAAATTGGAAATCTATCAAGTGTGAACTCTGTTCTGGGCAGTCAGTTTACACGAAAGTTTTGAATTACCAAATGGTGTCTAAAAATTATGAAACTTTCCAGTCTTCAATTTTACATCTAAAGCTTCAAAATGGATATATAATTTGTGTCATTTCGTTTTGTTTTCTGGGAGATATGATTGTCCAAAGTTTGAGATGGAAACTAGACTCTGTTTTGGAGTAGTGTTGAGTTTTGGGCGACTCTATATTTGTGTGGTAATTTCTGGTAATGGTCTATATTTTTCCTATAAAGAGGACTTAAATACCTTTCATTTTACTTTGGAATCACCGCATTTCGAGTTTTCTAGAATTAGTTATGATATTTTGAAGTTCAACCAAGAAACAGGCCATTTATGTTTGAAATGTGAGTATGAGACCATTGTGGAACAGGTGTTGTAAAAGTTTTTTAAAACCCTAATTTTGGGAAATTTTATTTTTTCTAAGTCTCAAATCATACATGGTCTCTAATTCAAACTTAATTACGTTTTTATGAACTAATCTCAGCCTATGGTTGTGAGGGGGTTACACTAGACGTAATTTAATAATATAATGAATCACAACTACTATATCTAATAACACCTAATAAATAATAAATAAGACAACAATAAAAAGAATATCTGTATCTAATTTCACTACAAAAAAAATTATAAGTGAAATACTACAAGAGAGGAGAAAATATAAAATGACTTATAGAAGAGAGAAGGCAATTTGAGGTATGAGTTTAAAGGGAGGAAGGGCTGCTTCTTTTATAGTGTAAGAGCCCCTCGATCTTGAAAACCCACCGATATGGGACTTGCCATAACCTACAAATATGTACCTTGGCAATATTCCCACATTCTCAATTTCTCCTAATTACAAACTTTACCTCTGTCTTCAATGCAATATTCAATGTTCAACAATGTTGATCAGATAACAATGTCAAAATTTGGCATGAGTCACTACTTTTGTCAGCATATCAACAGGATTTTCACTTGTCTGTATTTCTTATATCACGACTCCACCTTCTTCTAACATTTCTTGTATGAAGTGATATCAAACATCATTATGCTTCGTCCTTGTATGATAGACTTGGTTCTTTGCTAATTGAATAGCACTTTGGCTATCACAAAATACTATGAAGCTTTTTTGACTAATACCAAGCTCTCCAAGTAATCCTTGAAGCCAAATTGCCTCTTTCATAGCCTCTGTAATTGCCATGTACTTTTCCTCCATGGTAGACAAAGCAACCGTTCACTATAAAGTAGACTTCCAACTAACTGGTGCATTTGTAAATGTTCTTATTTTTAATAGAGTGAACACTTAACCAGTAGTTGATGGTTTGTCTTAATCACCTAAAAAATCTGAGTCACAATACTCAATTAAACATTGATTATCTTCCTGCTCAAAGACCAATACATCATCTATAGTATTACGAATATATCGTAGAATCCATTTTAAGCTTGCCAATGTTCCTTTCCTAGATCATGCATATACCTACTCACAATTCCAATAGCATGTGAAGTATCAGACCTTGTACAAACCATTGCATACATCAAGCTGCTAACAACATTTGCATATGGTACTCTTGACATATATTCTCGTTCATCTTCATCTTTTGGTGACACATCAGCACTAAGCTTAAAATGAGGGGCAAGTGGATTGCTAACCAACTTAGTTTTGTCATTCATACTAAATCAATCTAGCACCCTCTCAAGTACTCCTTTTGAGATAAAAAGAGTTGCTTTGATTGTCTATCTCTTGTTACCTCCATGCCAATAATTTTCTTTACCTTACCTAAATCCTTCATCTTAAACTCCATTTTTAGTTGAACCTTTAGCTTCTCAATTTTTGCTTGATTTTTCAAAGCTATCAATATATCATCAATATATAAAAGGAGATATATAAAGGATCAATCTTAAAGCTTCCACAAATAGATACAATAATCGTATTTGCTTCTTCTATACTTATATTGCAACATAAATTTGTCAAATCATTTATACCATTGTCTCGAAGACTGTTTCAATATGTATAACAATTTTTCAAGTTTGCACACCATATTCTCCTTTCCAACAACTTTGAATCCTTCTGGATGAGTTATGTAGAATTTATCTTCCAAGTCTCCATTTAAAAATGCAATTTTAAGATCCATTTGAACTAGTTCCAAATCTAACTGCATTACTAAAGTCAACAAAATTCTAATAGAGGAATGTTTCACAACTGTGGAAAATATCTCATTGAAATCAATTCCTTCCTTCTGAGCATAGCCTTTAGCTACTTATCTTGCTTTATAGCGAACATTACCTTAGTGAGGAATCCTTCTTTCTTTGCATACACCCATTTGCAACCAACTGCTTTCTTACCCTTTGGGGGTTTGGCCAATTTCCACGTATAATTATGATGACCAGATTTCATTTCTTCATTCATGATGTTCCTTATCCTTTTTTGTACTATGGACAACCTCTTTTTAAGTTGATAGAATATCATCAGTTGCAATTGAGGTTGCACAAGCCACCATGTCCATGAAATGAGTAGGCTTTCTTATTGCTTGTTTTGGCTTATTGGTTGCTGTTGATTCATGTTTTGTTGAGGTTCATGAGCAGAAATCTCCCTCTCAACTAGCTCTTATTCTCTTATAAGAAAGTCTTCTTTTGTTTCCCTATTTGTTCCTTGTAATAGGAAAATCGACTTTCCTTCAAACTCTACTTGTTTTAAAACACCATTAATTTGTTTGGTATCTTCAATTGCTACTTTTCCCACCATGGCAGATTCATTAAAAGTAACATCCCTGCTTAATATAATTTTCTTTGTCTTTGGACACCATAAACGATATCCTTTAACGCCAAAAGTGATCCCTAAAAAGATAGCTCTCTTTTCTCTTAAAACCAATTTTGACTCTTTCACATGATAGTATGCAATTGAGCCAAATACATATAAAGAATAACAATCTGTGGCAAGTTTTCTATACCATTATTCAAACAGTGTCTTACCACCATGCCAATATTGGACAACATATACTGAACCTTCTCTACCAAAGTTTAGTTCATGCGTTCTGCCACTCCATTCTATTGTGGTGTATTTATGACAGTGAAGTGTCTGACGATGCCATCATCCTAACAAATCTTCTAAAACAGAGCATTCTTGTATTTTCATCCATTATCTATACAAAGACATTTGATCCTCTTACCTGTTTATGTTTCTGACGTCGCCTTCCATTTGAGAAAACATCCTAATACTTCATCATTAGTCTTCATCATATACACCCAAATTCTTAGGGAGAAATCGTCAATAAAGGTTACAAAATAATGTTTTCTTCCTAATGAAGGTGTTTTGGAAGGAACCCAAACATCATAACAAACATAATCCAAAATACCCTTTGTATCATAGATGGACATTATAGGAATAAATAGGGAAACAAAAAAAAACTTTCTTGTGGAAGAAGAAAAGTCAGTTGAGAGGGACATTTCTATACAATGCTCACAAAACTCTAAATTGAAATACTTTAATCCTTTTAACAATCCTTGATCTGATAGAGATTTCAAGGATTTTCCTCCAGCATGTCCCAAGTACATGTGCCACAACTTGGTCACTTCTACCTCCTTCTCATCACTGGATGTCACCATTGCTGTCCCAATAACTGTACGTCTTTGATAGTGATACATGTTATTGTTCTCCAAATACATTTCATTACCACCAGTACATTAGAAAATGTCTTCTTTAGTTCACTTTTTGCAGTGATTTTGAACCCCTTTGAATTTAGAGTTCCTACAGAAATAAGACTTTTCTTCATATCCAGTACATAAGGAACATCTTTAAATGTTCTAATCAATCCATCATGGGTCCTTAATCGAATTGAACCAATGCCATATGTAGTAAGAGAAGTGTTATATGTTGTGTGGACAACTCCACATCCTTCTTGGAAATGTAACATTGAAATTTAGTAACAATATTGCCCTGTATGTGTAATTATTTGGAAATAATATATCAGTATCTATATCATCACATGGCACCATCTTGAGCCTATATGTATACTTGGCATAATTTTAGTGGACACTCATAAAGTAACTTTAATAAAATGGCTTTTACTTTTGTGTTGGAGCCACAAGAAGATGCCACCTAAGCATCTTCAAAATTGAGAGGACACCTCACTAAGCCAAATGAAATCAACTGACCTCCCTTCCCTTGATAAAGTGGTCAGCCAAGTCACCAAAAGAAGGAAAGAAGCAGAGTTTAGGCCCTACATGAGGACACATGGTGCATTTTAGGCCATGAATCCATAAATTGGCTTTATGCTTTTGTGTTGGCACCGTAAGATGGTGCCACCTACCCCCTCTTTACTTTTTACTTTTATGTTGTCATAATAAGGAGGTGCCACTGAACCCATGAAAGAGACATAGGCTTTAATTGCTGAGACAACTCGCCAGTCTTCGGTCCTGCCACAAGATTGACTTTCTCGAGTATCATAGACGGGAGTCAAATAAAATCATCAAATCTCTCCTTCCCTTGCCCATTAGGTCAGCCAAGGACCTAGGAGGGGGAGAGAGAGAGGGGGACTGACTTTTTAGGGGGTATCAACTACTCAAGAGTTAGCACTTTGGCAAATGGCATATTATGGAAGAAACACCTAACATAAGTGATTATATAAATCCAATACTTCCCTCGCTCTTCATAATTTTGGCCTACAAGGAAAAATAGAGGGAAAAATTGTGAGGAAAAAAAGAGAAGAGAGAAGGTAGTGTTCTTGAAGAACAAGATGAAAGTGAGAGTGTTTTGAGCCAATTTCAAGCCCAAATCCCAGTTTCTAGCCGATAAAGCCCTCATGAAACTTGCTATATACATTTCCATGGTTTTAAATTTTTGATCAAAGGTGTTTGGTTCTATCTAGTTTGTGAGAGTATTGCTGAAAACAAGAATTGGTCGTAGCATCATGTAGAGGTAAACCTAAGCTCTTATTTGAGTCTAATATCTTAAGGATTTGTTAAGTTTTTATGGAATTCTTTGGCTACCCTAATTTTCAGCCAAGGTATGATATGAGGGTTTAATGTTGTTATGATTATGAAAATGATGATAAATAAGGTTTAATGATGATATTTAACTAGTTTGGTGGTTGAAATTGCAAAATTGCTTGATGTTGGCTTAGGGTATGTTTTAGCAAAGTACAGAACCTAGGGAACGTATGTGATTTTGGTGTTTTTGAGGTCTCTAATAGATTCTACATGAAAAAATATGAGGGAATATCATGTGGTTATGATTTTGGATGAATTAGATAGAAAACCTTAAATTTGGAATGTGATGTTTTAGAGTTAGTATCTACTTGATTTAGGTTAGACTGATTGTGGCTTAATTGAGCTGATCAAATGTTGTTCAATGATCATGATATTTTCTAGATTGATAGTAGACATCTTAAGCTTTAAAGTTATATATGGAATGTGTTATTTGGGTTAGTAGTTGTAAGTTATAATCTGTTTAAGTTTGAAGATTAAAACTGGAAAGAATCCTAGAATATTATTGTTCATCAATGATTTCTGGACTTTTGTACTCATAATTGGTAGTGGGTGATATTTTTCCCTTATAGAGGACTTAGAGATCTTTTCATGGGACTTTGAACCATCCCATTTGGAATTTTCTAGATTAAGTTATAAATTTTCAAAGTTCATCAATGAAATCTAGTAGATTAGGGTTAACCTACGAATTTGTAGAATTTGGAATGAATTTTGGTAAGAGGAATAATAGGGAATAGAGGTATGACTTAGAGAGTAATTGGGCCACATTAGATACCCAAGTCCCAAGGGATAAGAGACACATAATGTGTCTTAGATTAGACACTCACTTGAAATAATATAAGAGTCCTAAAGATAACCATAAATTTAAGTTAAGGACAAAGATAAGAATAGGTCAAGAACAACTTAATGTTCATTATGTTGATAACATTTGATCACATAATGACCCATCTTTGTCAATTCTAAATCTATAGGATTTGGCATTTGTCAGGGATTCGACTTTTGCCCAAGCTCAAAGAAGTTGAATAAATCACTAGAAAGGCATTCAGGTAGTAACTCTTTCTCTTGTATCATATGTATTACTTTGCGTGTATATCTTTATCATCAGGATTTGTGAAGGGATGATGTGTCCCAAGGAAGTAAGACCCGTGAGTACAAGATTACATGGGATAGTGACCCTGGGCTATAAGACTTGAGCTGGGTAGTAACCTGAGGCAATGAAACTTGAGAGTGCTTCTTGTATGGGGCTGAGGCCCTAGGTGGTTGGGTCATAAGCCCAGTGTGCCAAGTGCTATGGTATTGGACCAAAGGGTCCAGTTATTGATGTTATTGCTTCATATTGATGTCTCTAGTTGCTGTTATGATGAGTATGCTTATGCAATGATTGTTAACATACTTTGTGAATTTACATATCATATGAGTAATTATTGTTACTACTGAAATTCTTATGAATCTCGACCCTTTCCAATAACTAACATACAACAAAGGTAAGTGGCTCGAAGGGCAAGAAGGTAATCATGGATGGATAAAGCATGTTGTTAATGGATTGAGATTTTGTTGGTTATATGTTTTGTATATTGTATGTGTTGTATATACCTATGAGAATATAACCACAGTATCAGTAGTAGTAGTAGTGGCGGTAGCCTCACAAACATTTAGTAAATCAATAGTTTCCCATTAACGTTATAAATGAAATAAAATAGAGCATCCATGCGCTAAAGGCCTATTAACTATACAATGATATAAGATCTATAAGTAGAGAGATGCTTGGAGATTAATAAAAGGAATTGAGAATGGATGAGTTATAATGAAGTAATAAACCACTATGAATCTATTGTAAAAAGTTTTAAATTTTTCAGAAAAACTGACTCAATTCTAGGTTTGAACCCTGTTTTGAAGTTAGGATTTTCAAATGTTTATAAAGGTATATTTGTCTCAAGACTGAATCTAGGCTTAGTGGTTCAATTTACTATGCAGTTAAACTCATCTTATAGTCATGGAAATAAGGGTGTTATAGGAAATTAGTGAACCAATTTTGGTTAGGACACATATGATGGCTATAGGCTAAGTTCAACAATTATACATGCAACGGTTTTGATGACATTATTGCAGATAGTGAGAAATCTGAATCTTCACCATCATACTCAGCTACATTTAAGTCAATAACCACCTTCACATTGTTAGGTTTAGCTTTGTTTTTCAACTTTGGACAATCTTTCTTCCAGTGGCCTTTTTCTAGAGAAAAAGCATATTAATCTTTGCAGGGTCTGGACCTCAATTTAGATCTCCCTTTCCTCGATCTTTTATGGTTTTCAGTATATCCTCTCACAACTAGTGCCTCTGCTTCTCCACCTCTTTGTTTTTCTCTCTTTCTTTGTTCACAGTTGTATAAGGCATAACAAACTTCTCTAAGAGATACTTCCTCTTTGTCGTGAAGTAGAGAAGTCCCTAGGTGGTCGTACTCATCAGGAAGTGATCCTAACAACATCAAGCCCATATCTTCATCTTTAAAGGTCACGTCCATATTCTACAAATCTATTGACAACTTATTGAAGTTGGTGATATGATCATTTATTATGGTACCAAGAACATAAGTGAAGCAATGAGTCTTTTCTTCATGTGGAGTTTATTCTGACTTCTTTTCTTCAAGAATTTGTCCTCTAATGCCTTCCATAGTCTACATGCAGAATTTTTCTTTGTGTGTGGATACTTCTATTCTCTTGAAAGGTATACTCGAATGGTACCACAAGTAACATGATTGATGATCCTCCAATCTTCCTCCCCCGCGCTGTCTGGCTTCCTTTCTTTAGTAGCAAAGTCTAGTCCTTATTGCAAAAGGACATCAAGAACCTCACTTTGACACCTCTCAAAATGTCTTGACCCATAAAAAATTTCAACTGCAAACTTTGCATTGGACACAATTATTGTCAAAAGCAAAGATGCCAAAGATGAATTGTTGACATTTGATGTGGATTTTTCATTTTTTTGTCTGTCATTTCTGCTCCAAATACTATGTAATAGTAGCTAATGCAAAAGCCCAAAGTAATTCTTTTTTGACGTAGAAGTTTAGATTATGCTGCAACCACAGAGCATACTCAGAAAGAACCTGGCTTTGATACCAATTGTTACGAAAGTTGAATATATAGAGATTAACCGATTAAACTAAAAAATCACAATACTAGAAAGCAATAAATAGAGCCTTTGTGTTGTTGCCCTATACTTGCTCTGGAGAACAAAAGAAACGAGCTTTTTCTGGGAACAATGGCTACTTTTTTGGATTTGAAAGTGTTGGAAACCATGAAGTTTTGAATTTAAATCTTGCTATCTTTATGGGTAGAGAAGAGCATGTCATTGTAAGCCAAGATGGATCCAACTTCATCAAAGCTTCACTATGTTGCTCCATAAGTTTATTTGAAGGCCGTCGAGTTCGGTTGAAGATTCTCGCTGGTGTTGGAAGAGTTTCATTGGGAAGAGGTGGAGGAAGAAAAAGGTGAACAGTATAGTAAAGAGGAGAGAGGAGTGAAAATTTGACATTTTTACTAATGTGGTGTTGACAAATATGCCAAACAAGTAGTTGTCATTGCCACATAGGATGAGTTATGAGGCATTCAGAAGTTTTATAAAAATTTGGAAACTATAAGGACTGAGTCATTATAAGTCACACTATGTGAATTGAGTTACAAACTCGGTAAAACTAGAAGGATTAAATAATTAATTTTTCCTATATTTAATATCATTATGAAGTATAAACCCCTCAACTAGTTTGAGAAAGGTGCTAAAACTTTTTCCATTATAAAATTTATTGATCAAATGCATTCAAAATTTATTTAAGGACCCAAGTATAATCTTTTTTATGGAAGCAACACTTTTTTAGAGTACCTGCAACTTATTTTTAGCTATATGAAAAACAAAAGATGTTTGCACATAACTGAAGTTAAGTTAATTATAATTGAAGAAGAATTGTATCTCGCTAGTTTTTTTAATTTGATGAAGTGTTTTCTCTCTCATGGCTTGGAGCGTAAAGGATTTTCACCTCTCCCAACAAATGTGTTTCTCGAGATTCAAACTTGTATTTTCTTCCTTACAATGGTGAGACCGCTTACCATCTCAACCAATAGCTTGTTGGTAAAGAATTACACCTTATCAATGTTAGATTCCAAGTTTTGATGATAATAAAAGGTAATTATGTGCAAACTTTGTTTCTACAAGTCTAGAAAATGATTGCAAAGTTACTAAATGCATATGGCAAAGTTTAGAGATGTCTGCTGTCAGTTTTACTGATGCACTCGAGCAACAGAGTTAACACTCGAGCATCAACCTCTTTTGCACTCGAGCACATACAAGTATTGGACAGAAAGTGTTTGATAGAGAGCAATTGCTGTCAATTTTACTGATGCACTCGAGCACTATAACTAACACTCGAGCATGAAGCTGTTTTGCACTCGAGCATATGAAAGTGTTGGACAGAAAGTGTTTGACAGAGAGCAAAGTTAGAAACAAGATATCAATACTTTACTCGAGCACAGTTTTTGTACTCGAGTGATGGTCTTATCTCCACCCGAGTCCTAGCCAGTGAGGGACTACGAGTGTTTGGCCGAGAGTCATGCAGAACATAGAAGCATAAGCACGCCCTAGTGAGAGTTCATGTACCCGAGTGATACATCAGCACCCGTGAGTGAGAAATCTAACTCTCTAAATTTTGATTTAAGTGTTGAAGACAGAGTATATTATAGAAGAATATTCTTTTCACTCGAGTAAGAGTATGTATGCTCGAGTGAGGGCCCACATTACCTGCGAGTGCAAAATCACACTCGATAAAACAGGGTGCGAGTGTTGTAACTTATTATTCGAATATGGTTTAATGTTATTTAATCATTTTATTTTCACTTATTATTATTATATAATATCATTTAACATGTATTATGAGTGTGATACAGGAGTTTGAACATTTGAATTAGAAAGACACAGAGGAAGTCAAACAACGGCAAACAGCATCATAACGACCATTCAAGCACGTACCTATTGCGTTTAAAGATTTCAAATGTATGCATGCCGTTCCACAGTAATATGCCCCGCTCCACAATGATTATTATTAAAACGGGCAAAAACAAATGTCTATAAATAGGGTTCCAGAGACCATCAAACATAACGAAGTGCAAGAATTCACACAAGCAAATTCATGAGTCTCTGTTATTCATATTTCCTCTGTATTCATATTATTCTTCAGTGTTTATCATATTTGCTCAATAAGAGAGTCTGTATACATTTCAAATTCTATTTTCATTTGATCTCAAGGTACTAGGACCTTGCGTGGGGAGATTTCTTTACGAGAGTAGCAGTGAGAGAATTCCTAGTAGGACTTTCTGCACATAAGAGTTATAAGATACAAGCAGTATAGAACGTTGCTGCTCATAAGACTTGTATACGTAAGCAAGAGAGACAGGTCATAGGTTTGTTTTTCTGCATGTAAGACTTGTCGTAAGGGGGAGAGAAATTTCTAGTATTTCTACTCGTATTCCTTTCAAGGATGGTTGTTGTCTTGCGACGTTCTGAGAGCCCACTGAATCGTGGAAGAATAGTGAAAATCTCAGTAGGTCTTGATCTCTGAGGACTAGACGTAGGCTTAGGTTTTGGGCCGAGCCAGTATAACTCTCTGTGTGCTTATCTTCTCAACTCTACTCTATCTACAGCTATTGCTATATCACCACATCAACCAAAAAATTTATCACATTACCCAATTCACCCCCCTCTTGGGTGAAGCTTACCTCTTTTATTTGGTATTAGAGCAAGGTCTTCTCTGAAGAGCCTAACGGCTCGAGAAGGATCCGATAAATGGCAACAATGGGTGAAAACATTCTTCCAGACGGAGCTTCAATCACTAGACCTCTTGGTTTTACTGGAGAACATTTTTCATTCTGGAAAGCTAAGTTCAGAGTGTTCGTGGTGGCTAACAAATACGGCTTATGGAATGTGATACAAGATAGTAACTATGTTCCAATGAAGAAAATTGAAGATAGAGTCATTAAAAAGAGCCCAGAGGAGTTTGACGAAGATGACAAGAGGTTAGTAACGTTAAATAGTAAAGCTATTTTAATGATACAGAGCGCTCTTAGTCACAAGGAATATTTTTAAATCTGCAATCTACCAACAGCTAAAGATATGTGGGATGCTCTTGAAATCGCTCACAAAGGTACATCTAGAATCAAAGAAAATAGAGTCAATACTCTAATTACAGAGTATGATCTATTTCGTATGAAACCTGGAAAAGGAATATCATAATTCGAACTCAGGTACACTCATCTTATAATCAACTATCTGCACTTGGGAAATCATTTGACCAAAATTCCCAAGTAAGAAAGATTCTTAATATTCTTACGAAAGAATGGGAAGCAAAGGTGATAGCTATCAAGAAGCTAAAGGAGAGTCAATGAGATCCGTAGCTGCTCTCTTTGGTAGCCTTTCTGAGTATAAAGGGAAGTTGAGATTCAAGAAGGAACTAGAAGAGTTGGATGATAAAAAGAAAAGAGGAGTTGCACTTAAAGCTATCAAGGAAGAAGAATCTTTCAAAAATGAAGATGTTCCTGATGATGATGATATGGGAATGATAGTGAGAAAATTCAAGAATTTCTAAAGAAGAGGTCAAAAGAACTTCAAAAATTATCAAGGTGGACTAAGCAAGAAAGAAAAACAGGAGCAACAGATAATATGCTATGAATGTGGGAAGCCTGGACATATCAAATCCGAATGCTTCAGAAACAAAGACAAAAAGAAGCAGAAGAAAAAAGCATACATATCATCTATCTGGGGTGATAGCTCATCGGATGAAGAAAGCGACGATGACGAAGTGGCAAATCTATGCTTGGTAGCCAAAGAAGAAGAATCAGATTCTGAGGTAAGTGATTCTGAACCTACTTATGACGAGTTATTATCTGAACATAATGCATTGCATACTGAATTCATTAAGGTAGCTAAAGAAATAGTTAGTTACAAGAAGAAAGTAAAGGAATTAGAAAATACTGTCATATCGTAATGTGAAGTATGTGAAAGAAAAAGATAAGAAAATAAGAGATTTAACAAAAACTATGGAAAAATTTACTAAAGGAAGTGAAACTCTTAAAGTTATTCTAAATTCTCAGAAAGTTTTCTTTGATAAATCTGGAATTGGATATAAATCTGATCATGATAAAAATAGAGGAAATAAGAAAAATAGCAGTAGAACTTATCTCAAATATTTCAAGAATTATGTGCATACATCAAATCCATTCGCATCTTGTAGCTATTGTAATAGGAAAGGGCATTATACTTCATCATGTTATTTTAGAAAAGGACAAGACATTGGCACGTATAAATGGGTTCCGAAAGGGACACGTGTACCAAAAGTATTACATACTAAACACAAAGGACCCAAGAAAGTATGGGTACCTAAAATTTGATCACCTTACTCTAGGTATGTCTCAAAGCATCACGAGCAAACAAGTGGTACATTGATAGTAGATGCTCGAGACACATGACTGGTGACAAAAATAAGTTCACCATGCTAGAAACCAGAGAAGGAGGAAAGATAACGTTTGGAGGCAATCAATCTGGACGTATTACTGGAATTGGTCAAGTAGGAAAATCCGATGGTGTTCAAATCAATTATGTATATTACGTTGAAGGATTATGCCACAACCTCTTGAGTGTAAGTCAAAGCACTAACAGAGATAACTGGGTGATCTTTGATTCAAAAGAATGCTTGATAGTAAACAAGAAAGATTTGTTGCTTAATAAAGAATCCATCAAGGAAAAGATCTGACCACAGAGGGACGGTAACTATTATACTATCGATTTAAATTCAAATTCTTTTGAAAATTGTTTTCTTAGCAGATCAGAGGAAAGTTGGTTATGGCATAAGTGTCTGACTCATGTTAATATGAACCAACTTGACAAACTGATTAGAAAAGATTTAGTTGTTGGTCTTCCTAAACTAAAATTCAAAGATAACATGATTTGTGAAGCCTGTCAAAAAAGGTAAACAAACTAAATCTTCATTCAAAACAAAGTATGAGGTTTCTACTTCCAAACCTTTACAATTACTTCATATGGATTTGGTAGGTCTAGCAAGAGTAAAAAGTTTTGGAGGAAATCTATATACTTTAGTAATTGTCGATGATTTTACAAGATTTACATGGACTATATTTATCGCTTTAAAAGATGAAACATTTTTAGAATTTATTATGTTTGCTAAGAAGGTCCAAAATGAGAAAGGTATTTCTATTGTTTTTATTAGGACAGACCATGGAGGAGAATTCGATAATCAACTCTTTGAGGACTACTGCAACAACAAGGGAATAGATCACAACTTCTCTGCACCTAGAACACCCCAGCAAAATATAGTAGTAGAAAGGAAGAACAGAGTCCTCACAGAAATGGCAAGAGCAATACTTAATGAAAAAGAAATGTCATAAGTGTTCTAGGCAGATGCAATGAGTACTGCATGCTACATTTCAAATCGAGCATATATTTGCAAGTCACTTGGAAAGACACCATATGAACTCTATAAAGGAAGAAAGCCAAATCTTGCTCATCTACACATCTTCGGATACAAGTGCTTCATTCACAACAACGGTAAAGAAAACTTAGGTAAATTTGATTCAAAGTCTGATGAAGGTTTATTTCTAGGATATTCTAATAGAAGTAAGCATATAGAATTTTTAATAGAAGAACATGTACAGTTAAAGAATCCATTCATGTTGTGTTTGATGAACTTGACTCTCAGACAAAGCATTTTGATAAAGAAGAAATGGATTTGATAAAGAAAAATAAAACTATTTCAAAACAGAATGATCTTGAAACAAATGATTTTCAAAATATAGAAGATGTCGATGATCATGCTCAACCAAAAGCATGGAGACATATTAAGGATCATCCAATTGATCAAGTAATTGGAGATATTCACGAAGGTGTCAAAACCAGAAGTAGAATTCTCATTGAGGTAACTTTTTCAACTTTTATTTCTGAAATTGAACCTTCTAATATGGAAGAAGCTTTATCTGACAATGATTGGGTGATTGCTATGCAAGAAGAATTAAATCAATTCTGAAGAAATCAAGTTTGGAATTTGGTTCCTCGACCTAAAGATCACTCGGTTATAGGAACCAAATGGGTTTTCAAAAACAAACTTGATGAATCAGTAATCATTGTGAGAAACAAAGCAAGATTGGTAGCCAAAGGCTATAATCAAGAAGAAGGTATTGATTATGAGGAAACATATGCTCTAGTGGCAAGATTGGAAGCAATATGAGTGCTCTTAGCCTTTGCTTACATTAAATGTTTTAAAATTTATCAAATGGATGTGAAAAGTGCTTTTCTAAATGGTTATATTATGGAGGAAGTATATGTAGAACAACCTCCTAGTTTTGAACATGAAACAAAGCCTGATCATGTTTTCAAGCTTAAGAAAGCTTTATATGGTTTGAAACAAGCACCTAGAGCTTAGTATGAAAGACTAAGCAAGTTTCTTCTTGATCAAAACTTTGTCAGAGGAAAAGTGGATGCAACTCTTTTCATCAAACATAACAAAGATGATATTCTAATTGTTCAAATTTATATTGATGATATTATTTTCGGTGCTACTAACGAATCTATGTGTCAATAATTTTCCAAGATTATGCAGGGAGAGTTTGAGATGTCCATGATGGGAGAATTAAATTTATTTGTTGGACTTCAAATTAAGCAAAAGAAGAATGGGATATTTGTATCTCAAATAAAATATTTGAAGGAGTTGTTGAAGAAGTATGGATTGGACAATGCTAATGGAGCTGATACTCCAATGAGTTCTACAACTTTGTTGGATGTTGATGTAAAAGGTCCTAGTTACAACATCACTAAATATAGAGGAATGATTGGTTCATTACTCTATCTTACAGCAAGCAGCCAGATATTCAGTTCAGAGTTGGAATGTGCGCAAGGTATCAATATGCTCCTAAGGTATCACATGCAGAGACTGTAAAAAGAATCTTCAAATACCTAGGAGACACTGCAGAACTTGGCTTATGGTATCCAAAAAGAGGAAATGAATATTTGATGGCCTATTTAAATTCAGGTCATGGAGGATATAAAACTGACAGGAAAAGTACTAGTAATCAATGTCAATTCCTTGGAGGCTCTCTGGTATCATGGTTCAGCAAGAAGCAGAACACAGTGTCATTATCCTCAACTGAAACTGAATATATAGTTGTAGCAAGTTGTTGTTCTCAAGTACTATGGTTGAAGCAACAACTTCAGGATTTTGGGCTATACTTAAAAGAGATTCCAATTTATTGTGACAACACTAGCACCATTAGCTTGGCCAAGAATCCTGTGCAACATTCAAGAACAAAACACATAGATATCCGACATCATTTCATTTGAGATCACGTGCAAAAGAAGGATGTCAAAGTAGAATTCATACCGACACATCTTCAACTCGCTAACATATTCACAAAGGAAATAGCTAGAGAAAAATTCTTATATATTCGAAGAGAATTGGGAATGATTAATCCCAAGAAGTTGTAAGTTTTTCTTGTTAATTATTATGTTTAATGAGTTTTTGATGATAACCATACTAACTTAGGCATCAGAGTATGTAGAAATTGTTTTTGTAGGTCTGTCACTCGAGCATTGGAAGTGCCACTCGAGTGCTAAGCTCATTCTTACTCGAAGTTAGTGAACAATGCTCGAGTCCAGAACTATAGCAAATACTCTGCCTCAAGCAATGTAAAATAGGGATTAACAGAGTATGTTAGAACTCTTGAAACTCACTCAAGCATACCAAGAGTGACAGGCCTCACTCGAGTGAGGGAAGATCATCACTCGAGCATGGTATGAATGTACCTGAAGTGAAGCAAGAGAACTTGAGCAGAAGGAAGGAATTTATACAAATACTTATTCAAAGCATGGTTACTCAAATGATTTTGGAAGATTTGAGTACAAATATGAAAAATATAATAAGATATATTTAAATCAAGTACGCTTTTACATGTTTTATCAAATTTGTCTGAATATCACTCGAGCACAATATGATCACACTCGAGCATAGTATGAATAACACTCGAGCACTAGGGTTGTCACTCGAGTGTTGGAACTTATATCAGTTACGCGATAGCTCAGACCGTCGTACTTCCTCCTCTCACTCGAAGTGTTGCGTCACTCGAAAGGCGTCTCTCTTCACCTCTGACTCTTACCTATCGATTAAACGTCTCATTTTGCTTCAAATCACTATTACAACTCCTCAATCTTCTTTATAAGGTGAGATTTATCCTCAAAGTTTCTCATTTCGTGCCTTAACTCTCTGAAACTTTCTCACTCAATCCTCAGCAAATCTGTGATTCATGTTGTTTCCATTTCATTTTTCTAATGGCTAGAACTAAGATTCTTATTGTTTCCCATTCACCTCCACCCACTCATTCAGCCGCTAGTATCTCAGAGACTCGAGTGGCCATATCCTCATCTCCTACACTTTCTCTGTCTTCTACTCCTACACCTCCTCCTAAACCTAAAACCAAAAAGAGAACTACAGCCAAGAAACCGCACCCTAAGCCCCAAATGGCTAAGAAAGATCAATATTCACAAAAGAAACCAAAGGGAGTGGTTTTTAAAGAACTGATTGTGACTCAGTCTCAATCCAAAGAAGGCAAAGGAAGACAAAAGAAGAAGGAAATAGAGCAACCACAACAATCTTCTTCCTCCGATGACTCCTTCAATATGCAACTCCAGGAAGCAATGGAGAAGTCAAGGCTTGACACATTGGTTGGAAAAATTGCCTCACAAGCCAGTGTCTCAAGTTCACATCAATTTGGCCAGTCCAATACGGCTGCTTCAAGGGTTCCTTCCACATCACAGGCTCTAGAGGAAGAACAAGTCATAAATCCTCCTGAAGACTTTAATGTTAAGGAACTGAAGGCACTAAAACAAAAGGTATGTGATTCTGAGTTTGCACATAGACAATTCTGTCCCATAGTTTATGTTGACTTAGAATATCTGATGAAGAGCTGTGGTTTGGATTTTCATCCTTTTCTTGGATTTTATGCTCCCTGGCTGAGCGTTCATATTCCTTATTCACCCTCTATTGTGAAAACTTTCTATTGCAACATGAAATCCCACAACATAATTTCTAGGACCGGAGACTTGATAGAGGAAACAGTATCTGCCACTATTAGAGATCAATTTATTATGATATCTGCTACTATCATTAATGATTTACTTGGATATGTTGCACCTCCTTCTGATCTACCCACTCTATCAACCAATGAAGCCTTTCAGCTTCTAAGACCAAATGACCCAATAGGCCCTCTCAACTTTAAGCCTATTGACATGCCTGATTCTAATCATGCCCTTTACTATATATACTCTCGTAGCATCATCAATAAATCCAAAAATTATACCCATTTTGCTCAAAGAGATTACTACTTGCTGGCCTCCTTCCTAGCCGGTCAGCAAATAAATGTGGGGGAGATTATCTTTAGTGAGATGAGAAGATTTCGATTTTCTTCATCAAAATCCGCCACCATACCATATCCTCAAATTGTGTCTCACATTCTTAAGAAAAACCAAGTGTGGTATTTGGAGGGAACTGAGAGGGTAACCATTCCAAGGTTTGGCAAAACTCAATTGACACATATGAGTATCAATCTTCCAATGAGTCAAACCAAGGCTACATCTCACATAGAAGCCACTCCATCGAGAGGTGATGAGGGTCAATCTTCTGCTCAAGGTTCAATTCCACCTCCATCTTTCCTGAATGCATCACTTTCCACTCATTTAACTGAAGTGATCAATCAAGCTGTGTCTGGTTTGAAAAAGGAATCGATGACTGAGTATGAGAAGTTAGTGAACACGATGGAGTTACAAGTCTTAAAGTTGGTGGAAAGGCAAATACCAACTTTGACTTGATGTTCAAGACTCAAGAAGATATGTCGAGAAGAATCACTGATATGGAGATCTTCTTGCGCACTCATTTTCCGACTACGTCTTCTGAGGTGCCACCTGAGACTACTCCTGCCATGACTTCACCTCCTCAAACACAGACTCATGTTCTTTTCACCGATCTGGATTCCAATATTGATGTCACTTATGATCGGTCGCCTTCACCGCCACTTACAGCCTCTGTTCCTCAGCCATCATCTCCACACTTTGAGCCAGAGCTAGTAGGCCCCTCCACTGCCATGGTGCTCTTTGCCCCACCATCTGATCTCACTTTTCCTCAGCCCCCTTCTGATGCTGACAAAAAGGGGGAGAAGGATCTAAGATGGTTTTTAAGCTAATATAGTCTGATATAGGGTCTTCTGAGCTAATATAGTCTGATATGGGGTGTATTAGGTAGTTTTTCTGTATTGGGGTAGGATTACTATTGTTTTCTACTCTACTTTTGCGGACATGGTTGTATATGGGGTTTTTATGGGTAGATGTTGATTCAAGCTTAATATTGTACTTTTAAAGTTCACTAATGGTTATTCTCAAGTTTGTTAAGTTTTCTGTTCAGTTTTAATGATTTCTGTGATACTAGGACTTATCTTGTTTTTTAAGTGTTCATTGGAAGTATTGCAGGAAACATATGAGGATAAGCGCAAAAATCTGAAAATAAGTCTAAATCTTTGTGAGATATGCATTTGGAAATGTTGATAATGTTTTTCACAATTTTCACTCTAATCAAGATTTTTCTTAAAACTCATCACAAAGGTTTTGTCATCATCAAAAAAGGGGAGAATGTTAGATTCCAAGTTTTGATGATAACAAAAGGTAATTGTGTGCAAAGTTTGTTTTTACAAGTCTAGACAATGATTGCAAAGTTACCAAATGCATATGGAAAAGTTTAGAGATGTTTGCTGTCAGTTTTGCTGATGCACTCGAGCAACAGAGTTAAGACTCGAGTATCAACCTCTTTTGCACTCGAGCACATGCAAGTGTTGGACAGAAAGTGTTTGACAGAGAGCAATTGTTGTCAATTTTACTGATGCACTCGAGCACTATAACTAGCACTCGAGCATGAAGCTATTTTGCACTCGAGCATATGAAAGTGTTGGACAGAAAGTGTTTGACAGAGAGCAAAGTCAGAAACAAGATATCAACACTTTACTCGAGCATAGTCTCTATACTCGAATGATGGTCTTATCTGCACCCGAGTCCTAGCGAGTGAGGAACTGTGAGTGTTTGGCCGAGAGTATACCCGAGTAAGAGTTCATGTACTCGAGTGATACATCAGCACCCGTAAGTGAGAAATCTAACTCTCTCAATTTTGATGCAAGTGCTAAAGACAAAGAGTATATTATAGAAGAATATTCTTCTCACTCGAGTAAGAGTATGTATGCTCGAGTGAGGGCCACATCACCTGCGAGTGCAAAATCACACTCTTGATAAAACAGGGTGCGAGTGTTGTCTAGAGACGTGGCTCATAGTGTAAAATGAAGCAGCACTCGAGTGAGGAGACCCGTGCTCGAGTGAGGACCCATATCACTCGCAAGTGTGAAAATGCACTCTCTTAAAATCTGTGGAAGTGCAAGTGTAAAACTAAAGCAAAAGGAGAAAATATGGTATTGCACTCGAGTGAGACATTACAGTGCTCGAGTGATACTCTGCCAGAAGCCAAAACGCACCAGTCTTATAGTGTTCAATTCGAATATGGTTTAATATTATTTAATCATTTTATTTTCACTTATTATTATTATTATTATATAGCATCATTTAACATGTATTATGAGTGTGATACAAGAGTTTGAACATTTGAATTAAAAAGACACAGAAGAAGTCAAACAATGGTAGACAGCATCATTACGACCATTCAAGCACGTACCTACCGCGTTTAAAGATTTCAAATGTATGTATGCTGTTCCACAGTAACATGCTCCGCTCCATAATGATCATTATTCTAATGGGCAAAAACAAATGTCTATAAATAGAGTTCCAGAGACCATCAAATATAATAAAGTGCAAGACTTCACACAAGCAAATTCATGAGTCTCATTTATTCACATTTCCTCTGTATTCATATCGTTCTTCAGTGTTTATCATATTTGCTCTATAAGAGAGTTTGTATATACTTCAAATTCTATTTTCATTTAATCTCAAGGTACTGGGACCTTGAGAGGGGAGATTTCCTTACGAGAGTAGCAGTGAGAGAATTCCTAGTAGGACTTTCTGCTCATAAGACTTACAAGATACAAGCAGTATAGAATGTTGCTACTCGTAAGACTTACAGTGGTGTAAGCAGGAGAGAATGTTGCTGCTCATAAGACTTGTATACGTAAGCAAGAGAGAAAGGTCATAGGTTTGTTTTTCTGCATGTAAGACTCTTCGTAAGTGGGATAGAAATTTCTAGTATTTCTACTCGTAGTCCTTTCAAGGACGGCTGTTGTCTTGCGGCGTTCCGAGAGCCCACTGAATCTTGGAAGAATAGTGAAAATCTCAGTAGGTCTTGATCTCTGAGTGTAACCCCCTGCCGTAATTAATATTCGGTTTACACAATTAAAGTGAAATAGAGACCAATAAGGAATAAAACTACATTTACAAACCCATCTACCAGACGGGGTTTTCATAAGTACCCTTTTGAAATCATTCATAACTTGGTCTCACATTCACATTCCGAATACAATTACTACACGAAGATAAATCACATTCAAAATATCAGAGTACGCAATGTAATAAGTCCAACAATTCCGGATTCCATTTATTAACTCAAGCTTTATAGGGCACATTCGCCCATACAAGCCCTCATATGGGGATTACACAACAAATCTCAATACAAATATCCACATGTATTCATCCAAATAACCAAATACAATTATCCCATCGGGGATGATAACCAACTACCACAACGACTACCGAAGGAAGTCCTCATCGCCCTTGGCTGCATGCTCCATCCTCAATCTACTACCCTGTCTGAAAGGTTAGTAGGGGAG
The DNA here is from genome assembly GCA_963855925.1 of Inga laurina. Taxonomy (NCBI): domain Eukaryota; kingdom Viridiplantae; phylum Streptophyta; class Magnoliopsida; order Fabales; family Fabaceae; genus Inga; species Inga laurina. Next base: position 19,849,156 of record OY979712.1, read on the forward strand.
GGTGAGATTCTAGAGAATCTCAGTAGGTAAACAATATCAATATGCATGTACGATAGATGTTTAATGCATGACATGCTTGCATTACACAACTCATGATAACACAATGACAATTTGCAAGCTCAATGCTTCGAACAATATACCTATGGCCATAGCATAAATTGAAAGATAGCTTCAAATTACACACAATTATGCAAAGCTAAGACATGCACCAACACATTAACACATATATCAAATACAAGCAGAAGAGATATGTTCCCTACCCTCTTTCCACGTAAGCTCCAGCTCTGCTTACTCGAGATCAGAACGAAGACCAAACCACGATCAAGGCGAATATCAATCCCTATAACCAAACAAGGAGATAGGGTTAAATCCCTTTTCCAATTCTTTAACTCTCAAACACTTAAGTTGGTTATCATTCATGACCTTTAGGAGGCTAATTAAAGCCCAAACATATGCCTAAAGGCTTGGGAAACACTTGACCAAAGATCACCTTTCAAAAAGTCCAATATGCTGATTTTTGGGGTTGGGCCTCGGCCCATAATCCTTGGGCTGCGGCCCAAAACTTCCCAGAAACATTTGGGCTGCGGCCCAACATCCTTGGGCCGCGGCCCGAGAAAATCCAGTTTCTGGCTGAACTTCCAAAAATCATAACTAATTCAGGAAAAATCGAAATGAGGTGATCCCAAAGCCAAATGAAAGCTATTCAAGTCCTCTACACAGGAAAAATACTGGCCAATACTGTAAATCACCACACAAATACAGAATTCCCAAACATTCAAGACTGTCCCAAAACAGAATCCATTTTCGACCTCAAACTTTGGACAGCTATAACTCCCAGTTCCCAAAACGAAATGGCACAAGTTATATGTCCATTTTGAACCTTGGGAGGTGAACTGTAAGACTGGAAAGTTTCAGAATTTTCTAACATCATTTGCCCATTCAAAACGGCAACAAAAACAGAACTGCCCAAACAGACTCTCCACTGGACAGAATTCCAAATTTGCACAATTGGCTTCCAATGGTCCAATTTTCATATCAAACATCATTCCCACACAAAATTTCACAAGGAATCCATTGGAATTACCAAATCAATCAAATTCATATCACATTGACATGTTTTACCAATAATCATAACATGTCATCACAATGTCAAAATACAATGCACCACATTGCAACATTTCCAACCAAAGTTCCAAACAAATACCAATGGTCATAAAACATAATAAAAGACCATTTGCAACACACTACACAATGCAATTCCTCCATTTCAAAATCACATAAAATCAGGGCAAAATTCGAAATTCACAATACTCAACCATAATTCACAAAACTTAGATCAACAGGCTTCAAATACTCACCTCTTCCTCTTTCCCAAATCAATTCCTTGATTCTCCATCTTTCTATTTTTGCTCAAGCAACAAAACATCTCCTCTCACAAATCTAAAACCATAGAGATGAAGCTCTCATCACTATGCATAAGATTATAGAAGGATACTAGAGCATTAGAGGACCATAAACCAACCAAAATCTCACCTATAGCTTTCTCTTTCCTCCCCTTGTGCTTGGCGTCCATGGAGTGTGAGAGAGAGAAGATGAGATGGTGAAAGTGATGAAGGGAAATCAGATCTTTAATTCCCTCCCCAAGTTGGCCGACTTTCACAAAGAGAGGAGAGAGATGTGAGTTTGAATTGTTGACCCAAGATGCATGGCTCATGTCTTGACACTTGTCAAGATCTTGCTTCTTCTTCTTGAGCTCACATGCACACAAACACATAGGATTCCACCCTTTGATCTATTACACAATCAATCCTAACCATTGATCTTGAAGTTACCAATGAGTTTCCTCTTTGGTAACCGATCAATCGGTCGGTAACTTTACCGTTTTGCCCCTGATTACGGTAATTCTCATTGAATCACCACCAACACTTCACTTCTTTTCATTTAGCCAAAATATGCGCCTTCCCTCTATTTTAAGTCAATTTAGATGTTAATCCATAATTGAGCTTAGATACAGGGCTTTGGCGCTGCTCACAACACTTACAAATCACATCGGGTGCCAAATCACACCATAATCTCCAAAAGGGTTTATTTATCACTAACCGCTTCCACTTTTGGAGTCATTATCCCTTAATCACAATTTAGGATCTCACTAAACTGGAGCTTTGCAATCCACTTATTTCAGGCTTATTCTCTAGCCTCAAGTCTTAAAATTCGGGATATTACACTGAGGACTGGATGTAGGCCTGTTTTGGGCCGAACCAGTACAACTCTCTGTGTGCTTATCTTCTCAACTCTACTCTATATACAGCTATTGCTATATCACCACATCAACCGAAAAATTTATCTCATCACCCAATTCACCCCCTCTTAGGTGAAGCTTGCCTCTTTCAATGAAGATCAGTTAATTCACTCAATGACTTGAGTCTCTATATATTTTTAGGCAATAAATTTTTCAATTAGGGGTTTTTGTCAATTGTCACTTTAAGTTTTGACATTTATTTTTTAAATTGAACAAGTTGGTCCATTTAAAAATTTCAAATACTCATATTTGATAGGAATATTTTATAATTTTATTTTATTTTTAATATAATTTTGTAAAATTTTAATTCAAAATTTTCTATTTAGCTCTATGTCTTTTAAAACAAAAAATAAATTATAACAAAAATTTATATAAGAACCATTTTTTATTTTAAATCAATTTCACCATTTTTAATGTAGAATGTTCAATACATTACTCATTTTTCTAATTTAAGTTCATACTTTTTTAAAAATAATTTTCACTCTACATTTTGATTTCTATTTTTTTTAATTGAACAAGTTGGTCCGTTAAAAAATTTTGATCATATATGATGTGAATAGTTGTTAATTTGAGTTTTAATATTAATCTAATGTTATAAAATTTTAATTGAAAATTGTCTCTTTTGCTTTATGACTTTTAAAACAACAAAATTAAAATAATAGAAATTTATACAAAAACTATTTTATTTTAAATCAATTACAACAATATAAATATTTTAATTAAATAATGAGAGAATTACTTCTAGGTCCCAAGCAAGGAACATATTATCAGAAAGGTTCTTATTTACAACTCTTCTGCGTATATTAACAACTTGCTGAGTGTGTTTTACAACCTCAAGGGACCTTTCTGATAATATGTTTCTTCCTTAGGACCTAGGAGTGATTCTCCCTCAAATAATTGATGAAATTACTCATTTAAGTAATCTAAGCTCATACTTTTTTTAATATAGAAACTTGAGTTTACATTTGCTACCAATATAAGTATCTTCTCTCTATTTGTTTTCAAAACACTAACACTAGTATAGAAAGTGTATTTTAGACCGGCACATTTAGATTGGTTATAGCGGATAAGGTCTTAAAAATATGACCAGTGGCATTTATGTAATTCTAATAAACTTTTAAGACCAGTTTTACTAAAATAAGGTCTAAAATATACTATTTAGACCGCTTCTAAAAACAACCAGTCTAAAAATATAAACAAATAAAAAATATAAATATTTGAAATATATTTTCTAGATCAGTTCTAAATATAACAAGTCTAATATATTATCGAATTAAAAGCAACTTAAAAAATAATATGTTTATTATTTTTTAGACCAATTGTAAATCACAACCGGTCTCAAAACATTAAAACTTTTAGGACCTATTGTTATAAATAACCGGTCTAAAAAAATTCATTATTTTTAAGACTAGTTATTTTAAATAACCGGTCTAAAATATTACTTTTAAGACTGGTTTTATAAAATAATCGATCTAAAAAATGACCTAAAAATCCAAGGGTTGCTTCAGCTCGCGCCTAATTTCAAATATGAAACCTGATACTTAAGCTTCTTGTAAACTCCTCCTTTGGTTCGCACCAGCTCTTCCTTCCCACATCTCTCCTCCATTCTCAACCTTCGTTGCCGTCAACATAGAGGTAAGGTTGAATACAGTATTGTAAGGCTCAACATTTGTTCCCTCTAATTGAATTCTTTCTCAAGCTTGGTTTCTTGCTTCCCCTGGGTTTCTTCCTTAGCCTCCTCTTTCCCACGTCTCTCCTTTATTCTTTAGCAACACCGCTAATAGACACAGGGCTATGGTGGATTGCATTCCCTCATTGTTGTTGCTTGCCTCCCCTGGGTTTTTTCCTCAAGCTCGAAGTCTAGGTATTTATGAGATAAATTTGGCTTTTTCTGTTGCTTGCTCTAAGGCATTGTTCTCCTTTTTGAATTATCTTAACTTGTGAGCATTAATGTGAATATTATATATGGATGCAAAGCCTATCTTTCCTTTCATTGAGTTATTTCTATGTCTCTCGGCCTTGATTCTATAACTCTGTATTGTTGAATTATAATGTGAGTTTTTCTATTATGTAACTATGTATTGTTGAATTATAATGTGAATAATGTCTCTTAGCCTTGATTCTGTATTGTTATTTTAGCTAAACTAAGTTAATTTTTGTCATTTGAGGTGCTTTATTTTAACTAGACAGAGTTAGATTTTATTCTACTTTATGGCTCAAATATATTTAGGAGGTGGAATTGTATATAGAGAGCATGAGGAAGAAATTGTTATAAGTTAGTTGCTGGAAAATTACAAATTTTTAACTGGAATTGTATTGTGTATTTTGATGCCTTGTATGATACTTAAGTGCCAACAAGGATATAGCAAAGTTTAGAATGTTAATATAGTGCTTGAAATGAAAATTGGAGGCTAAAATTTAAAGTGTCATGACCACATATGAACATAAATTAGCTCATTCAATTTCAAGTGAGGATAATGAGGCGTCCTAATGAGGGTACTCTAGAGCCAACTAGTGTTAATCAAAGTGAAGGTACTCTTACCAATCCTTTGAGCCATTGTCAAAATGAGCCTCATAACTAGCCCATACAAAATGGTAGAAGAGGCACATGATTGAGAGACATTCCTCTCAATCAAAATATCGGGGAAATGATTCCAATTGAGTTTGATAGTATTGGAAACCAATCAGGCCTAATACAAGCTGGTATAGGAGTTATGTCATCCTCTTGGTACTAACAAGGTAAGTGTAATGCCCCAAATTTTGATTAAGGACTAATGATAATTATTGAGATTAATTTGTGAATTATAGATTTAATTATTATGTGTTTTATGGCAATTTTGGTAAATGTGCCAAAATCAATGGGAAATTAGAAAGAATGGAAAATTGTCGGTTAATTAGTAAGTGATTAATGGATAAATTAATTATTAACTAAGAAGAAATGAGTTTTGTGACCAAATGGCTAATGGAGGGGTTAGAGTAACTAATTGGTTACTTACTTTATGATAGCAAATGAAATTGTGACACTTGGCAAGTTGGTAGAATGGAGAGACTATGGGAAAGTCAAACTCATTTTTTCATCATTTCTCTCTTTTTCCCACCCTTGGTTTTTGCTAAAGAAGCATGGTAAGGAGAAACATCATCATTGCATCTCCTTCCTCATACTCTTCCCTCTCATTTTCTCTCTCTTATTCATCCTCCATTGTTGCTCTAGAGAGAGGAAGAAAAGCTTGAGATTAAGGTAAGCAAATAGCTCTAAATGCCAAAACCCTCTTCTTTAGTATTGTTCCTTAGATTGAGGGCTTCATTTTGATGGTTCTAGATTGTCCATTGGAGTTGATTTGAGCAACCAAGGAAATCTAAGAGTTGGAGAACTACGGAGCACATTTGAGAAAGTTGTTAAGGTCAGTAAAAGAGACCATTCTATCTATATGTTATGCCATTTGATGAAGCTTGGAATTTCTGAGATTTTGGACCTTATTTTAAAAAATTAGGGTCTTAAAGAGTATGGCATGATATGGTTATGAATGTGGTGTCTTGAGATGAGTTTTGAATAGATAGAATTGGTTTGAGGTTGAAATGTTAAGTTTGATGATTTTAGGGTTTGGTATTGGATAAAGCCTAAAACCAAAGCATGATAATGGAATAGGAATTTGGTAGTTTTGATATTTCCATTGGATTCCTTATGCAAATTTATGTGGGAGTAGCTTTGGTTTAGAATTTGGGATTATTGGAAACACTTGGATAAAGTTTGGAAAATGCTGTCATTTTGCTGCATTTTTGGTTTCTGATATACATCACTCGAGTGATCAAGGATCTTACTCAAGTGTGCCATTGCATATTCATTTTCCCTTCAGTTTTTCTGTTGCACTTCTGTGTAAATAGCAAGAGTGTTGTCTCACTTGCAAGTGTTGTGGGTTCTCACTCGAGTTAACCTTTCTCACTTGAATGAAGGTGTATTTGACACCATAAACTTGCGTCTAGGGTTGTCACTCACAATCCATTTCCAACAGTGTGTCTTAACACTCACGAGTGTTAAGCCATCACTCGAGTGCCAGGGTCCATGCTCAAGTGATGTTCTCCTTTGAAAATTCCTTGTGCTCTCTGGTGAGCACATCTGTACCTCACTTTGTGGAACTCGAGTGGGCTTCTAGCTATTACTCCAATAATTGAATTCATGCATGAGTGCAGTGATCTTTTCTTGTCTCTGTTATTCCTTTATGCTCTCAGGTGATCACTTCTGGTGCTTCACTTTCTAGGACTCGGGTGAGAGTGAGGGTATCACTCAAGTGTAACAGTGAAAAATCACTACTTGTACTTCTAAAAAGGGATCTTTGGTATAGTTCTTCCAATCCTTTAGGGTTTTTGTTAGAGGCATTTGTAGCTTCCTAAAGGGCATTAATGATAACCAAATCTAAGTGTTGAAGTCATTAAGTATTGGAATAGAGAATAATGTTGTGTCCCTAATTATGAATTATAGGATTCGATATTCTCCCTACTCGGGAGAGCACAGTACCAAAGCACGCACGGAAGGACTAAGGTAGTGACTTTTCTCTCATGTTGTGTATAATGCTTGGTATGCATGACTTATCATTGTGTTGTATGTGTTATCGGCCGTAGGGCATTACAACGTGAGCAGTTCATCGTGGGTAGTCATAGGGGGTGATAGTTATCACACCTACCCCTACCGTTGTATCTATGGTTGTAATTGTTAAGGTTGTGTTATGGAATTGTGGATTCCTGATTTGTACATATGCCAGTGTGGCTTTGATGTGTTGTGAACTGCTTTATATGATACCCAATAGTGGTTAATTATATTGTTGCGAACCATGATGTGGTGAAATACAGTATGAGCACTTCAACGTGAGCAAATGTAAGGGTGATGCACGTCATACCTGCCTTTGCCGCTGTAATTGCCATTGTAGTTGCTATGTGTTGTGCGATGATTTGCTTTCATGCTTTATGATTATGCATACTATGAGTGATTTGACTCTACGACGATTCCTTATAATTTCACTCTCCTAAAATAAATTTCAGGCAAGGCTGGAGGTTCAAAAGAAAAGCAGGTAACGAAGGGTAGATAGAGCTCCAAGCAAGGAGTTTATTTTGAATATTGGTTATCATAGTTTTATGTATTTTGGATATCTGATGGGAATCCATTGTATATATGGGAATTGGGGTAAATTTTTGTGTAATCTGCTAGTTAAGGAAAAATGGATTATAAGCATTGGTGCCTTGTAAAACCCTTAATTAATTAATAGAACCTGATTGTGTCGGGAATTTACATTATACTCTGATATTTATGAATGAAATCATATTGTACAGGCCATTTATGTATAAATAATGGGAATATGAGACCATTATTGAATAGGTTTTTTAAAGGTTTTTATAAGCCCTAATTTGGGAAGTTTAATCTTATTAAGTCCCAAATCATCTTACAGTCTCTAATTCCACATAATCACTTATTTATGAACTTAATCTCTGCCATGGTTGGAAGGGGGTTACACCTAGCATCTTGATAGAGGAGTAGAGAAATGTGGATGAATATGTGAAGCAACATATTTGGGAAACTATCCAGGTATAAAATGATTGCCCTCACTAACTATCAAAATTGTATGGTTGAATTATCAAATTTGTCACTAACTATCCAATACATGTATTACAGCTCACATATGACGTTCCTCAGAGTAACATCTTGTATAAGAAGATAATGACGTATTGTGATGAATGCTGGAGGAAGTTTAAGACAAGTCTAGCCAACAATTACATGCATATCGAGGTGAAAGAAGGCCAGCCTCATCCTAATCCGTGCGACAAGTATTCTTATATTGACGAACATATTGGAAAGAATTTAGACGGCTTCGGACTACTCCAGAAGCATTGGTGAGTTGACTTATTTTGCATTTGATTTACTTATGAATTTTCTTTATTGATTGTAACCTTAATTTTGATTTCTTATTTGTAGGCAAAAGTGTAAAAGGCAAAAGAGAGTAGTAGAAAGAATAATTGCCCCTATACAATTTCTCATGGGGGTTATATGAAGGCTAAAAAGGATCTGTAGAAGGTCAAATGGAAGAGATTGGAAGAAGCAGCTCAATCTAATCCTTTTGTTCTTCTTTTTCTACTATCTCCAATACGTCGCAGAAAAAATAGAAGTTCGCTCACCAAAAGAGGAGCGAGTCTTATACAAGTAAACAATCTCGTATAGTAGGTGAAAAAATTGTAAGTATTATTGTTGTTATTAATTATTTAGTAATCAAATTTAATTAATAATGTTTGTCATCTGTGTTTTACAAGAGGAGCTTTAAAAAAAATAAGCCTAGGGATCATTTAGGTTAGATAAGAAGAATGACATCCTAACTGTTGTTATAAGCAAAAAAAAGCATCCCGGTCGTGTCAAGGTTGTTGAAGAAAGGGTAGGCATAAGGGATTATTTTGGAGCACCCCCCGACATTCCTTAAGCGTGGTGAGTAGGGAGGAGATAGAGTATATGTTAGCCATTGTAAGGGAGGAAATAAGGGTCGAGGTAGAAGCATCATTTGATGCACAATTTGAAGAAAGGTTGATAAGATGAAGGAGTAAATGATTATTATGGCAAGTATAAGACAAGATACCAATGCTCCCCAGGCACATTCCCTAAACCCTAAACAGAGTACTAAAGGGAGTTATTGCAATATTAGTTAGTTGTCAGAGGGTCCTAGAAAAGAAATTGGTGAGCCTTGCAATCTATATATAGAGGAACCTTTAAGACGATTAGTTGCATGGGGGAGCATGCACAACTTGGGATCAACTGTCCACAACCAACATATAAAAGATGATCAAGTAAGAGTGGTAGTTGAAGAGGTGATCGTTGTAGATGTACCTCTCCCTATCCCCGCTGATGACTTCAAGATTTTGAGTGATGTCATCAATTCTTTCATCTTATGGCCAAAGAACCTTATTTTTGATTGAGCTGAGGAAATCCTGATTACAGCCCCAAGTGCACCTCCTTCCACACAAGAAGTTTCATAGCCTCCATTGAATGTCATGCAACAAGTGATTCTGATGGCATGTGATACTTCCTTTCAAATAAGATATTGGCCTACAGATTCAGCTGTTGGCAAGTTAAGGGTGCAATGCTATCTTGAGAGGGATGATTTAATGTCTCTGGTAGCTCCTTGACAATAGCTTATGGTTTAGATTGTCCAACTATTTGTAATGTAAGTATATTCTTCAATTATTAGTAAATATTTTACAAATTACACCGTTAAACTTTGATTTGTGTGCTTGCATTATTGTAGGTGCATGAATTTTAGGTTGGTTTCTTCTGACAAAAGCGATAAATTTGGATTCCTATGCCCAGTTCAAATCTACGAAAAAGGTACCACTACTGCTATTAGACACACATACTTATCAGAGAGGCTTAGTGAAACCTCAATTGAGTATTTCTTGGCTCCATATGTGTATGAGTAAGAAATAAATTTATATTTCATAATATATATATATATATATAATGCTTTATATTTGCTTAATAATCATTCCTTTCTTTTCACTGATCATTGACAATTGGTTATTCTTCTCAAGAAGAGTTATTCTATCATCCTCTTGTACTCCTTCCACTATTAATCAGGGAATGAATTGAAGAAGACCATGAACTCGTAAGTTTTCTTACATTACTTATTGTTGGCAATTCATGGAATTTGTGAAAAATAAGTAACCTTTGTGATTTTGATGATAGGGCTATGAGGATGTTCCGACACGTTGCATGTGGTAAGCCTCTTGTGACATCAAAGGCCCTACATAGATCATGCCAAAGGTTAGTTACATATTGATTTGTTTTAAGAATGTATTCAATAAGTCATGCTTTAATTTTATACTTGTTTTAATGATATCATGTTATTTTTCAGAGCCGTAGGCAACCACCAGGGTCTAACTTATGTAGGCTGCATGTTTTGAGACACATTTACAATATTATCACCCTAGGCCTAACAGAATTTACTCAAGAGGTAAATGTATATATATTTCAAAAATTTTGTATTATTTTTATGCTATTTTAAGTTAGCAAGTTAATATTTTGTCTGGCTTTGGTGTTACAGATGTTTGATCTTACTGACCCTTTTCCAGAAGAAGATATTGATTTCATCCACAATTGTTGTGCTGAATTTATTTATGAACTTTTACAACAACCATGACTTTTTGTAAAATTAAGGAATTTTCTGTATATATTGAGGAATTTTTCTTCCCTGGGCTTTTTTGCAAAACTTGTTGGTTGCATAAATTGACATGTTTGTTGTTTTTGTGATTATGTGAAATCATGCATTTATACATGTGAACCTGTTTGAGACATCTCATTGGCCTATGTGTTTTAGAGTTAATGAATGATAGTTTTAAACAACACATTACATGATGAAGGTGCAAGTTATGTTACAAATTCCCAATGAGAAGGCTAAAGAAAAAGGAAATGGTAAGTGGAAGAAAAATGAACACCTTATGGAAAAATTTATTTTGTTATAAGTTAGTTGTTGATTGTATAACAAATTCTAATATGGCTTGCATAAATTGAATATGCGGACTTGGCATGTATATTTCGATGCATAAGTACTAGTGATAAGTAATTATAAGTATGGTAAACTTGTCACTTAAATCTTAATTTTTCATTTAATAAGTATGGCCTTGAAAGCAGCTTCTAGGATGTGTTCTAGTTACTAACTTAATCAAAGACAAGAAAATAATAATAATAATACTTTTGGTCCCTGAAGTTTGATCCAATTTTTGTTTTAGTACCTCAAGTTTAAAATCGATAGTTTTAGTCCCTGAAGTTTGACACTTGGTCCTTCAAGTTTGAAAGTTTTGGTTTTGGTCCTTCAAGTTTGAGAAGGACTTGGTAGAAAACAAACCGAACCGAACCGGAAAAAAAACCAAGTCCTTCTCAAACTTGAGGGACCAAAACCAAAACTTTCAAACTTAAGGGACTAAGGGTCAAACTTCAAGGACCAAAACCACCGACTTTAAACTTGAGGGACTAAAACCAAAATTAAATCACACTTCCAGGACGAAAAGTTATATTAACCCTTAGTGAAAAGAGTCAATTTTATTAGTAAAAAATGGTACAAAACAATAGTCCAAGCCAAGAAAATCTCTCAGAAAAACTCATTAGTACAACTTATCTCACACCTGACACCTATTTTACCTAAAACAACAATTGTTTAACAAAAACAAAAACTAGCAACTACTGATCAGATCTTAACCAATTCGTTCCCTGTTGGACTTTGTCTCATTAATTCCATCAAATTTCTTGCATCTATCAGAGTCATGGGTCAAAAAGTCACTTAAATGATGAACTTGTCTTGTTCCATAATGTTCCGATCTATTTGGTTGCTGTGAGCTTCAAACTTTTCACAGGTAAAAAAAACTTCAAACTTTTGAGACATGAAAAAAAGCATTGTCTTTCTGACTCAAACATGTAATATTTTCTGTTGGCAAAAACAGAAACAGGAAAAGGAATATGTTCTCTCTCCTTGATTGCATTTGCTTCTAAATTGCATATCACAAATTATGTGCTATTAGTTGATGCTGGTTTGAATGAATCCTTATACCTTTTCTATTGTGTTTTATTTCACTATCTTTTCAATCCATTTTTGGGATTGGATTGGTTATTGGTTTATTAGTTTTCTTATGGTTTCGATTAAAATGTACATTTTTATAATAGAAGGGGTTTAATTCACTTTAACTTTAAATAGCTAAAAATACTTAAACTTCAAACATGGTAGTAATAATAATCTTAGTTTTTTTACCAATATAGCAATATAAAATATTGAACCAACAGTAAAAGTATAATATTTATTAGTTATGAACAATTGTTTTTGGTACCCCCCAAAAAAACACAGAAAAGAAAAAGAAAAAAAGGGACTATGTGTGTCTGATGTTTGGATTTTGGCTTTCTAATTCAATATGGACAATGTATTTGTTAGAGATGCATAAAAAATTGAGCAAGTTAGTTAGAGATCATTAAGAAATTTCATGGCCCAAAAAATACAGGCATGAGACCTCTCATGTTCCTTCCTATCCTTTTATCATACTCTTCCTTAATGATCACCCTTTATTTCAGCTATGGGCAAAACCACACACTTACCACGGTGATGTGCGTGTTTGTTTTACTGTTTCAGAGGCCAATCAGACGTTTGAGTGGGCTAATGGTTGTGCACAGTGATTTATTCAAAAGCTAGTGTTTGGCTGGGCGATGGGCTTTAAGAAAAAAGTTAAGAAAAGTGCCGATGGATATAAGCTAAAAATTGGAGCTTAAAATTGCTTAGGAAAGATCCCCAAGTGATGGCTTCTGTTTTGAGGATTTTTGGGGATCAATGAGGTACTAAAAATCACTTTTAATCACAAAACTTCTTTTATGAAGAATGTTCTAAATAATTTTCTCTTTCTTTAGATAGTAATCTTTTGCTAATTAGAGAATACTTTGTGATAAGAGTTTAGGCAAGTTTTGAGTAATATCAATATATGACTGTAGAAATGTAGAGAATAATTAATAATTAATTTTAATCAATTTAGATTTATCATGTAGTTGTTTTATGATTTTATAATCAATTTCTTTTATAAACATGTCATAAATTAGTTTCTATATGGTGTTTTTACCGATTAAATTTAGTTAAATAATTTATTTGGATTATTAGAGGTATTATTCAGGTTTTAATCGGTTTATTTTGTTAGATTTTGAGCTATATGAAAATATGAGTTAGGATTTAATATTTAAATTAGAGTTTGATATAATTTATAAAATTTAAACTTGAGGTGCACAAAAGAAAGGACTTTCGGAGTGTGGTAAAATAGGTTCGAAATGTTACAAAAAAAATGCGTAAGAATAGCTTTGACTAGATTGTACAAGACTTTTGATATAATTAGTTCTGTTATATTTTACTTTATCAAAAACCTTAAGTTTGTATAATTTCTAATTTATCCGCATTTTTATTGTAATTTTATTATGTATTTGACCATTGCCAAATTTTCAAAGTTAATTTTTTCACTTTTCATAATTTTAAAATTTTTTCTTTTAAATATCACAAAAGCCACTTATGTAAAAGCCAAACCAAACAGCATTCACTTTTACATAAGTCACTTATCCAATTGCCAATCCAAATATTCATCATTTTACCCAATTTTACTTTTTTCCAATCTTAAGATTTCATAAGTCAAAGTAAAAATAAGTCACTTATCCAATCACCTATGCAAACACACACCCGATGTCGTTTGCCAAACTTTGTCACGTTTAATATTTCATTCCCAAAGCATGTGAACTCATAGAAATAAAAATTGGGAGCAAGAGAAGGTTTTTCTCCCTCCACTAACTGAACTTTCATTCTCATAATTTTGTCCAAGCTTAGATTGTACTCCCTCTAGTTCTTAATGTTGGACCTAACTAGAGCATCGATGTTGGTTTCTAAATGTATGAAAAGACCTATTTTACATATTCATCGATTTTTTCTTAAATTAACCCTATTGATATTTCCTTAACAATAATCAAGTAAGAAAGGGAGGAAGTGAATTGATGAAGATGATTAAGACATTGCATAAACATACTCCTCTGGTGCTTAATATAAGGTATAGTTTGGGAGTTTATTTTGGTCCTAAATATAAGATATAGTTTTTATATTTGTTAATATTTTCCTAATTTACTCTTATTGATGCTCCCTCAACAATAATCAAGGAGTAGACGAAATGAAAGAATTAAGGAAGATGACTATGATGTTTCACTACTATAGATTTGTATAGTTATAACGCTTAATATATAACAATTACAGCTAATACATATCATGTATGTTGAGGCTAAGGTCGTATAAGGATATATAATGGTTAAAAGTAACGGTTAATTATGCATAGCGTCATGTATTATATTGTGAGGTAGAATTTGTGAAAACACAAAAATAAAGGTTTTAGTTAATAATTGTAATTTATTTAATAACAAAAATTATGGTTCTTTTGAAACAACCAACATGTAATGCTTACAAATAATTGATTTTCCAACCTTTACATCAGCGAATACAAAATGGTCTTCAAAAACAACCATCATCTAATACCCTACCACCTCATAAGTCATAACTCATAACCTTTCGTAATCTGTTTGACCTTCATAAGTCATAACCCTTCATAATCAGTTAGACCTCTATTTAAACTCACATATTCCTTGTGATTTTTACTAATTTTCTTTATCGGTCTTCTCATCCTTCATCATGTTAAGTTCCCAACAAGCTCCTCTATTGTAGCCACCCCTTCCTCCTCTTCCTCCTACTACGCCTCTTCCTAAAATAAAGGCTCTGATGCAGATGTTGGCAAGCCTTGACCGTGACACAAGTCATCTCACAGCATACGGCAATACACTAAATAGGAAGTTAAACCTCATACTTCATCATAATGATATTGAATATGACTTATAGTCAGCCCCTTCATCTCCCTCCTCCGATGATGAGGATGAGGATGAGGATGAGGATGAGGATGAGGAGCATGAGGACAAAAGTGGTGGTAATGACTGAACATCATCATTGTTTTCTTGCTTGCCATCCTTATCCCCCTCATTGTCCTCATCCTCTTCCTCATTCTTATTATCGAATTCGTGGAAGATGAAGTGTAAAAGAGACAACTTAATAATTCACGGTTACTAATTAAAAATCATAAAGTACTCTTGGCAACATACTCAACGGTTCTAACTTATTAAGAACCTAAAAGTATTCTTGCCAACATACTTAATGGTTTTAACTTAATAAACGTTAATTAAGAGCCCGTTTGGTTACACCACATTGCATGCTTGTAATGGTAATTATGATTGCATTACCAAGATAAGAGTGTTTAGTTGCTCTTTAGCATAGTAACAAGGTTTACCTTGGTAATGATAATTACCAAAAAATTAGTAATCCTCATTCTTACCTCTCAATCTATGAATACTCATTACCACTTCATTGCATGGTTGAAAAAGTCCAATTTACCCTTTAGTTTCACTTCTCTCATTTAACCTATCACACCATGCCACAACCGTTACCGCCACTACCTCCAATATTATGGTCGTTGCCTTACCTCCTCCTCCTTTTCTACTGCTGCCGTCACCACCCTATGTCACCACCGTCACCTCCACCATTGCGCCCATCGCCACTACCTGCACCTCTTTTATCACTACCATCATTACCTCCACCTCCTCTATAGCCATCACCCCACTATTGCCACCGTTACCGCTACTATCTCTTCCTCCACCTCCACTGCCACCGCCGCCACCTTTATCATTGCCAATGTAACCACCACTACCTCCTCCTCTTCTACTGTCGTCACCACCACCCCCCACTACCGCTACCTCCACCATTACCGCTACCACTACCACTTCCTCCTCTATTATTATAGTCATCATTCTCGCCACCACTTCTATTATTATCACCTCCACCACCACAACCATCAACATCGGATGAGATCCTTGGTGCGATAGCGTGATAGTTATCATAAGGCAATGCAATGTATTTTAAGTATTTTTTCTACAAAGATTATATTAAGAGTAAAATAGATTTTGTGTGATATATGAATTTTAAATAATTATTAAAAAAATAAATCATTGCACCTTGCTTAAAAATCAAACCAAACACTAGTCCTGTAATTGCATTGCATTACCATTGCATCGCATTGCAATACACTGCAGGGTATAATGGGATTGAACCAAACAGGCCCTAAAGCTTTTAAAACCTTTCCTCTTTACCGTATTGACTATGGGTGCCACCTTGTTATCATCCAATGATGATCATCATGAGAATGAACCAAGTAACCTTTCATTATGCCCTACTTGTTCAACTTCCAACGTATGCAATGATGTTTTTTTCACATCCCTTCTAAATGTGTATTATTTAAACTTCACATTTTCATATGTTTTTCCTATGTTTTCTTCATTTCCCTCCTCTTTGTTCTCAAGCCTAATCACCAATATGAAATGCCATGTGGAAGACATGCCAAAAAATTCTTGGTGTCATCCTCCACTTCCTCGTTAACCTTTACCTCTTGCTTATCATCCCTAACAGCCACCTCCGCCTCTGCCACAACCACCTCTGCCTCCTCTATCGCCGCCTCTACCACCTCTTCCTTTACTCCACATCGCATGCTTCCTCAACTAGAGGCAATGGCATGCACAATAGACTGACCATGACGTGAGGAGGCTTTTTAGACATCTCTCTAGTATGAACTAGAAGGCCAATCTCATACTTGATGAGTATGGGATTGGCCATGATCCTAACAATGTTCATGGTCAATCATCTGGTGACAAGTAGCCTGGTGATTTTATTAGTTCATCAAGCTACTCGCCACTATTATTTTTTTTCTTTTTATCATTACGTCTTTTTAATTTTTTGTAAAAGAAAAAGAATATATCTAATGGTTCTTAGAAAAATACCATCATGAAATAAAATAAATAACGGGTCTTATAATATTCATTATTAATGACTATTGTAATAACAACCATTAGTAACACTTACAAATGATTATAAACTAATAACGGTTATTAAAAACCAACTGTTACTATTTATAAAGGACGCCACAGCTTGATAATCCATAAAACCCTCTTTATATATATGTTTGAAAACTAAACTACACTTCTATTTCAACTTGTCATGGCCAACATCTTCACCAGACTTATGGACAAATGCAAGGGAATTGCTAACTCATCATCTTAGAACTAACCAAAGGTGAACTCCCTCTACCAACAAGCATTAAAGGGCTCATCCACACAACCTATTAGCTCCATCATAAGGTCTAGGTTTACTTGAGAGAGGAAGGAAGCATGGATAAGTGCTTGAAATAAATTACCACTCTTGTTCACTCTTTGAACAAGAAGGTCGACGAGTTACTGGGGAAGGAAGAATCTGATGATGCATCAGATTCTTAAAAACATCTCCATAACTTTTTACTTTTAGTTTATTTATAAAATTTGCCTTTTTGTGTTTTTGCTTTGTTTGTAAAAAAAAGATGGTTGCATAATCAACCACCAAATTTTTTTTTAAAAAAAGTGAAATACATAACAGTTATTAAGTAAAAATCTATCACTTATTCGAATACTATGTAAAAAAAAGTATATTACATAAAGAATGGTGATAAATGTAAACAAATAAATAATAGTTCTTTCAGGCAAACTGTGATGTAAAATCTTTGGCATGATAACCAAAAAAAAACCCTACCACTCCTCTTTTATTTAAACATCTAAAACAGAGTACACTTGACATTTAGTTTATTCGAACAAAACCTACTAACATCTTAACCTTAAGACTTCTGTTATCTTTTTAGTCATTGGGAGTCATTGTTAGTCGAATATCACCATAAAAAGCCTTCATTCGACTTCTTAGTGATAGCCATGCTAGTGAATGCACTTGACCCTTGTCTCAGAGACTACTGCACGAGTTGTTTCTTTCATGAGCCCTAGCTGATTGGGCTACCTTTGTGAAGTCATATTGCTATAAAGTGTCCAAGGTGACGTTAATTTGATTTTTGTGAAGTTATGTTTTTTTATAGAAAACCCATTATTGCTCTTAAACTTGCTTTTGTGAATTTATGTTTTTTTGAAAACCTTATTATTACTCTGATTGAAGGTTCCTTTCTTGTTACAGGAAATTGTCAACCTATTGCTTTGATTCATGGTTCATAGTCTCTTGATCTCTTTCAAAGTGATTTCAGGACATATAGATCCCTAAACAAATACCTTTCCTTTCTTGAAAGTATCCACATCTCTAGAAGTCACTTTGAAAAGATCAAAAGGGATGTGATGAATAAACTAGTTTACTTGTACCAAGATGCAATAAAGCATTTAAGGTGACATTAAATTTCATTTATGAAGCTATATTTTTTTGGAGACCATAAAATTGCTCTAATCAAAAGTTTCGTTCTTATTATAGGAAGTTGTGAACCTATTGCTTTGATTCACAGTTCCTTCTTTGTTGATCTTTTTTGAAGTTGCTTTAGGAGATATGGATTCCTAAGCAAATACCTGCTTTCTTGGAAGTATCCATATCTTCAGAAGTGACTTCAAAAAGATTGATAGAGATGTGATGAATAAACTAGTTCAGTTGTAGCAAGACACAATACAACATTCAAGGTGACATTAAATTGCTTTTGTAAAGTTATGCTTTTTTTTGGAAAATCCATTATTGCTCTGATCGAAGTTTCCTCTCTTGTTTTTGTATTGAGTAGTTGCACCAAGTTAAGAGCATTGAAATTCAACATTGTGATTAGTTCTAGACTCTTCAGTGTGAGAGTTTCTGAGCCACTTGGTCTTGACTCTACCTAATAGACTAGTAGTTCCCACATCGAGTAGCCATGCAATATAGGATGGATCAAGCTTTTCTAGGCTTTATGGTTTGAATTAATCATACTCTTGACTTGTATATCTCATAATGTAAGTAGTCATCATCTATACCTTGAGTATCATTAGCAATTAAGCCAGGAAAGCAATGGGTTGGCAAAAATGACACAAATAAAATTCGTATATAGGAAAAAACACGAATATCATAAGCAATTAATACGGATATTTGTTGGTTTTTTCCCTAATCCATTGCTTTCCATGGTTAGTTCCTATGAAGAGACACAATTTATAGGTAAACAGTTACATTATCACTTAGATAGGTAAACAATTATTGTTGATTCTCCCCACAAAGCCTAAAATGTTCTAATCTATTCCATATTGCATAGAAACTTGATGTGAGAGGTACTATTTCTATTATATATAGTTTAGTCCAACTAGCTAAGAAACTCTCACTTGAAGAATATCACAACCATACATCAAAGTTATTATATAAAAACCGTCATATATTATAAAGTTCATGACTCTTAACTAGGAACCATTATCCTTATTCTAAAAACATAACAGTTGTCTACGTGAGACCGTTATTTAGTGTTATTAAAAGTCATGGTTCTTGTAAAAGAACTGTTATTTATGTTAGAGAATAAATTACGGTTGTCAAAATGAGACCATTATGCATCATATAAGCATAACCATATATTATGATGGGTTTTCACGTGTACTCGTCAATTATTATCACAACAATGTGTTAGAACTCATGTTTTAATAATAACAAATCTTAGGAATATTGTTTTGAAGGATTAAATAACATAGAAGATTTGTTGATATATTTCACTCGAGTGAGGACATGTCACTTGAGTGATGTTTGTAAACTTTCTCTCTAGGAGGTGACTGGCTAGTGAATAAATGATTTTGTGAGAATCCATTAGTACACTCGAGTGTTAGTTGTGACACTCGAGTGATGAAATGAAATTTTATAATGATATCAAGGTACTTGATGGTAACTCCCTGGTCTTAAACAAAAAATCTGCTCAAGTACTCGAATGATGCTTAACAAGTTTCAAGGTATTTGATGGTAACTCCCTATTCTTAAAGAGATATTTGATCAAGCACTCGAGTGACACATATGGCACTTGAGTGATGCTCCAAAAGATTCAAGTTACCATTTGATAATTGGATAGAGATTACATTAAGTAAGTTTTAAAACTAAAAAATCACTCGAGTACAACAATGTCACTCAAGTGATACTCGTAAAAACATGTTATCACCCTTCTATTACTGGCCCATGATTAGGTTATTCTTTAAGAGTTAGAAAGCCACTCCAATAACCTAAAGGCCACTTAGTGGAATAGTGCTTAACTAGAGAGTTACCAGACAGTAACTTGACAGTTTATATGCTATATTTCAAACTTCTTTAACCAATTACAAATTGATACCTCCCTAGGCTGCAATGTCACTAGAGTCATAAAATGTCACTCCGTTGATAATGATATCAAACTTTTGAAATACCTTCCCAAAAATTTTGATACCTAATCTATGCCATTAGACTTAGACTTTTCCCCTTTTCACTTAGGGATAAGGTTAAGAGTTGGCATCACTCGCTACTAGTGGGAAGCATAACTATATAGGATGGCTTGGCACAAAAATTTTTGGCAAAATACTTTTCTTAAGGAAAAACTGCTAAATTGAGGAATGAAATTGCCTTATTTACCCAGCATGAACAAGAAAGCCTCTATGAAGCTTGGGAAAGATACAAGGAGTTGCTGAGGAGATGTCTACATTATAGGTTACCAAAGTGGTGGCAACTACAAACTTTCTATAATGGGATGACGCATACCTCCTGAATTCTTGTAGATGCTGTAGCTGGAGGATCTTTAATGGGAAAAGTCTAGATAATGCCTACAACCTACTTGGAGTGCATAAGCTGGATATCCTTCCAACTTTATCTTCTCAAGTTGTATCTATATTTAAGCAAGTGAGCTCATTGACAAACCAAGCAAATGTAATCAGCACTGCTACTGAAACCTGTGATCGATGTGGAGGACCTCATGTGAGCATGCAAAGTCAAGAAGGATACTCATTCATGCTAAAGTCAGCCCATTACAACAAAAATCAAAGAAACAACCCATTCTCAAACACTTATAATCCAGGTTAGAGAAATCATCCAAACTTTGGTTGGAGGAATGATCAAAATATGTTCAAGCCATAATGGAACTACCAGCAATAAGTTCTTCAACCATAAAATCCATCACAGCAGAAAGTGAATACGGAAGATGCACTAGCTCAACTCACCATTAATATATCTCAATTCATGACTAGGTCTAACCCAACACTTAAAAGCCAAGAAGCCTCAACAAAGAACTTGGAGATCTAAATGGGCCAAATTGCAAATATGCTGAATTCCAGACAACCAGGAGCTCTACTAAGTGACATAAAAAGAAACTTGAGAGAGCATGTAAAGGCCATTGCATTAAGGAGTAGGAAAGAATTCAAAGATCCTATAATTAAAAAGAAGAATGATAGAGAAAAGAAAGAAAGTAAAGAAGAATAGAAGGAGGAAGCATAGAAACCTATGGAGGATTATGTGCTACCAGGAAGAATCAGCTTTCCAGATAACCCTCCTCCATATGTACCACTAGTTCCATAACCTTAGAGATTTGTGAAGGTAAAGCTAGACAAATAGTTTGGAAAGTTTCTAGAGGTTTTCCAAAAGTTACATTTCAATATCCCTTTCGTAGACGCTTTTGCCCAAATGCCTAGTTATGCAAAATTCATGAAGGATATTTCCCAAAAAAGCTTAAGCTTGAGGAATTTGAGACAGTTGCACTTACTGAGGAGAGAGTGCTATTCTATAAAAGAAATTACCACCAAAGTTGAAAGATCCAGAAAGCTTTTACATACCTTGCACCATAGGTTAATGTAACTTTAAAAGAGCACTTTGTGACCTAGGAGCAAGTGTAAGTCTCATGCCTTTATGTATCTACAGAAAACTCCGCCTTAGAGAGGTGAAGCCCATCATAGTTTTAATACTTCTTGCATAATGATTATTAAAACATTCGAGGGGTGTCTTAGAAGATGTTCTAGTGCAAGTGGACAAAGTCATATTTCTAGCTGATTTCATAATACTCGACATGGAAGAAAATCAAGAAACTTCTATCATTCTTGAGAGGCTATTCCTAGCAACTAGGAGAACATTAATAGATGTGTAATATGGAAAGTTAACCTTACGAGTTCAAGATAATCAAGTATCTTTCAACATTTTTTATGTTTTGTCCTTTCCAAATGAAGGTGACACCTGTTACAGAGTAGATACATTGACCAGCTGCATAAAAGACGTAGTGAATGAAATCTGCATGGATCAACCATTAACAATGGGAATAGTAGATGTATCAAAATTAACTAATCCTAAAGTCTTGGAGAAAATTAGGTGCCTTGAAGCAAATTCCCCAATATTTATCAAGAAACCATTTAAATATTTGGGAGAAAGGCTGAGTAAGTCAGTACCATCAATAGAAAAACCACCAGCACTGGAGATGAAAACACTACCATCTCACTTAAAGTATGCTTATGTGGGAGGAAATTCAACATTACCAGTGATCGTATCTACAGCTCTCACTCCTGATAAAAAAGAAAATTTATTAAGAGTTTTAAGGGAGTATAAAACAACATTTGGATGGTCAATAGCTGATATAAGAGGAATAAGTCCTTTAATTTGTATGCATAAGATCTTAATGCAAGATAACTACAAGCCATCAGTCAAGCACTAGAGAAAACTCAATCTAAATATGAAGGAAGTGGTGAGAAAGGAGGTAAAAAAGTGGCTAGATGATGGCATAATCATACCCAATCTCTGACAGTCAATGGGTAAGTCCAATTCAAGTTGTGCCAAAGAAAGGTGGAATGATAGTGGTGCCTAATGAGAAAAATGAATTGATTCCACAATGAACAGTGATTGACTGAAGAGTGTACATCGACTATAGAAAGCTCAATAAAACTACTAGAAAAGATCACTTCCCTCTGCCATTTATAAACCAAATACTTGACAGACTCGCTGGGAAAGCCTATTATTGTTTTCTCGATGGGTACACAAGATATAATCAAATTACAATTGCATCAGAGGATCAATAGAAAACAACTTTTACATGTCCATATGGTATCTTTGTCTCCAAAAAGACGACATTTGTTTTATATAATGCACCAGCAACATTTCAAAAGGAGTATGATGGCGATCTTTTCAGATATGGTGGAAAAGTTCATTAAGGTGTTCATGGATGATTTCTCAAGTTTTAGAGAATCTTACAACATTGTATGGAGACAAATTTTATTTTAAATTAAGAGAAATGAGATTTCATAATGAAAGAAGGAATCGTGCTGGGTCACAAGGTATCTTATCAAGGTATTGATTTAGACTGAGCCAAGATTGAAACAATTGAAAAGATACCACCTCCCTCCTCAATTAAGGGCATTCAGAGTTTTTTAGGACATGCGGGCTTCTATAGAAGATTCATCAAGGACTTTTCAAAAATCACAAAGCCACTTTGCATGCTGTTGGAGAAAGACACACCCTTTGTGTTTAATGAGGAATGTTTATCAGCCTTCCAAACTCTAAAAAGTACCTTGACTTATGTACCAGTTATCATAGCTCTAGATTGGAACCTTCCATTTGAAATGATGTGTGATGCAAGTGATTATGCAGTTGGAGCTATTTTAGGCCAAAGAAGAGACAAGGTTTTTCATTCCATCTATTATGCTAGCAGGAAACTCTCAGACGCACAACTAAATTATGCAACAACAAAAAAGGAGCTTTTAGCATAGCATTTTCTTTGTACAAATTCAAAGCCTACTTGATTGGGTCAGAAGTCATTGTCTAGACAGACTACTCAGCAATTAAATAATTGATTGGGAAGAAAGATGCTAATCCTAGATTGATCAAATGGGTGCTTCTGCTACAAGAATTTGACTTGGAAATCAAAGACAGAAAAGGGACTGAGAATTTCATTCCAGATCATCCTGCTTACTTAGAGCCATCTAAACAAAAGAGAGAATCACCAATCAAGGAGAATTTTCCAGATGAGCAACCTTTTCTCATACACCTTGGCATGATGATTTTCTAAATTACTTGACATGTGGAGTAATGCTTTATGAACTTTCTATAGTGCAAAAGAAGTTTCTAGCCAATGTAAGACATTACCCTTGGGAGGTTCCTTTCCTATATAAACAATGCCTAGATCGAATTATTAGGCAATGTGTTCCAAAAGAAGAAATGGCCAGCATCTTAAATAACTGCCATTCATCCCCATATGGTGGTCATTTTGGAGCAAATAGAATATCTACTAAAGTCCTTTAATATGAGTTTTACTGGCCTATACTCTTCAAGGACGCCTATAGAATTGTGACAACTATCTCAAATGTCAAAGAATGAGAAATATCTCAAACAGACATGAAGCCCTTTTAACTAACATCTTAAAAGCTAAGCTCTTTAATGTATGGGGAATTGATTTTATGGGGCCTTTTCCATTCTCATTTAGAGATCATTTTATTTTAGTAGCTATTGATTATGCCCCCAAGTAGGTTGAAGTAGCTGCTTTTCCTGCAAATGATTCTCAAGTGGTTGTAAAGTTTTTAAGGAAAACTATTTTTACAAGATTTGGAGTACCTAAAGATATTATCAGGGATAGAGGAAGGCATTTTTGCAATCAACATCTTCAATCAGTGTTAGCTAAATATGGAGTAACTCATAAGGTTGCAACTCCATATTATCTACAAACTAGTGGGCAAGTGGAAATCTCAAACAGAGAACTGAAATGGATCTTAAAGAAAATAGTGAATTCTAATCAGAATGACTGGGTAAGGAAATTAGATGATGCACTTTGGGCTTATAGAACGGCCTTCAAGACATCAATTAGTACATCCCTATATCAATTGGTCTACAGAAAAGCATGCCATCTTCCAGTAGACATAGAGCATAAAGCATATTGCACAATAAAAGCCTTAAATTTTGACTTAAAGGCAACTAGAGAAAAGAGACTTCTCCAACTCAATGAGCTTGAAGAATTTAGACAACAAGCTTATGAAAATTCCAAGTTATACAAGGAGAAGATAAAAATGTGCCATGACAAAAGAATATTGGCGAGAGAGTTCACACTGGGATAAAAAGTGCTTTTATATAACTCAAGGTTAAAGCTATTTCTAGCAAAACTGAGATCAAGGTAGTCAGGACCTTTTACTGTGATTCAAGTATGGCTATATGGAACCATGGAGATTCAAGATGGTGATAAAAAATTCAAAGTGAAGGGGCAAATGCTAAAAGAGTATAATGACGGTTCACTCAATACTTTAAAAATTGTCATCATGTTTGAGGAACCAACAGGTAAGCCCTCCTTCTAGCATAAAAATAAATAAATAAATAATAAAAAGTCAATTTGTTTGATTTTTGTCTAGCTAAATATGTTAAAGAAGGGTGGCTATTTGAGAGGCAACCCAAAACTTCTTTTCCTTACTCATTAATTTTTCTTTCCTACTCAATGAAGCATACTACACTGCGTTAAAAAATTTAGATTTCATCATTTTCATTTTAAGTTCACATGGAGGAATCTCTTGCAAAGCTTAAAAATATGTTCCCCACTCTTCCCAAAGATGTGCTATGGAAGATCTATAGCTTTTGACTTGAAAGAATGAAGATATTCAAGTGTTTGGGCCTTCTTAAGGATGTAAGCTGGATCATTGAAGCTAAGATACATTTAGCAGGTGAGATTCATGAGTCATTTATTAAACCTATGCTAGGAATGGAAAGAAGTTCTTACTCCAAAAGAAGAGCTAAAAGAATGAAGGTCTGCCATAAATGTGCAAAGTGGATATGTGATAAGCATTGTAAAAGCTAAAGAATGGTTTCTATAAATCAAGAAGATAAAATTCAATTCATAAAGGATAGACTAAGCAAGGAGTCATTGAATAATATTATTTAAACTCTTGAGACGTATCCTAGTAGTGATGTTCATAGTATTCTTCTTGATTTAATGAACTTATTAAAAGAGCTCTACTGTCTTGGGAATCTTACATTAAAAGACCATGTTTGCTAGCTTATAAGAAAACTAGATAGGAAGCAAATATGTGATTCAAAGAAAGCATTTAAGCCGTTACTAGACTTAAAACTAGGGGAAGATGTGAGCCATAATCATAACTACTATTCATAATCATGCTTTTGTCTAATATGTCTTATCTTTTCAGTAACTTTTGTCTTTCTTTACACATTTTGTTTAATTTCTTCACACAAAATTATACCGGTCATCCATGTTAGAAATTTTTTCAAACTTCTTTGAAAAATGCGTGATTTGCATGATCTTGTTGTCGTTGTTTTAGTAGTGAAAATATTCACTCTTCCACTTGTAAGCACAAAATGTACGAAAGTAAGAAAGAGAAAAAAGGGTATGGCACTACCATGTAGATTTAAATCTACCTGCATTTTTTGTGAAACTAATTTGGGAAAGGATAGGGAGTTTCTAATTATAGCAAAAGAACTTGAAAATGCATTAGCTGCTAGAAAGATCAACTTCATATACAGGGGAGGCATCCAGGGCCTAAAGGGAAGTGTGGCCATTTCTGCAATCATTAATGGAATCAAGGGTTTGAGTGCAAGAGTGAAGGAGTAAGATGGTCATGTCTTTTTCTTAGGACAAGAGTTATAGGTCTTAAGCTTACCTGAACATATACGACGTATATTGTACCATGCTGAAGCTTTTATCACTATAGCCGGTGGTTTGGAAATATTGGATGGGATTTCTAGCGTTGCATATTGGGCTAAGCTAAACTTTTACAAAAAGCCATTAGGATTGTTAAATGTTAATGGTTTTTATAATGATCTCCTGTCTTTTTTTTAATTATGTTTTGGAAATAGCATCATACCCCAAGCAACTCCCATACCATAACTTTTGCACCAACTGCTAATCAGCTGATTAATCAACCACAAATCTATAAACCCAAACGAAATCTATTAGTAAAGCAATTGGTGGGCAATCTTCGGACAACAGTCAAAAGCAGAATCCTGATACCACTCTTCAGTTGTAACTTTCTTTAATCTTTTGGTTTTACTCTTAGCATTTTGTTTTACTTTGTTTTATGTTTAGTTTTTTTTATAACAAAAAAAACTTTCTCTAAGCTCTAGAAGACATTGAGGACAATGTCTGATTTAGGTTTAGGGAGGAGTAAAAAAAATAAAACTAAATAAATAAAAATTTAGTTAGTGAGCAAAACCATTAGATTTATGTGGTGTGCAAAAATGGCAAAGTACAGAGTTATTCTAACTCTTGAGACACATTTTATTAGTTTCATGTTTTTGTTTCATCTTATGCAAAAAAAAAAAAAAATCTTGTTTAGGTGCTTCTTAATGATCTTAAGAAGTATATAAGTTTTAAGTATGGATCAATTAAAGTTAAAGATTTCATAGCATGATTGAACAACTGATTGTTGGGATTGGTGATGAATTTTGAGATTGAATGAGCTGAGTTTGAATGTAAGACCCTTATTGTATTTTCACTTACCTTATTTCCACATTTTTCATAGTGTTTGTGCGTAGTTTAGTGGGCACATAGGAATAGTATATATATACTGATAATATGTACTTGATTACAGAAATTCCCCACAGAGATTGCACAAAATAATTACAAATAATGTAGCTGTACAAGGCTACTAGGGTGTATAAACCCATTTAATGAAACTCAGGCATCTTCCTGTCTTCGTTTCACCACTACATTCCTCTCATGCAATTCCCTTCTCTACTTTCACCTATTCAACTGGGTTGGTTCCAGATTCTATAAAAAGATCTTTAAGTCCTCTTTCACTGAAAAATATCACAAAGCCCTAATTACAACCACACATTTTTTCAAAGATTCGTCAAACTCAGATTGTTAGAGATTTCGTTCTAGAATCAAGGTCAAACTTTGAAAAATCATAACTTTCAATACACTGTTCCAAAATGGCTTATATTACCTATCAAATTAAAGCCCACGATGTCTAATTTAATCTTGTAAAATTTCATAGAACTTGAACCCAATTTGACATATCCAAAACATGTTACAAGTTCTCTGCCTCCAGAAAATAAATTCAGGCAGATCTAAACACGAACTTCTAAAATCATCATAAAACCTCTTTTAACATCATAATCATCATCATATGAGCATCAAACCCTAAAAGACTCCCTCTGGACAAAATTTAAGGTTTCAATATCTCAAAAAATACTCAACAAAATCATAAAATATCTAGTTCAAATCAGAGCTTATACTTACCTGAACTTCAACATGTGATATGTTCTTGATTCCAACAGCACCTCCTCTGAGTAAACATAATCAAACACCTCTGAATGGAAATATGAAACCATAGAAATTTTACTCTCACTAAGGGGAACAATATTAGAGAAGACTCCGGAAGCTGAAAATGCTGAATCGAAGGTGAAATCGGCCCCAAAGCTCAAGAGCTTTCACTATTCATACTTTCTCTTTCCTCTTCCCTTTTCTTGTGTTTATTTTTTTTCTCTTCTTTTTGAGTGGTTGAACAAAATTAATAGAGAGGGAGGAGAGATACTAATCAATTCCCCATTTTACCCTTGGTTTGTGCAAAAATTACTAAGATGTCATTTGGTTGGATTTCAATCGTCCAGTTTCTTTTCTCTTTGCTCTTGTTTTCTCCAAGTCTCTCTCTCTCTCTCTCACTCTTTTCTCTTTGTATTGGAAGAAAATGAGCTCTTGAAATAAGAAAAGAGCTTTAAAATATAATTTCTCCACCTTCTTAAGATAATAATATTTTGTGGCCAATTAACATGTGAAAATTGACTTTTGTCATCATCTTTTTCACTTAGCTATTATTCCTCCATATGGCATTATTTGTAGCCAAATAAATATTTTTCCTCTCTTTATTTCCTTTTTGGTTGAAAATATCATAAAGAAAAGGTTAAAAAAAGCTTCTTGATTTATTGGTCAAATGACCATTTTGCCCTTACATTTCTGTAATTAAATTGGGCTTCATTCTTTCCCTATGTGTTTAGGCCGAAATTCACAATATATAGGGCCCCACAATTGTGTTCTTCCATTAACCAATTTAGGCTTCAATAATGGGCTTTTATAAAGACACAAATTAAATTTTATGTCTTATTGTGGCTCAAAATTCAGGTGGCCACCAAATGCACTGTTTGGCCATTTCATGTGTGCTAATATTCACCATTTTGTTCCCTTTAATATCCTAAACGGGCAACAGAAATTTAGTGACTGAAATTTGGGATGTTACATTTCCCCCCTATTCAATAAATTTCATTCTTGAAATTTGAATTTTTACACTTTGGGGATCATTCTAGACACTTAGTCTATCCCTCTCGTGTGCAAGCTCAATAAGTATCAGACACAAGCCATTATTCAATTTATTTCTTTCTTCTGCAAGCTCACCGAGCATGCAACACGGTCATCATATACTTAGATCTCTAATAGTATTCAGCATTTTTTATTCAATATTAGCATTCAACAATCAATGTGCATTATAAACAACTAGCATATATGATCGTACAGCTGTGGATCTCTACCCCCAATCCTTGGGTCACCACCAATCACATTTCTAAATTTATCTTGTAGCCTAAGGATGTTAGAACTGGCTGACACCCAAGAGGGGGGTTGACTGGGTGGAAGATATAACCTTAAGAACTTTGAAAATCTTTTTCATATCTTAGTGGAAGCAGTAAATATGAAAGTAATGAATCATAGATCACAGTTAGATATTTAAATAATTTATGATGGAAATTTAAGAGCTTAGGGAAGAGAATATGCAAATTATGATTTATCCTGGTTCGATCCAATCTACGATCACCTACGTCCAGTCCCCAGGCTCCTCCTGAGATTTTCAATCAATTATCTTCCTCAAGTTTAACTGGGTACTTGAGAACTGCTACAATCCTACAAGTTTAGTAGGGCACTTATGAAGCCTTCGACAAATCCATCACTGGGTTACTCCCCCTTACACACTATAAGGTTACAGTCGAGTTACTCCCCCTTACACATCGTAAGGATACAACTTTGATGAATACTGAAGAACAATACAAACAATCACTCTCTCAAAGATAATTGATATTGAAACTATAAAATAACAGAAAGTGTTTGAGCTGAAGTGAATAACTCATGATTATAGCATGTTGGCGTAGTTGAGCTCTCCTTATTCTTTTGAACTATGAATGCTCTTCTATTTATAGTTGATGAAGACTAATGATCATTTGAGCATTTAAACTTGTTCTTTAGAGTCTTATTGCTTCATTTGACCATTCTTCATATTTGAAAAACTAGTCGTTATGTTCAGTAGACGCTTCGCTTAAGTAAAGTCACCTTTTGTCTCTTTACATCAATGTTGATCGATGTATGTTTGTGTGTTCTCAATTATTGCATTTTTTTCTTCGTTGAATGTTCTCATATTTATAGTTGAATTTGTAATAGCTGTTGGAATCATTTCAACATCTGTTAGAGTTGTGCAACTTCATTTGATCGTTCTTCGAATTTGAAAACTAGCCATTTGTGGTAGGTGAGCGTTTTGGACGTTGCAAACAATATGTTTGAATTTTCTCTCAATGCATGATCTCTTCATTGTTTCTCTACAAATATACTTAGGAAACTAATAGAATGAAAGATTAATCATATAGTTAACAAATCAATGAACAACAGATTAAGATCATACTCTCTGTATTGCATTACTTGAGTGACTACTCGAGTGATCATGATCCATTACTCAAGTGGCTACTAGAGTGGCTTATTGAAAATCTTGGCAAAGAGTTAACTCAATGACTTCTGACCTAATTACTAGAGTAGTTAGTCAAGTGATCATTATCCATTACTCGAGTGGATACTCGAGTGGCTACTTGAGTGATCCATTAAAAGACTTGGCAGAAAGTTAAGTCAATGACTTCTAACCTAATCACTAGAGTCACTATTCAAGTGATTCAGAGGCATTACTCAAGTGACTACTCGAGTGATCCTATCAAAATACTGCCTGAGACTTTACTACCTCAATATTTACTTGGTCACGGAGGGGTCCCTCGAGTGATTACTTGTCATAACTCGAGTGGCAACTCAAGTGATACCGGTAAAAACATGGCAGAAACTTCTCAGGATGATTTTTGTACACATCAATCGAGTGGTCACTCAAGTAATAATGTCTCATCACTCAAGTGGTCACTCCAGTGATCCTTTCAGGAATCTGCCAGTGATGCTTTCTCATGTTCAGTAACTGTTGTTCTTCTTCATCACTTGAGTCGCTACTCGAGTGATGGCTTTCCCTACCACCAAGTACTTAGTTACTTTATTCAAAACTCTTTTGTTTATAAGCAAAACCTTTTGTAGAATCAATCCATTCCTTGTTATCATTAAAACATGTAGATTTATCTAACATTCTCCCCCTTTTGATGATGAAAAAACTTGGTGATTTTTGAACAAGGCGTTTGAAAGGATTTGAGACTTTTCTTTAAGATCATATGCATCTAAAATTCTTGACTTCTTTTCAAATATCATTTGAAGAGTATTGCAAAAAGCTTCTTTTAATTCAAATAACTTGGAATTAATCTAAAAATGCTTTTAAGTTCAAATCTATGTTTTTTGAACCTTTTGTTTGAACTTATTTTGAAATCAATAACTTTGAGATTCCTATGATTTCAAATTCAACGATTATGAAACTCTTAACTTATTTTTGAATTCTCAATTTCACTGATTTTGAAATGGGGGTAAATTAAAAACTGAATTAAAGCCTACAATTAACTTTCATACACAAATAAGAATTCATTAGTTCATAAAAAATTGCATAATAACTTTAACTACAAAATTCATTCATGAAATTCATTACATAGCTAAAAATAAAAAAATCTCCCTAAATCCCAGTACTCGCACAAGCCTATGCTATATCTGTGCAATATCAATATCAATTAAAAATCACTTTTAGTTCTTTCCCTTCTTTTTGTCTTCACACAATGGTGGGAATCAATCAAGAGAAGGGCTAGGTCTAGATGGCTGGGTAGTAGAAATGGGAGTGTCACACCCTTACTTTATTTTAACCTTTTTCTGAGTATTCTCAAATTGTTCGATAGGCAACATAGGAATAGCATGAATATACTGATAATAAGTGCATGATTACATAAATTCCCCATAGGGGTTTGCATAAAATATTTACAAACCTTGTAGCTACATAGGGTTCTAGGGTATCTAAACCCATCCCAGTGAAACAAAGACATCTTTTCGTCTTCATTCCACCACTGCATTCCTCTCATGTAGTTCTCTTCTCTGCTTTCAGTACACCTCCTATTTTCACCCATCTAATTTGTTGGTAGGGGAGGGTTAGATTTAGGAGAATCTCAGTGGGAAACAGATACTAATATGCATGTAGGATAAGTTCTTAATGCATAACATGCTTGTAATACATCAACTCATGCTAACATAATGACATATCTGCGTGCTCAATGTTTCAAACAACATACTTATAGCCATAGCATAAATAGAAACAGAGCTTCAATCATTCATATATGTTTCACATAATCAAGCAAAGCAAATACATACATCGATATACCAGCATAAATATCAAATACATGCAGGAGAGGTAAGCTCCCTACCTTGTGTCCCTTTTGCTAAACAGACATAGTTCCTTGATCTCGCGCAAATAGCTTGGACTCCATATTCTATCCTACAATTCCAAATGTACTATGTAGACACTTTTATAGTGTTTCTGGGGGTTATATGAGTCTATATTAAAAAAGTACTAAAATACCCCGAGGACCTAGCCTGACCCCGCCATACCCGGTCCTACTGTACTTTTCCTGAAATTCTATCATAGGCTATCCTAACATATTTTTGCCCAAGGAATCTACTTGTGGACTCGAAATTACCAAATACACTGCCAAAAGACAAAATTGCCCTTAGCAGCCCTTATTTCAGTGTTTTAGGGGCGTTTTCGTAATTATGCTTTTTCGGCCTTTTTTGAAAAAGTGCCGAATTGTAACCCTGCCTAATTTTCCCTTTTGAAATCAACAGAACCATCAAATCATTGAAAATCCAATTTGAAGGTTCTCTAACCGCCCTGGCCAAAATCCTCAGGTATTCTGGGAAAAATTGGGGTTCTATGATTTCGGCTTCGTTACCACGATCCTTTCTACTCCTTACCACTTTATTGACTATTCCACTAGGTTACAACTACCATTTAGTACCAATTTAAGCAGCATAACAGCCTCATACACCCATTTTCCATTTTTAAAACCTATGACAATCCAGTGAAATTTCATCGATTAAATTGTCCACAACAGCTAGAATAATGATATACAAAGGTTTGGAAGTTACCTTTCACTTCCCTCTAGCTCTTCTTGACTTGACCGAGACCCTAAGCCCTTCCACAACCAAATTTGTGCCTCAAAACCTTTAAAATGCATGGAAGAATAGCTTAGGATTAGTATTATATGCATTAGATAAGAATTCACTGAAGAAATTGACCTACTGCGTGAGATCTCTTCTCCTTCTCTCTCTAAAATGCTCTCAACTCTTCTCTCTTTTTTTTGGCTGCTGCAACGTCAGTTTGGAGGAGGGAAAAAGATGAAATGTTGCCTTATAATATTTTACTATTATCTCATAATTATTCCATTTCCAAAATTCCAAAACTGCCAACTTTATGTCCATAAAGTTATGTACATGTAATGTTATCCTAAAGCCCAAACAACATGCAACTAATATTTTCTTCTCTTGGCCCATCAAAATGACGTCCTAAGGGTCCTTTAAATAAAAAAAATGGCCTGATGTATTTATCCCAAAATTACCATGTTGCCATCACAAAATTTTCCCCCTTTTCGGATTTGTCTGAATTCTTGCCGATTTTCTGCCCTAAATTTGAAAAATCATAACTAATTCTACAAAAATCTAATTGAAGTGATTCTAAAGCCAATGGAAAGGTATTTAAGTCCTCTTTACTGAAAAAATATGTATCAATGCATTTTATAACCATAAAAATACAAAATTTCACAAAAGTCCATATTGCTCCAAAACATATACCAGTTTCAATCCCAAACTTTGGAAAAACATAACTCTTAGCTCACAAATTGAAATGACATTAATTATTGTCCATTTTGAAGCTTTGCATGTGAAATTTAATACTGGAAAGTTTCAGAATTTTTAGACACCATTTGACCCTTCAAAACGTCCATACAGACCGACTGTCCTGTACAGAGTTTCAATGGACAAAATTTCCAATTTTTGCACAATTATTCCTAATGGTTCCAATTTCACAACAAACACTCTCCCCACACAAATTTTCACAAGGAAACCATTGGAATCACTAAAACAACCAAATTCTCATTACATCAACACATATTCAGTTTTGAACCACAATGCAACACAAACCACCAAATTGCCAAACTTTCCATTCCAAACTTAAATACAGGGTTTAGGCACTGCTCATAACACATTCGAATCACAATTCACATCGTATTCTCCAAAAGTGTTTGTTTATCAATAATCACATCTACTTTTGAAGTCATTAACCATTAATCACTTTTTTAGGATATTACAAGGAGTGACAGAAGAGGTTTAAATCCAGAGCCAATATTTTGAACGTTTCAGAGATTGCGGACAATATGTTTGACTTTTCTCTCAATGCATGATCTCTTTATTATTTTTCTATAAATATACTTAAGAACATAATACAATGAAAGATTAATCATATAGATAACAAATCAATAAACAACAGATTAAGATCATACTCTCTGTACAGCATAGCTTGAGTGACTACTCTAGTGATCATGATCCATTACTCGAGTGGCTACTCAAGTGGCCCATTGAAAAACTTGGCAGAAAGTTAAGTCAATGACTTCTGACCTGATCACTAGAGTGGTTACTCGAGTGATCCATTGAAAAACTTAGTAGAAAGTTAAGTCAAGGACTTCTGACCGGATCACTAGAGTGGCTACTCGAGTGATCCTATCAAAATATTGGCAGAGACTTTACTGCCTTAAAACTTACCTGGTAACTCGAGGGGTCCCTCGAGTGATCACTTGTCATTAATCAAGTAGCTATTCAAGTAATAACATTAAAAACGTGGCAGAAACTTCTTTGGATGTTTTTTGTACACATTACTTGAGTGGTCACTTGAATAATGTTGGCTTATCACTCGAGTGTTCCTTTTAGGAATCTGTCGATGATGCTTTCTCTTATTCAACAGCTGTTGTTCTTCTTTATTACTCGAGTGGCTACTCGAGTGATGGCTTTCCCTGCCACCAAGTACTTAATTACTTTATTCTGAACTATTTTGTTTATAATTAAAACCTTTTGTAGAATCAATCCATTCTTTGTTATCATCAAAACATGTAGATCTAATAAGTAATGTTGTTGATAACTCTCCTAGATTTGTAAAATCATTAGAAATTTCATAGAAAGAACGAATATGAAAATTTGAAAATTAGGAGAGAAATCATGTTTTGAAAAAGATGATGGTATTCAAGGTTTTAAGGTGGTAACGCTATAACACTCGAGTGGTCACTTCAGTGATTCTCCTCAAAGATCACTCTAGTGCTCACTCGAGTGATGCTACTTAGAGAATTTTAATTAAGAAAGAATACATACCTCACTCGAGTAATCACAGGTGGAAAAACACTTTTTAGACCGGTTAAAAGCAACATTTTAGACCGGTTCTGGATGAGGTCTTGATACAGTCCGTCTTAAAAGTCTATTACTCTTAACCAGTCTAAAAAATAAGTTTTTAGACAGGTTGTTTATACAACATGTCTAAACATAACAACATTAAGACCTAATCTTGAAAAACAGTCATACTTTTAAGACCGGTTCTTTGAACAACCGGTCTAAAAAGTATGACTTTTTACACCGGTTGTTAAAAGAACCAGTCTTAAAAGTATTTTTTAGACTGATTGTTCAAATAACCGGTCTTAAAAGTTGTATTTTTTTTAAATATTCCTGTTAGCTATCAAGCCATTTCCCCTGTTAAAACATTTCACCCAGCAAGCCATTTCCAGCAACATCCAAATAAATTCTTCTCTTACACATTATAACTAACACCTTATACAGAAGCATTTTCATCAAGTAAAAACACAATGTCAACTAGTGTAATACTAACATCATTGTTCTGGAACCTCACATTCCACAGAAGCAACAATAAATCATTCTTCCTACACACCCTTCTCTTATGCATTCTCATTTAATCAAGCATTCTAAAACACAATTTCAACTGGTGTAACTTACATCATTCTTCCTATACCCTACATTCCACAGAAACAATAATAAATCATTGAAAATCAACACATTATCACACACAATTGAAAAATTAAGGTATGCCACTACACATTTTTATTCCCCAGTTTTAATATTACAATTTCACAAAAAAATCAAAACTTTTGCTAATAATAAAATCAAAACACTTTAATGGATGATAAGGGAATCTATCGAGAAAGAACACAACAAACAGTAATCCATCGCTGATGATCAGTAGCTTGCTCCGGAGCATCTACACTATCATATATTTGCAGTACTTAGTCACTTCTCATTCAAACATGCTACACAAGGGTAATAAAACATCCCACTATCATCATTGGCATTTCTTCTAGTAAATTCTAAAAAACCCCTCACCCTAAAATCATATTCAACACTCATCCATTTAGCTTTTATCCAACTATGATCCATATATTTCAACACCTTGTAGCACCTTATCCACTAGCAAAATGATAGACAAAAAAACAACCATAGAGTTCTAGAGATTTCAACTAAATTAAGAAGTATGCATACCGGGAGACAATAACTACACTTGTAGAAATATACCAATAAATTATAGCATGATAAGAACCAAGCAACATTTCATAATAAAGCTATTCATAATTTTCATAACTTTATATTCAATTCAAACCCATATAGAAAATATCATAATATGATCATTAGTAGCAATCCAAGATAAGAAAGTATAAATAAAATATCATAATGTGATCATTAAGCTAGTATCTAAAGTTATCATCATTGAGTTCAATGGCGAGAGTAAGATAGAGAGCAATATTGGGCATATTCAAACAAGCCATAATCATAAAATAGAACACATCCCTTTCCTACTTCAAGTATATTAGAATCTGATGCCAAACATGGTTAAACGCACTCGAAACAATATCAAAAGGATAAAGTTCAAATTATTAACAACAATAAAAAAAACATAAAAAGTTGTTTCACGAGTAGTTGCTCTTTATGCTCTTGTTTGGAAGAAGAATAAGCAGCAAGGCTTTTAAGGGAGGAGGAGTCAGAGCTGGAATGTTATCGATTGACAGTGAAATGAAGGTGGACTATTGGCAAGGTATGGGTAGTGATTCTTTCTCTGCTAATATAGACCCAACCCAATGCCACCCCTGAGATGGTGAATAAGAACACCATCGGTTAGATTGTGAGATATTAGGCTCAGAGAGAGAGATTGCTCCAGATTTAGAGAGAAAGAGGATGGTGAAGCTGTGAACAAGAACAGCATCGAAGAAATTTCAAGAAAAAGCGAGTTTAGAGAGCAAGCTACAATTCAACGGGAGGAAGAAAAGAGTGAAATTTTAATTAGGGTGTGTAATTTTAAAACCGATTGTTTGGAAGAACCGGTTTTATATATACATTTTAGACAGGTTTTAAAATTACCGGTCTTAAAAGTCAAAAAAAATAATTATGAGCCTCTTATTTAGACCGATTATATAAATAACCGGTCTAAAAAGTGTATTTATTTTTAATTATTTTTATCCTTTTAAGATTTGTTACGTATAAATAAGGTCTAAATAATATCTTTATGACCTTATATCCAGGGAACTAGTTTATGAAGTTCTCTATAATTACAAAAATGCCACCGATCAGACATTTTAGACCATATCCCTATATAAATAGTCTAAATGATTTGGTCTAAAAGACAAATTTTGTACTGGTGAATGTTGTAATCACTCAAGTCATAGTCCTCTGAAGTTTATTCATACATCGTTGGGTAGTCACTATCTGATTATGTGATCAGTACTGAGGGTCTTTAAAGGTGTAGTCTTTATGATCACTTTAGGATTCCAAGATGAGCTCAGAATAAGGCCTTGAAGTTATGGTAGATCAAGTCATAGAGTTATCTAATGTTGCCATTCACAAAAGTGATGAACTCATCATTGTTTGTAGCAAGCTATGTATGATTGTTAAAGCTCCTCTCTCAGATAGCCCTTTCTCTCATAAAGCTTTATGAAACAAAAAGAGGCAATTAAATCTTTATCCTATGAATGTGCAGGCCATCAAATTTTGGAATCTTGATCAATAGCTCATTTGGTTCCAAGTACCAAATTTTGTTAGCCTTAAGGAATAGAAATACCAAATGAAGGGATGTCATTGGAGTATGTCTTGTAGAAAAAATATGCACCTCTTGTTCTTTGAAAGACATGATCTCTCCAATTTTCCTCTCCTTGCTAATAATATAGGCCATTGTGTGATAATTCTTCTTATTGAAGTTATTGGCCTTGTTCACCATAGCTCTAGTATAGGTATATCTAATAATCCTATGCAAATCACACATAGAGCTAGGATTGAAGTTAAGAATCCTCATTAGCTCTCATGATTTGATGATTCTATACTTCTTAGGCTCATTGTACTCCATGAAAGGTCTAGTGGGAGGGTTATTGAAGCCCAACCACTTATTGATCTTTGAGGCTGAGATGGTGACCCTCTAATCTCTTATTGTTGTGTCCTATGTCCTTTCAACTATTATGCCTTCCTTATAGTATAACTTAGTAAGCTCCATGTTGTAGTAGATATGTCTAACTACCTTGGTCAGTAGGGAAGATGGCTGATAGTAAAGGCTTATAGTATTGGAAGTATGAATCTAACTCATGAGTATCCTTCAATGTTTTCAAGTCAAGATAAACAGTTGGACAAAAAGATCTCTTGGTCTAATCACTATAATTTCTGGTCTTATTCTCGGCTTGAGCATCTTTGAGTTGAATTTTGTTTGGAAACTAAGAGATCTTTCTACTCTTTCTCCTTTTCTGATTGCATCACTAGCTAGTCACTTGCTAGTGATATAGTGTCACTCGAGTGATTGTATCACTATCCACACTACAATACTATCAATCATGCCTACTCTGATAGCCTAAGTTCTTTGTACCAGAAAGTAAAGCATCTCGATTAACTCCTACAAAATTATAAATACATGCTCTTTGGTACCCAACTCCTCTTGGGTCCGTACAATATTAGACACAACTACAATTATGCTCTTATACAAATAATCCATATAATATTTGAGCAAAGAGTATAATAAACCAACGAGACCAAAATATAATTTTACCCAATTAATTATAGTTACTAAACATAAACGGCAATAAACATGCACAGTTTCACTTTTGGTTTATTTAGCAATCTGTAAACAATTTAACGATCATCAAGCATTGATTACTAAAGGAATGCAATAATGGAAAAATATTCATTACTCAAAATAAATAATTCATATAATCATAGAATAGAGTAAGGATTAGATATCACCATAATTCCTCTTGTCCTTGTGACAGCTTGCTTGGTTTATGTGAAAAATATTGATTTTCTCCTTTACACAATCAGCACCAAAATCCAAACCCCAAAATTCAGTATTATCAAGATATGAATTTTTTTTCATGTGGCCATAGTCTTAAGAAGCTTTTTCTTATCTTGTAGAACTGTATAAATTTCTTTTCTTCATGGTATCCAACCTTACTTGGATCCATTTCTTGTTAGCTTGTAGGAATCAAGATAAAAGTCACATGCTTTGAGAATATAATCAATTCAAGGCAATTGAGAATAATGAATTAAGCATGTCTTTATGCATAAAAGAAATATTTTCTTTTCAAATCATTATATATGCATAAAGAATTAACCTGTTGAGCATTGCAACCCCTTTATAAATAAATCTATTAAGTGACTTTTTAAAAGATGTGAAAACATAACTTCAAAATAGTTTGCAATGCTCATTACTAAGGTTCCAAAATGTAAAGCCTCAATAAATATTATAAATAATAGCATAAGAGGTTTTATCATTGTGTACCTTTGCCTTAGATACTTGGAGAATTGCTTTTGCTTACCTACTACATCTTTCTATGATGTTGATACTTTGAATATCTTGTTTTAGGTGCTGGCAACCTTCTCTCAATATATATAAACTCCAAGAGTCTTTTACTTGATGCTTGAGAGATCCTTCTTTTCATATTTTCCTCAAGATAGTTAAACGGTACTCTATGGTAGTCCATTCTTAAGGTGTAATGTACTCCTTTTCTCCATTGCCTCTCTTTGTGGTTAGACTTTACTATTCCAGCAATAGGTGATTTGAGAGTTCTCCTAATTGATGTGAATCTCCTTTCAGGTGCATTAGGAACTCTTGGAATCTTCTTCATTTTCTCTGTACCCTTATGTCCATTCTTTCTAGAATCAATCTACACACATAAAACACCAAATGGACATTTGGTACCCACTTTACTTTGGGTTCTTGAACATTAAATTTTGAACCTATTTGCCTTTTAGGAACCCAAACAAATTTTTTCTCACATTAGAATTTCTTCTAATATAGCATGTACGAGAAATGTGACCCGATTTACCACAATAATTGCAAACTAGATAATGATATGTATTATGAGATTTTATGCGAGTATTGTGTCAGTCATATAAATGAAAAATCAAGCAATTTTCATTTGAACATAATTTATTCCCTATATATTCTCCTGCATGATCAAAATTATTTTTCCTTTTTAAAATCAAATCAATAATTTTTAGAAAAATAATTTAATGCAAGCTTTGAATTTTTTTTTCAAAATAACTCCAGAAGAATTGGAATTGTTTACCATATATAGATCTTAAGCTCTAGAGGATGATCTATCAAATTTTTCTGTAATGAGCTCTTCTTGGGAATCATCATCCTCTTGTTCTTCTAAGTTGACAAGATCATAAAAGTGTTTTATGATTTCTCCTTCTTCATTGTCAACTTCCACTTGTTCATGAACCGTGGATATGTAGCTTATAGTTTCACATGAACTGTCAACACTCAACTTCAACACAATTGTTAGAAGTATAAATAGAATCAAGAGTATCCCAAATATCTCTAATTTTCTCAAAATCATTTTCTATTAAAGTACTATACAGAATTTTCATTATTCTAATGTTCAACAAAAACATTTTCTTTTCTCTTTCTGTCTAATCCTTTCTTGGTTTGAAATCAAAGGCATTTGTAAAAACACCCACATATCATAATCAAAAAATTTTATAACAAATGTCATTCTAGCTTTCCAAAACCAAAAATCAATATCTTTTAAAAAAGGTGAAACTATATAATCAAAACCTTTAGAAAGCATATACCACCTAAAATCAGTCATTGACAACTTTTGAGAAGGTTAAGTCCTTTAAACAAGAGCCTAGCTCTGATACCAACTGTTAGAACTGGATGACACCCAAGAGGGGGTGAATTGGGTGTAAGATAAAACTTAAGGACTTTGAAAATCTTTTCGCATCTCAGTGGAAGCAGTAAATATGAAAGTAATGAATCATAAATCACAGTTAGATATTTAAATAATATATGATAGAAATATAAGAACTTAGGGAACAGAATATGTAAATTGTGATTTATCCTGATTCGGTCTAATCTACGATGACCTACATCCAGTCCCCAAGCTCCTCCTGAGATTTTCAATCCACTATCTTTCTCAAGTTTAACTGGGTACTTGAGAATGGCTACAATCCTACACTTTTAGTCAGGAACTTATGAAACTTTCTACAAATCTCTCACTGAGTTACTCCCCCTTACGCACTGTAAGGTTACAGTCGGGTTACTCCCCTTTACACACCATAAGGATACAACTTTGATGATGAAAGATTATAATCGATTTTCTCTCTTAGAAGTACATAAGATAAATACTGAAGCACAATACAAAAATTCACTCTCTCAAAGATAAGTGATATCAAAACTATAGAATAACAAAGAGTGTATGAGCTGAGGTGAATTACTCATAATTATAGCATGTTAGCATAGTTAAGCCCTCATTATTCTTTTGAACTATGAATTCTCATCTATTTATAGTTGATGAAGATTGATGATCAACTTGTCCGTTAGAGTCCCATTGCTTTGGTCGATCATTTTTCGTATTTGAAAAACTAACTAGTACGTTCAACGCATTATATTCCTAGAGAACTTTGAATTCTCACCTTTTGTCTCTTCACATCATCTCTTCATTGTATTCCTAGATAAATATATTAAACACTAATAGAAAGAAGCGTTAGAGTGATTAGAAGTTTATCTCTCTCTCTCTTTTCTCTTTGTGTTAGACGAAAATGAGCTCTTGAAATTATATAAGAGCTTTAAAAATATCATTTCTCCACCTCCTTAAGATAATAAAATTTTATGGCCAATTAATATGTGAAAATTGACTTTTGTCATCATCTTTTACACTTGGCTATTATTCCTTCATATGGAAATATTTGTAACCAAATAAATATTTTTCTTCTCTTTATATTTTTTGGCCTAAAATATCACAAAGAAAAGGGAAAAATAAAAAATTCTTGCTTATTGGCCAAATGACCATTTTGCCCTTATATTTTTGTAATTAAATTGGGCTTCCTTCTTTCCTTTTGTGTTTGGGCCGAAATTCACAATATATCGGGCCTCAAAATTGTGTTCTTCTATTAACCAA
This sequence comes from Inga laurina, assembly GCA_963855925.1. NCBI lineage: Eukaryota > Viridiplantae > Streptophyta > Magnoliopsida > Fabales > Fabaceae > Inga > Inga laurina. The sequence continues at coordinate 19,891,426 of OY979712.1, forward strand.
TTTGGCCTCTAATAATGGTCTTTTATAAAGACATAAATTAAATTTTATGTCTTATTGTAGCCCAAAATTCATGTGGCCACCAATTGCACTATTTCACCATTTCAAGTGTGTTAATATTCATCATTTTATTCCCTTTAATACCCCAAAGGGGTAACAAAATTTTAGTGACTAAAAGTTAGGATGTTACATTTAAAGCCCCTGACCATGAGCTTTTGAGCATATTTGATCAATAATCATTATTTTTCTTGTGTGTGACTTTCACTTATTAAGTTGTTACACTAGAACTTGCTTTAAATCTGGTTGAAGTTACATTTTACATGAACATTCAAAAATGCTAAAGCATTCATTTTTTTTCTTTAGCTGAAGCCAAATAGCCAACCTTGCAATTATATCGTTGATAAGCTCATTTGAGCCTAATTGATTGTTTCTTTGCCCTTAACCCATTAACATGTGTTTTAATGATATATCAAGTGCTTTTACCTAATTTGGAAGACTAGTAGAGCATTTGATATTTTTATGAAATTGGCTTTTGACAAGTGTGGGGTGTATATATTATCAACTTTAGAGTTATAGAATTATGCAAAACAAAAAGAAAAGAAAAAGAAAATATATTGTGTATTCAAATTAAAATTATGGGTTGTTGTGATGAGATAGATTAATTCATAAGTTGGCCTATTTTTTAATTGCTCTATTAATTTCTTAAATGTAACCTTTCATATCATGTTTTACATTCCTTTTACCTTAACCCCAATACAACCCTCAATAAGTCCATTTAATTTGAATTATGCATGTGACTTAGGTAGTGTTGACTGAGATTTTCAGCAAGCTTATAATAGTGCACTTTTTTCGGTTGAATTTGAGCAAAACACTTACCCTTAAACACTTGAGAGATTGAGAGAATGAGTCACAATTACGAACTCAGTTCATTCATTTTCAAATAAAGTTACCAGTTTATATTTTCATTGATTCATGAATATTATGATATCTGTATTCTTCAATTTTATTCTTGCTTATGACTTGACACTTCTGAGTTTGTTGGAAGGGTAGTAAGAATTTACTAGTCACTCCTTGATGTTTAAGGACGTCCAAGAGCTAAGTGTGGGGGAATTTAATAAGTGAAATATTTTCATATTTATTTTTTCTTTTATATGATGATTTTTTGGATGATATTTAAACTTAATGTAATGAATTTGGATATAATTGATAAATAAGTAATGATTTCGGCATAAACTAGAATTTGCTGAAAATTGCTAAATGTTAACCTTGTTTCAGTTTTTAGGCAATATCTGGAGCTCTAGATGTCAGCTTGGGAAGCTCTTTATATGGATAAAAAGCAAAGAAAAATTCCTACAACTTTTATGTTGAGGCTAATACCCAGTTTTGTCTTCAAGAGTTTTAAATTTTGTTTGGAAGTTGAGAACGTGGATTTTTCCAAGTCTGACCTTCACCCACTAATTTGACCATAACTTGAGCTGCATATGTTGAAATGAGGAGCTCTCTTATGCGTTTTCAAGCTAAGATTCATATCTACTACTTTCATGAAGACAAAAACGTGAGATTCCACCGTTTTGACTATCAAACTTTGGCTACAATCTAGAAGTATGATTGCCACAAGGTCAACATTAATGGCTTAAAGTCAAGATTCATGCCTAAAATGTGGAAATTTGTGCACCCCATTTATCCATAAATAGAGGAGTGGAAGACACAAGGAGACGCACCATTTTACAGTTTAATTCCATACATTGTATTTTTTTTTTCTATGCCTTCTTCATAGAAGGCTTAGGTAGTCCTCATTTATGGATAGTATAGGTTGCCACCTACATGGAAGGTTTTACCTCCTATAAGGAAGGCTAAATTCTTCCATTCTCATGCATCTTGTAGTTGTATATTTGTGTTTTAGAATTTAATAATTAAGTTTTATGCAATGTTTATGAAGTTTTCAATTTATTTTGGTTTTGATTTTAATTTCATCATTAGCTAAATTTTCATTTTTCTAGAGTGATGATATAGCTTATTTATGACGGATTGAATTCTAACTTATTAAATCTAGTTTTAATTTTTCCTTCATGAATAAGTTTTGATTATTGTTCTTAATGCTTTCAATTGATTGAACAATTTTAATATGTATGTTGAGACCAGAAGTTATAATTACAACCATAACTTGTATATAAAATAGGAATATATTCATATGGGTTTTATAGTCTTAATGAGTTCCATAAATATTAATGCATAATTAATTATTTCAATTCATATAGGGATATATGCGATTAGCAATTAATTATAGAATTGCTTGACCTTGGAAGAGCCTAGTAATAAAATTAGAGAAACTCGACTATCAATCATCTAGAATAAATAGGACTAGAATAGATAGGTGAGCCAATCCAAAATTTGCTAAGTGAAATCTGATCCTAGAGCTTTTGCACATAATTTTTTTTTGTCATTTGCATTTATGTTTAATCATTTTTAGTTTTGTAATCTCAATCACCAACTAATAGATCGGCCTAATGGAATTAAGATTACTAATTTTGGAACTTAGTGATCAATCCTCATGGGAATGATAGTCTACTTACTCTGTATTACTTCTTTACGACAGTGTACACTTGCACTTTTTAGTAAATCATTTACACTCGTACCATCCATCTAAACAAAAGAGAGAATCACCAATCAAGGAGAATTTCCTAGATGAGCAACTTTATGTCATAAAATCACAACCTACCCCTTAGTATGTTGATTTTGTAAATTATTTCTCAAGCAGAGTAATGCCTTATGAACTTTCTACAATGCAAAAGAAGAAGTTTCTAGCTTATGTAAGGCATTACCTTTGGAAGGATCCCTTCTTATATAAACAATGCCTAGATCAAATTATCAGGCGATATGTTCCTGAAGAAGAAATAGCCAGCGTCTTAAATTACTACCATTCATTCCTATATGGTGGTCATTTTGGAGCAAATAGAGCAACTACTAAAGTCCTTCAAATTGGGTTTTACTGGTCTGTACTCTTCAAGAACGCCCATAGAATTGTGATAACATGTGACATATGTCAATGAACAGGAAATATCTCAAAGAGACATGAAGGCCCTGTCACTAACATCTTAGAAGTTAGGCCTTTTATGTATAGGGGATCAATTTTATGGGGCCTTTTCCATCCTCATTTAGCAATCAATTTATTTTAGTAGCTGTTGATTATGTCTCCAAGTGGGTTGAGACAACTACTTTTCCTACAAAAAATCTCGAGTGGTTGTGAAGTTTTTGAGAAAAAATATGTTTACAAGATTTAGAGTGCCTAGAGCTATTATTAGTTATGGACGAAGGCATTTTTATAATCAACAGCTTCAATCAGTGTTAGCTAAATATGTAGCAACTCATAAGGTTGCAACTCCATATCATCTACAAACTAGCGGGCAAGTTGAAATCTCAAACAGAGAACTGAAATGGATCTTAGAGAAGACAGTGAATTCCAATCAGAAAGACTGGGCAAGGAAATTAGATGATGCACTTTGGACTTGTAAACCTGCTTTCAAGACACCAATGGTACATTCTCAAATTAGTTGGTCTACAGAAAAGCATGCCATCTTCCAGTAGAAATGGAGAACAAAGCATATTGGGCAATAAAAGCTTTAAATTTTGGCTTAAAGGTAGCTGGTGAGAAGAAACTTCTCCAACTCAATGAGCTTGAAGAATTTAGACAACAAGGTTGCAAAAAATGCCAAGCTATACAACGAAAAGACAAAAATGTGGCATGACAAAAGAATTTTGAGGAAAGAGTTCACACTGGGACAAAAAGTGCTTTCATATAACTTAAGGTTAAAGCTATGTCCAAGAAAGCTGAGATCAAGATAGTCAGGACCTTTTACTGTGATTCAAGTATGGCCGTGTGGAACCGTGGAGATTCAAGATAGTGATCAAAAATTCAAAGTGAATGAGCAGAGGCTAAATGAGTATAAGGATGGTACACTCAACACTTTGAAAACTGTCATCACCTTTAAGGAACCAACAGGTAAGCACTAAAAAAATCAATTATGTTTGGTTTTTGTCTAGTTAAAGACATTAAAAAAGGGCGGCTATTTGAGAGGCAACCCAAAACTTCTTTTCCTTACTCATTAATTTTTCTTTCCTACTCATTGAAACGCACTGCACTCCTTAAAAATTTTAGTTTTCATAATTTTTATTTTAAGTTAACATGGAGGAATCTCTTGCAAAGCTTAAAAACAGGTTTCCACTCTTCCCAAATATGTTCTCAGGAAGATCTATAGCTGTTGACTTGAAAGAATGAAGATATAGCGTTTAAGCCTTCTTAAGGATGTATGCTGGATTATAAAAGCTAAGATATGTTTAGTAAGTGACATTTATGAGTCATTTATTAAATCAATACCAGAACTGGGAAGAAGTTCTTACTCCAAAAAGAGAAGAGCTAAAAGAATGAAGGTCTGCCATAAATGTGCATGGTGGTCATATGATAAACGTTGCAAGAGTAAAGGAATGGTTTCTATAAATTGAAAAGATAAAATTCAATTCATAAAGGATGGACTGAATAAGGAGTCAATGGATAATATTATTCAAACTTTTGAGGTGCATCCTAGTGGTGATGTTCATGGTATTCTTCTTGATTTAATGAACTTATTTTATAAGAAAACTGGATGGGAAGCAAATTCTCCATTCATAGAAAGCGTTTAATCCATTACTAGACGTAAAACTAGAGGAAGATGCGAGCCATAATCACAACTGTTGTTTATAATCATGCTTTTGTCTAATCTATCTTATCTTTCCAGTAACTTTTAACTTTATTTACTCATTTTGTTTAATTTCTTCATCTAATATTATACTGGTCATTCGTGTCAAAAATGTTTTTCAAACTTCTCTAAAAAATGCATGATTTGCATAACCTTCTTGTCGTTGTTTTAGTAGTATAAATATGCACTCTTACACTAGTAAACACAAAATGTCCAAGAGTAAAGAAGAGAACAAGGGTATCACACTCAAATGTAGATTTAAATCTATCTGCATTTTTTGTGAAACTAATTTGGAAAAGGATGGAGAGTTTCTAACTATAGCAAAAGAACTTAGAAATGCATTTGCTGCTAGAAAGATCAACTTTGTATATGGGGGAGGCATATAGGCCCTTAGGGGAATACCATAATTTATGCACCAACTACTGATCAGCTGATTGATCAACTGTAAATCTATGAACCCAAACCAGATCTACTAGTCAAGCAAATAGGTTGGCAATCTTCAAACAGTAGTAAGAAGCATAATCCATACACCCCTCTTCGGTTGTTACTTTTCTTAATCTTATATTTTTACTCTTAGCATTTTGGTTTAAATTGTGTTTTTAGGCTTTTAAATAAAAACTTTCTCTAAACTCTAGAAGACATTGAGGAAAATGTTTAATTTAGGTTGGGGGAGGAGTAAAAAAATTTGTTTGCTAGTAAAACCATTAGATTCATGGGGTCTGCAAAGCTGGTAGAGTAAAGAGTTATTCTTAACACTTGAGACCTATTTTATTAGTTGCATGTTTTTGTTTCATCTTATGCAAAAAAAAATCTTGTTTAGGTGCTTTTTAATGAGTTTAAGAAGTGTATAAGTTCTAAATATGAATTAACTGAATTTAGAGATTTCATAGCATAATTGAACAACTAATTGTTCGGATTGGTGATGAATTTTGAGATTGAATGAGCTAAGTTTGAAAGCCCCTAACCATGAGCTTTTGAGCCTATTTAATCAATAATGATTATTTTTCTTGTGTGTGATATTCACCTATTAAGTTGCACTCTAGAACTTGCTTTAAATCTAGATGAGATTGCATTTCACATGCATATTCAAAAATGATAAAGGCATACATTTTCTTTCTTTAGCCAGAGCCAAATAGCCAACTATGCAATCATATCGTTGATAAGTCCCTTTGAGCCCAATTGATTGTATCTTTGTTATTAACCTATTAACATGTGTTTTAATGATATATCAAGTGCTTTTACATAATTCAAAAGATTAGCGGAGCATTTGAAATTTTTGTGAAATGAGCTTTTAACAAGTGTAGGGGTGTATATATCGTCAACTTTAGAGTTGTAGAATCAAAAACAAAATAAAAAAGAAAAACACAGAAAAAAGAAAAAGAAAAAGAAAAGATATTGAGTATTCTAATTAAAATTATGGGTTGTTGTGATAAGATAAATTTATTCATAAGTTGGCCCATTTTTCAATTACTCTATTAATTTCTTAGATGTAGCCATTCATATCACATTTTACATTCCTTTTACTTTAACACTATTACAACCCTCAATAAGTCCTTTTGATTTGAATTATGGATGTGAATTTAGAAGTGGAGATTGAGATTTTTAGCAAGCTTATGGTGGTGCAATTTTTTCAGTTGAATTTGAGCAAAATACATACCCTTAAACACTTGAGAGATTGAGAGAATGATTACAATTACGAACTTGGTTCATTCATTTTCAAATAAAGTTATCAATTTATATTTTCGTTGATTCATGAATACAATGATCTTTTTATTCTTCAATTTTGTTCTTGCTTATGACTTTGATTGAACCATATTTTTATATGATTTTTCATGATTAATTTGGGAATTTTAATGTATTTCCTGGGACATTATTGCATTATTAAGCACTAATTTTGGTTAGGAACAATTGTTTTGAATTAATGGTAATTAGGGGAAAAATGGTCAAAATTATTAATTATTTTGTACAGTTGTTTTTTGGACTTTTAATACTACTTATGCTTAATTTTTGCATTGTTGGTGTTGTGGAAGGAAATTGGAGATTTTAAAGGGTCAAAATTAATATTTTGAGGGTTAGAAAAAATTATAGAAAAGGTCTCGAGCTTTTGTGAAAATTACAAAAATGTGCAAAAAAGGGCCCTAGAAAAATAACAGAAAAAAACCCAGATGTTTGAGAAATTACATTTGACCCTGCCAACATTTTAAATATTTACACTTAAGTCCCTCAACCAAATTTTTAATAATTTCAGATTAGTCCCTGGTCAAAACGCAAGTTTTGACCAGGGTTACTATTCATCATCTGCAACCCGAGAACAGTAGAACTAGGGGTGTGCATAATTTTCCCGTCCCGACCTTCCCGTCTCGATCCCGAGCAAATCGGGACAGGAAAATCCCGTCCAGAAAGTTTTGGGACGGGAAAAAATCGGGATCAGGAAAAATGATTTTGGGATCGGGATCGGGAATGGGAGATCCCGATCCCGAATTTTTCTCGATCCCGAAATTATATATATTTTTTATTTTTTATTTTTGGCTAAAAGCTTATACTACGGTAACTCATTCACTAAGCCAGTTTTAGTGTCTCAACAAAGCAAAAGCATCGACCCACTACTCAATGTCCCAGTGATACTCTGATCTGATTTCTGAAGGCTTCAAAGTTTTAATCTGAGCCCTAACTCCCTTCCCTCCTCTCTCGACGTTCGGTGACTCTTCCTGACGGACGCCTATTTTCAGTCTCTCGGCGTTCGACGACTCTTCCTGACGCATCCCCTCTCTGAATTTCTTCTCCAAATCCTTAATCTCCATATCTACTGGCGCGCATCAAGCTCTGTAAGTGGTAAATATTTCTTTGCGTTGGCTTTTTCTTTTTTGGTCTTCCAACTTGTAGATTTTCGCATGCTTCCTGGCTTCCTATCAGACCATCTTCAATAGTTTTACAGCTCTGATTGAATTAGCAGCAACAAATATATTAGATTTCTTAAGCTGGTAAGCCATCAATATTTGAGAATTAGCCCTAACTCCTGAATAACATTATTTAGGAACCTTTGTTATTGTGAGAGACTTGTGCTGTGGAACTTGTTTTTTCCCTTCCTTATTTGTCCATTTTAGAATCTGAACAAAGGTTTGAATTTAGAACCTGTCTAGCTCCTTCAAGTCCATGACTGGTAACTATAAAATGGATCTTATCATATGATCAGGGAATACAATTACTTTGGCGGTTGTTCGCTCTGATCTTGTTATGAATGCTTCAATGGTTCTTGTTAGGCTAGGCCTTTTATATACCAGTAATTAATTTTACCGTAGCTGACAAGAGTGTGCTTCATAGAAGTTTTAAAGGGGAGAAATTGTGGGAAAGAAGCAAAAGTTGAGTCTTTGAAATTGTCATCCTTCATTTCACTTCTCTGTGAAGCCCTCTCTGTCTGACAAATATTAAGAGTTTGATGAATAATATTTGATGGATTTTATATAAGTTTGGGCTTATGACTTGTGTGCTTGTAAAAAGCTTTTATTATGTAGAATAAGATTATAGATTATAGACATAGAATATATGTTGGACACAATTATTGAGCTATTATTATGCAGAATTAGATTTCCCCTTCAAGCACACTTTTTATAACAAGGGAATTTTGAGAATGCTCTCATAACACACAAACGCCATTCTGAAGAAAGTATTGCAACACAGGCGTAGTAATGACCCGGCTGATTATTCATGAGCTCCTGAACACGCAATTTGTTCATTTGGATCCCATCAAATACAAAAATATGTTTTGCTTTTATTTTAATTGTAAATGTATTCTGTTACAATATAAAAATTCAGAGGAGTTATATTATAAATAATTCGTGGGTTGTGGCAGTCCACAAAAATGCCATAATCAATGCGTGGCATTTGTCCACATCCCAACATCAACTTTTAAGAACCTCTGAAAATTCGGGAAATTCCCAATCCCGATATCGGGATTTCCCGTCCCGTCGGGACGGGAAATTCTCGGGATCGGGATCGGGAATGAAATCCCTTCCCGATCAATTCTCGGGATCGGGATCGGGAATGGGATTTCCCGATCCCGATCCCGATCCCGAACAGGCCTAAGTGGAATGGAGACCTGACTTGGATTGGTGGATATGCAATTCAGACATACCTAGACCCAAAAACAGATGTGATATACAGAATGAGCTGAGGGCGCCGCGGGGGAACTGAGACGTGAGCTGAGAGACGCGAGAGCCGCGAGAATCAGAACCTGAGAGCTTCGTTCCTCCATACCTCCACATTCCTCCTCGCCGGCGACACTATTCCCTTCCTCTGTCACCGGCGAGACTGCCATCCCAGGACTAGAAGGAGCTACCACAGATTAAGAGAGAGCTGGGAGTGAAGTCGGGATCTGCAGGGGAGTTGCCGCAAGCTTCAAGTCTCATCATCACCGCCCCACTTCACGTTCAACTTCCTTCACCATTTTCGGACCTCCAACATTGCTTCTTCATCGGTTTGATTGCCAGGCGTAGCTACTCTATTCTGATTCATTTCAGCCGTGGCTATCTCTGTTATGTTCTGTTTTGATTCAAACCCAGCCCTTGCATTACATTGATTTAGTGATAATTGGTTATTTTAATCTTTGATTTGATGGCTGGGTGTTTGAATCAGAGTTTGAGTATTTTTCTTGAAGCTATTCACATTTTGGTTAGGCAATTTTGTACTCTTGGGAATGAATTGGAGATGACTTGAGCTCATATGTGCTTCAAAGTGGAGTTTATTTTATCTATAGCTCATTGTATTTTCTATTTCTTAGGTTTAAGAATTCATTTATATACTGAGACTATAATTTTAGTTATGTTTTATTCTATGGATTGAGTTGTTGTGATTTGGAATTTGTAATGAGGATTTGTACTCATCAATATATATGGCTATATATATGTTTCCTATGATTATATTGCTTTCTATCTATTTAACATGGTATTGTTGGATAGTTTGATTGACTTGGAATTGTAGTTGAACCTAAATGCATTGCTTATATCATAGTCACTCTCTAAGGGGTTTTAATAATGCTTAAATAAATGGGTTCATGAGTTTAAGCATTAGACTCAATGGTAATTGGGGTTTGATATATTAGAAAACTTAGAGAAACTCATTACACTAAGAGGGCTTAATAGCATTTCAACGATAGGGGTTCCTCTCTTGTGATGCTAGACTCAATGGTAATTGAGGTTTGGTATATTAGAAGCTTAGTGAATTAACTCCCCAAATATCTTAATTGAGAAATGATAGCCATTGAAAACCATTTCCAAGAGCATATTTATCACTTGCATTTCTAACCAATTTCCATTCCATATCAATTTTATTACAAAATTCCAAAAATATTATTTTTAAAAGAATTTTAGTTTAATTGTGTAATATCCTGGATTGTAATCAAGGGATAATAACTTCAAATGATGTAATTAATGTTAATTAAGCATATTTGAAGTATATATTGTGTAATGTGAAATCAAGATCATTAGTAATGATTTAATGAGTAATGAACTAATCAGGGGTAAAACGGTAAATTTACCAACCGTCTGGTTAGTTATTGATGAGAAAACCCCTTAGTAATCAAGGTCAATGGTTGAGATTGAAAGATCTAAGGGTGCAATCTTGTGTATGTAGATTTTTGTGAGATCATGGTAGGAGGAAGGAGATGATGACAAGTGGCAAGAAAAGGGCCATTGGATGAGTCAAAGTTTTCAAACTTTCCCTCTCTCCCTCTCAAGTCGGTTTGTGCATGGGAAAAAGGAAAGAATGATCATCACCTCACCAACTCATCTCTCTCTCTTCATTCCTCCATTTCCGGCGAGTAAGCAAGAAAGAGAAAAGTAAGGGTTTGAATTTTGTTAAGGTAAATGATCCTATATGCTTATGTACCCTTCATTAATGTTGATCAAGAGGTTGAGAGCTTGACTTCTACGATTTCAGAATTTCCATTGGTGGTGTATGATTGTTGGACAAATCTGAAAGTTGGTGGAATCAAGGTGTTGATTTCAGCAAGTTAAAGAGGTAGGTTTGTGATGCATTTTGATATATATGTCAAGATGTTTGCCTAATCAATGAGAATTCTGGAAATTTGACCTAATTATGATGTTAATTAAAGGGTAGGCTTTGATTAGTGGGTCACTGTTCATTTGGTCAGTTTTGACACTTGGGAGTGATTAGAAGTTGACTTGAAGTTGAATAAGTGAAAGGTGTTAAGTAGTGGTTTTGATGGATTATGGTTTAGAGAGGTGATCTTGATGTTTGAGCTGAATTTGGGTTGTTTGTGGTTGCCAATGGGTTCCTTGTGTTGAAATAAGCGAGAATGAGTTATGGTATGAGTTTTAGGACCATTGGTAATCAATTGGTAAATTCTGAGAAAACCATATCAGTTCAGCGTTTTGGGCATCTGTCAGGATTTCTCGAGTGAGGGAAGAACTCACTCGAGCACAGGATGAACGTGCTCGAGTGAGCATGTTTGTGCTCGAGTGAGGGTGCATGAAATCACTGGGGGTGAGCATCTCGGGTGATCACTCGTGGGTGGTTGCCAAGAGTGCGCTGGCACTCGCGAGTTTTGGGAGCAAGCATCGGGAGATCACTCGAGCACTGGAGTTTATGCTCGAGTGAATCTGTTGCCTGGGAGTTGGGTTGCTCTCGGGTGGACACTCGCGGGCCCTCACTTCCTTGTGCTCGCGAGCACTGAGGATCAGTGCTCGAGCACAGGTGTTTGTGCTCGAGTGAAGGTGGAGGAAGATGTGGAGAGATGCTCTCGGGTTGTCACTCGCAGGCCTCACTTCCGTGGTGCTCGAGTGCGTCTGAGGTCTCTGCTCGAGCACAGCCTCTTGTGCTCGAGTGAGAGTGTAGGTTTGTCGCGGGAGTTGCTCTCGGGCAAGCACTTCCTGCGTCTCACTCGCATGTGTGCTCGAGTGAGAAAAGAGGTCATGCTCGAGCACGGCCTTCTGTGCTCGAGTGAAGAGTCCAAAAATCAGTGTTTAGCTTTCTAAAGGGAGATCTTTGGGGATAGTTAACCCAACCCTTTAGGCATATGTTTAGGCATTTAATGGCCATCTAAAGAGTCCAAATGAATACCAACTTAGAGTGTTATTGAATTAAGAACTTGGAAAAGTGATTGACTTAATGTCCCTATTTGATTATAGGATTTGACATCTGCTATCCTCGTGAGCCTACTGTGCCAGCAACCGTCAGGAAAGGATCAGGTAGTGACTTTTCTTTTGTACCAAATATGATGCATTGCATGTGTGTTTTATCGTTGATTGGAAATGGGTTCGTATGCTGCGATCTTTGTGGAGTTGTGTTAGCACTGTCATTCCGATAGTCCCTGAGTAGCTAACAACGGTTCGGGTTTAGGCAGTGTGCCTTCCCGGCGGAGAAAGGGGATGAGGATGAAGTGTGAGATATGTGATATGTGAGCCGAAAGGCTATTTGTGAGGCCGACGGGCCATTTGTGAGAGCCGAATAGCTGTATGAGCTATAAGGCTATGTTTAGGCACTGCCACGCCAATAGTCCCTGAGTAGCTAGCAACGGTTCGGGTTAGGACTGTGTGCCTTCCCGGCGGAGAAAGGGGATGAGGGTGGAGTGTGATATGTGCTGCTGCTATTGATGATTTACTTACATGTTGTGTGCTTATATGTGGTATAAATGTTTTGTTACTACTGGGATTCTTTTGAATCTCATTCTTTCCTTGAACTAACCTTTCAGACAGGGCGAGTGGCTCCAAGGAGGAGCACGTGACCCGGAGTGGTTAGAGTCTCCTAGGGACATAGTATGGATTATGTTGGCTGTTCATTTTGGACAAGGGGTTACTGTATAACGTTGTGAGTTGTAAATAGTTGGAATACTTGGTTTTGTAATCCCCTAATCAGGAGATAGAACTCTATGTGTATATAGATGAACCCGGGGGTTGCCGGGGTTAAAGTTATAAACTCTGTCATACGTAAATGTAGATAAACTGCACAGGTGATTATATTCGATAATTGAACTTGAGACCGGAAGAGGAATGAAGTTTTGAAAATTTCGTAAAATCCCTACTACAAAAGGGAACATTTTATGGGTTTTGAATTATTTGACGGTCTCTAATTTCATTTAATTACCTAATATCGAATTATAATTACGTGATTAAAGGCAGGGTGTTACAAATTGCAATTTAGTTGTTAGATAAAAAGCTTAAAGATCATTTTTAACTCATTTCACGTCAATCATTGCACTTAGTTTCTAGGTAATTAATAAAAGGCTCTTCGAGAGACGATTCAGGATTATACCCTATATTGCAATCCTTGGTTATTTTTTGAAGAGGTTACCAAGGTATAAAAGCCGACAAAGCCTTATTTCTTCAAGTTTATGACTTGACACTTTTGAGTTTGTTGGAAATGTAGTAAGAATCTATTAGTCACTCCTTGTTGTTCGAGGATGTCCAAGAGCTAAGTGCGGGGGAATTTGATAAGTAAAATACTTTCATATTTATTTTCCCTTATATGATTATTTTGTAGATGATATTTGAGTTTAATATAATGAATTTGCTTATAATTGATGAATAAATAATGATTTTGGCATAAAATAGAATTTACTGAAAAATACTAAATTTGAACCTTGTTTCAGTTTTCAAGTAGTATCTGGAGCTCTAGATGTCGGATTGGAATGTTCTTTATATGGATCAAAAGCTAAGAAAAATTCCTACAACTTTTATGTTGAGGCCAAAACTCAGTTCTATCTTCAAGAGTTTCGAATTGTGCTCAGAATTTGAGAACATGGATTTATCTAAGTCTGACCTTTTCCCGCAACGTTGACCATAACTTGGGCTGCAAATGTTGAAATGAGAAGCTCTCACATGGGTTTTCAAGCTAAGATCCAGATCTACAACTTTTATGAGGATAAAATTTGAGAATCCACCGTATTGACTATCAAATTTGCTGTAATCAAGAATCATGGTTGCCACAAGGTCAACATACGTGGATTAAAGTCAAGATTCGTACCTAACAAGTGGAAATCTTTACACCCCATTCATCTATAAATAGTAGAGTGGAGGACACAAGGAGACATAATCTTAGAGTTTAGTTTCATCCATTGTATTGTTTCTTGCATGCCTCCTTCTTGGAAGGCTTAGGTAGACCTCCTTCATGGATGGTATAAGTTGCCACCTACATGAAAGGATTACCTCCGATAAGGAAAGCTAGATTTTTCCATTTTCATGCATCTTATAGTTGTATCTTTATGTTTTAGGATTAAATAATTAAGTTTTATACAATGTTTATGAAGTTTTCAATTTATTTTGGTTTTGTTTTTAATTTCATCATGAGCTAAAATTTTATTTTCCTCGGGTGATGATGTAGCTTACTATTGACGGATTGAATCTTAACTTATTAAATCTAGTTTCAATTTTTCCTTCATGATTGAGTTTTGATTATTGTTCTTAATGCTTTCAATTGATTGGCCATCTTTTGAATAATTTCAATATGTATGTCGACACCGGAAGGAAATATATGGGTGTAGATCCTATAATTAAAACCATAACTTGCATATGAAATAAGAATATATTCATATGGATTGTGTACTCTTAATGAATTTTATAAATCTTAATGCATGATTAATTCTTTTAATTCACATAGGAATATATTGGATTAACAATTAATTATAGAATTTCTTGACCTTGGAAGAGGCTAGTAATTAAATAACGAAAACTCGGCTATCAATCATATGGAATAAATTGGACTAGAATAGATAGGTGGTTTAATCCGAAGTTTGCTAAGTGAAATCTGATGCCAAAGGCTTTTTATAGTTGTTTTCATATAAATTGCATTCATATTTAATCATTTTTATTTTGTAATCTCAATCACCAACTAATCGATCAACTAAAAGAATTAAAATTACCAATTTTGGTACTTAGTGATCAATTGTCATGGGAACGATACTCTACTCACCTCTATATTACTTATTTACGACAATGAACACTTGCACTTTTTAATAAACCATTTACACGCGTAACAAGTTTTTGGCATCGTTGTTGGGGATTGTTGCCATTAATATCAATACCAAGTAATTTTAATACTAATTTGGTCATTATATTACATTTATTTTTCTTTTTGGTGTCTTCTATTTCTTTTTAGGCTTTTGCTTAATGCATGACCAAATCGAAGGAGACTGAACTACAACCTTTTGATTCTGAGAATGAGAGAACTTGTCAAAGAAATCGAAGAGTTCAAAAGCAGTATACTTCAATCCTTAGCAATTTGATGGTCGTGTCTTCAATTCACACAATTCCTTTCAAAAGCAACAAATTTGTTGGTCAACTCTAATCTGCCAGTTTTCTTTGACCAACTTTGGAAATTCATAGCTTTTTCTAGAAATCTCCAATTGGGTTGGTTAAAAGTCCTATGTGACCCTCTTTAAGTCTATTTTAAGAAAAAAAAATACCTCTCACTATCAATTGTATGCACACAATTCCAAAATTTCTAATTAATCCTTACTACCACTAACATTACTCCATATTTATTGCCCAACTTTAACCAATCATAACTCACTGTGTACTAATCCAATTGACACTTATACAACTCACTGTCTACTTTTATTCTAGAAAGTTTCATGGTCATTGGATCACATTTGGTTAATAAAAATATGCCACAATGAACCTACCATGAATTTGGCAGTGCCATACCTAAGCCATATTGAATCCTAATTTTCATATTTTCTATCCTACTCGTTAAAATTCACAACCACAAGCTACCCCCACTCAATTTTTCATATAGAATCCATTGGTGACATCAAATTCACCAAAATCATATTCCTTTTACATGCTCTGCATCTAACCAAAAATCTGGTCCCAATCCAAAATTCATAAGTTTGCAAATTTCATTTCTAAATTATGCTAGAATCATCATTTAACATCATATTTTACCATTTCCAAGACCAAATCAACATGAAACCCGAAAACATTAGGATAACCGAAATTAGGGCAGCCACTAAAATTCACCACAATAAACCAATCAACAAGATACTTCGTTCAAATCAAAGCTTATACTCACCTCTTGCCCTTTCTAGAGCTTATTCCTTGTTTCTCTAACTTTGGCACTTTGTAGACAGCACAAGACACCACCTTTTGAGAAACAAAAGCCATAGAATTGTAGCTCTTAGCAAGGGAAACAATTTTTATGCAGATGTTTTGAGCTAGAAGGTGATTTAGAAGGTACAAATGAGACAAGATCACTCACCTTGCTTCTTGATTCTTCAAGTTCACCTTGCTCTTTCCTTTTTCTTTTTCCTTCCTTTTTCCCACTTTTTGGCCATCTATTTCGATTGTAATGAGAGGGTGAGAATTCTAAATTCATTAATCCTCTTCACTTATAAAGACTTGGCTGAAAATTAAAGAGAGTTGGAAGAAAGGTGATGTGTCACCAAATTGTGGTGTCTTGAAAAAGCTACTTGGCTAATTAACTAAAGGTGGTTTGGTTTAATTCAGATTCACTTTTCCTTCTCTCTTTTCTCTTGTTTTGACAGAAAAATGTTTACCCAAAAGAAAGAAAACATATTGACCAAAGCCTAAAGGTGTATGTGATCAAAGTTTGACCAAAGTCATCTTTCAAAAGTTGTTTGAACATTTGACGAACTCTTTTCTTCTTCCTCTTATGCCCTTTGATGTTTTTTATCTCTATAAGGAGAGGAAATTGATTGCTTTTAAATCTTCATTATCACTTTTGATTTTCAAGAGCAAATCCTAGCCCTTCGTTTTGATTTCTAATTCTATCCTCAAGATAAAATAGCAAATGTCTTTTTTGCCTTTGATTATATCAACATTAATTAAGTTGCCATTACATATTTTGTTTCATTTTATTTTCTCCTTCCAAGACACCATGCCCTCTCTTTTTGGTTCCAAGTTAGGCCTTATATCATTTCTAACTTTAGATAAAGGGTTTGGGCACTTTCCTTCAACTGGTTGTACAAATTCCCTTGCTTAATTCATAAAGTAGTCTCTATCGCTATTACCCTTTCTTTTTACGGCATATGACCCTTAGCAAAACTTTAGAATACTACAGTTCATACCCTAATGTGGCCCGACTAAATGGGGACATATATGTATCCTATGCACATCCGCACCGACACAATAATCCTCGCCTGGTAGTATAACCCCCTTCACGCTTAGGCCGAGATTAAGTTCATAAACACGTAATTAATGTGGAATTAGATACCGTAAATGATTTGGGACTTAATACAACAAGTTTTGCCCAAAACATGCTTTTATAAAACCTTTTCTAAAACCTGTTAACAATGGTCTCCTATTCACATTTTAATACATAAATGGCCTGAATAATTTGATTCCATTTATAAATATCAGAGTACTCCGTAAATTACCGACACACTCGGGGTTCAATTACTAATTCAGGGTCTATACAAGGCACAAAGCCCAAGTAGTTTCCCATACAAGGGGATTACATAATTACTATCCAATATATACATGTAATTCCCAACAAAATATATCCAAATGATTTACAAAATGATAACCAATTTTTTTCCAAAATAGACTCCTAGCAATGAGCTCTACCCGCTCTTCATCACCCGCTTTCCCTTCGATCCTTCTTCCCTGTCTAAAAGGTTTAATTTTGGGAGAGTGAGATTCTAAGGAATCCTCGTAGTGTCAAATATCTCATAATATGTACAACAATAAGGCATGAAATCAAATCATTATCCACACAAGCAACTACAACGGCAATGGTTAGTATGACACATGTCATCCCTTACAATTGCTCACGCTGAATTGCTCACGTTGCATTACACAACACAATCCACACAATATATTTCACCACAATTGGGATTCATATAAAGCATTTCATCACACAAGCCATACAAGCAAGATTCAAAACTCACAGCCCTCGCCTGAATTAACAAACGCCACCCCACAGGTCGGATTCACAAAGTTCCATGTCGATTACAACGGCAGTTCAACGACCGACCTAGAGATGACCAACGTCAATCCCTACACGGCTCACGCTGACCTGCTCGTGCTGTAATGGACCATGGTACATGCAGTTCACAGTTCAATGATAAGTTATTCATACCAAAACATCATACACAACATGAGAAAAAAGTCACTACCTGGTTCGTTCCATGCGTGCTTTGTCGCAGGTCTCTCCCGAGGAGGGCAAATATCGTATCCTATAATTATAATTAGGGACGAAGAATTATTCTCTATTCCAATACTCAATTGACTTCAAAATACTTAGATTTGGTTATCATTTATGTCCTTTAAGTACTTATAATTGGCTCTAATAAAAGCCCTAAAGGATTGGGAAACATCAGGTTGGAAATCACTTTTCAAAATCACAAGGTGCTGAAAACAGGGGCTGGCAGTGGCCAAAAAAACCTCTGGCTGTGGCCAGAAACAGCACAGAAAGTTTCTTGCTGCGGCCAGAAGCAGCACAGAAAGATTCTGTTTCTTGGCTGAACTTCAAAAAATCATAACTAATTCTACAAAAATCAAAATGAGGTGATTCCAAAGCCCATTGAAATCTATTTAAGTCCTCTTCATAGGAAAAATATGGGACATTACTGAAAATCACAACAAAAATACAGATTTCAAGAAAAGTCCACCTTGCTTTAGAATTGTTCCCAGATTTAACATCAAACTTTGGACAGTCATAACTCCTAGCCCAAAAATCGAAATGACATGAAATATATGTCCATTTTGAAGCTTTGCAAGTGATATTTAAGACTGGAAAGTTTCATAATTTTCAAACACCATTTGCTATTTTAAAACGTCCATACAAGATCACTGCCAGAACAGAGTTTCTTACTAACCAAAACTTGCCACTTTTAAAACTAAGTTCCCAATGGTTCAAAATCCATATTCAACACTTCTCCCACACAATTTTCCACAAGGAACAAAATGGCAATCTCAAAATGACCAAAATCCTACTCCTTTATCATGCTTTGGTTTTAGGCAACACAAACATCAAAATTCCAATCTCATTTAAACATCAAATTTCAATCGCCAATCAATCTATCTAACCTAAACTCATCCCAAAATACCATTCTCATGCCAAAACATACCAAATGAATAGTGGCACTCATTTTTGGATTCAAGGCCAAATTTCCAGAAATTACAAACTAATCCATTTGACACAAAACATAGATAGATAGATCGGTTTCACTCACCTCAACTTTCTCAAAGGGATCTTTGATTCTCCAACTTTCACAATTTCTCTAGAACTCAATCCAGCCCCAAATGCCAAACTATTACCATCAAATAAAAGCTCTTGATGCAAGGAACAACATTAATGAATGAAGTTTTGGCATTAGAGATCATTTTCCCTTACCTTTTTCAACTTTTCTTCCTTCCCATGGTCTTCAATGGCTAACGAAGAGAGGGAGAAGAGAGAGAACGGGAGAGATGAGAGGGAAGAGTGATAAAGAAGGGAAATAATCATACTCCCTTCCCATTTCAGTTTTTTCAGCATAAAAGAGGGAGAGAGGAGAGAGAAATGCTTAAAAAAACCTTTGACTTTTCTCTCTCACACACACACAAGCCAACTTGCCACATGTCTTCTTCTCATTGGCTCTCACACAATAAGCACCCAATTAGCTTATCTAATCCCTCCATTAGTCATTTTAATTACACTTCTCATTTTCTCTTAGTTAGCAATTAATTTTCCCATTAATCACCAACTAATTGCCCAATAATTCCATTCTTCCAATGTCTCAATAATTATGACGTATTAATTAAAATAGCCACAAAACACATAATAATTCCCATTTAAATTCATAAATATCCACACTAATCCTCATTAGCCCTTAATTAAAAATTGGGATATTACAGGTAGGGCTAAATCACATAGTCCCTGAGAGTTATTCTATCTCTCGGCATTCTTAGGACTCTCCCTAAACTAGGCTTAGTAGTCTACTTAAAATAAGCTCATCCTTAAATCCCTAGGCCCAAAATTTGGGATATTACTGATAAAAAGGGTACCCGCAATCAATGCTAATTTCTTGTTAGCTCTATAGTATCATGGTTCAACAAGAAGCAAAACTATATGTCTTTATCATCCACTGAAGCAAGAAGCAAAACTCTATGTCTTTATCAAAAGTTGTTGTGCTCAAGTTCTCTGGCTTAAACAACAACTTCAAGATCTAGGCATCCATCTAAAGGAGATACAATATATTGTGACAACACAACCACAATTAGCCTAGCCAAAAATCATGTCCAACATTCAAAACCAAGAATATTGACGTATGACATCACTTTATCAGAGATCATGTGCAAAAGAAATATGTCAAGGTGGTTTTCATACCCACACATCTCTAAGTGGCTAACATTTACACAAAACCACTTACAAAAGATCAATTTTTATATATGAACAAAATTGGGAATGGTAAATCCCAATCAATTGTAAGCAAATTCTTTCAAATCTTGTGTTTTAACTGCTTATTATGTTTGTTTTGATTATTATTGTTTTGATAATTATAATACTAACTTAAGCATCAGAGTATCTAGATACTAATTTTGCAGGATCCTCTATTCTAGCCATGAAAAATAGGGATAAATAGAGAAGGGATCACTGCCAAAGATCATTCGAGTGATACAAAAGTGATGACAATAAAATGAAGACTCATTACTCGAGTGGCCTCTTAGAGCACTCGAGTAATACACCCTACTATCAAGTTACTAGATAGTGATAGGGTGAAAAATATAAGACCAAGTCAACGAGCACTCGAGTAGCCTATAAAGGACACGAGTGATATTCAACATTAGCTGGTAACATGTTGGTGATCAAGCAAGATTCCACAAAGTGCAAGGATATCACTAGACGGTAACTGGTTGGTGATACAAATATGAAGTAGGATTCAAGTGATTACAAGACTCACACGAGTAAGGTAATGTACTTAAATTCCTCTACACATATATATGTCACTTGAGTGATCGTAAGCACTTAAGTGGCCACTAAGCAACTCAAGTAGAGTCAGGTGTCTGAAAATAAAACTCGATAGGAGGCATCAGTCTGACCCTCACCACTCTCGATCCCACTTCAAATTCTCATAAGTGACTTTCACCCAAAACTTGTTCCCCTGAATTGGAATCACTCTTCTCATCAAACTCTTTAAAATTCCTTCCTGTTCCAACACAAATCTTCCTTAAAATCCCAAATTCCTATTCAATACAAACCGTAGTCGCCGAAAGCTATAATATGAGTTCCTTGAGTAATGGTTCAATCCAAAACTCTAAATGTTGGCAAAGACCCAAGAAGCAAGCTTCTAAGGTTCCCAAGTCGTCCAACCCTTACAAATCCCCAAAGCATCCTCGACTAAAGGTATTAGGGAAAGGAACATCAGAGCAAGAGCCCAAATCTAAAGGGATTGTCATTAAAGAACCAAAGGAGACTCAACAATGCCAAAGAAGGCCTCTCCAATCTACAAGGATAAAGCTAAGGAAGTGACCAGGGCCTCTTCATATTTAGCCTCTATTGACACAATAAAAGAAGATATACATGGCAAGGTCTCTAAGTTTGTTAGCCAACTTGTACAAGAAAGCTTGAATGCCAATGTTCCCAAGAAATCTAGATATAGTGCTCTATTTGCTTTTGAAAAGAAATCACCTTCAAAGACTAAAAACCCTGCCAAGCCTTCAATTCAGAACCACTCAAACGCAATGATAAGAAGATGTATGATGATGACTTTTCTCATAGGTCTTTCTGTCTTGTGGTTTATCTGGATTTAATACATCTTAAGGGTAAGTTTAATTTAGATATATATCTATACTTTGAGCAATATGCACCATGACTAAGCATTAATACTTCATATAGTCACTCTGTGGTTTAACATTTCTACTACAACTTAGAATATGTAGAAGTTTGTGATGATGTAAGAGAATTGATTGAGGAAAGACTTGAGTCCATAGTAAAAGGAAAAAATTTTGACTTTCTGCCCCTTTGATCAACACTTATCTAGAGTATGACAATCCTCAAAGTGACCCTTCTAAGGAATTTAATGATTTATAGATTTATCAGATTTTGAAACCTGAAGGTAACATCAATGCCTTAAACTTCAAACCAAGCTCCCTAAGTGATCTTCATCAAATTATCTGGTAAATCTATACATGGCCTATGGTTAACAAAGCTAACCATTTCACATACTTTATTGGCAAAGACCATCACTTGATGGCTTCAATAATTTCTTAAGAACAGAGAAATGTGGGTGAGTTATTTTTCAATCAGATCAATCGGTATAGACTTACATCTACCAATAGTACACCAATACCTTACCCAGAGTTGATTTCATATTTCCTAAAGCTTCACAATATCTTGTATATGGAACCAAATGATTATATCATTTGAATTCCCAAGTTTGATAGAGTTCATTTAAGTAGAATAAAGCTTGAGCTACCACTTGGTACTACTGCAAGTCAATCAAAGAGAAAGAGGAAAAGAACTGAAGTTGATACCTCTAGAGCTGATGAAGCTCAATCATCTAGAGCCATATCTCCTGGACCATCCTTTTTTATGCTACCATTCAAAACTATATCCAAGATGTTTTTAAAACTACAACTAATCACATTTTGACCTCTCATGATTATCTAGTTAAGATGGTTGACCACTAAGTCAAGACTTTAGTTGAGGCTGTTAATCAGAACTTTAAATAGTTATTTGACATGCAAGCCTATCATTCTCAGCAGCTGAATGAGTTTGGTAATTGATTGGACACTTCTGAAGCAATTCTTTGTGCTCACTTTATCTTTCCCTCTTCAGAGGTGCTTCAAGAGACTACATCTTAAGTTACCTCTTATGAACCTTCAAATAACCCCACCACAAACACTTCCAATAGCCCTCTTATAGACTCTTCCAATAACCCTACTCCCTCTCATGACCTTGAACCATCATTAAACATTGTCCTATTTACCAACTTAATCCTACTTCATCCTCTCTTATTAATATTACCCTTGATCATGACTCTTCTCCAAATATTGGCCCTTTTTCTTCAAATCCCATTCATTCACAAGAGCTCCCTCAAGAAGAACCTGTTATCAAAACACCATCTTCTTCTCCTTCCTATCACACTCATCATTAAGATTTAGATTCCCCTGTTAATTAGGAAATTGTAATACCTAAACCTCTTACAACCATATCCACTACTCTCCACACTAATCCAAAACCTGTACTTCCCTCATCTCCTTCATTTGCACCTCACTCTCCTCAATACTCTTCCTCCCCTAACCATACTTCTAATCCCATTATTCCTCTCACTGTTATTGTTCCTTACACACCATCTCATTCTTCTTTTAAGGAAGAACCTATTCCACCTACTGCACCTCTTTGAGTTTCTCCCCCTTCCTCTTTGATATCATATTACCTACTCCCTTTATCCTTTTTGATGATAACAAAAAGGGGGAGAAGTGAGTATTGGTCATACTAATGCTACTAATGGTTTTGTTACTGTTACTCTTTTGTATAATAATTAACACTGCTAATGGTTTTGTTTATCCTTTTGTTCTATTAATCTTTTCATGCACAATTATGATATATGTGATCTATCCTGAGCACCTGTGATATGATATGATGTCTCTGTCATATCTTGTAACTCTTCCTTGCTACTTTAAGTGCTAATGGTGCTATATCTTGTTTACAGTAAAGATATCTTATACAATTCTTATGATTCTATTCTCCTCTGAAATTTTAGTATCTAGCCTCTCAAATGAGGATATGATGTAATGAGGATATGATGTCTTAGGAATATTGTTTTGAAGGACTAAATAACTTAGAAGATTTGTTGATATAGATCACTCGAACAAGGACATGTCTCTAGAGTAATGTTTGCAAACTTTATCACCAGGAGGTAACTGGCTAGTGAATAAATGATTTTGTGAGAATTTGTTAGTGCGCTTAAGTGTTAGTGTGACACTCGAATGATGAAATGAAATTTTATAATGATATCAAGGTACTTGATGGTAACTCACTGGTCTTAAAAAAATCTGCTCCAGTACTTAAGTGACACCTATGGCACTCCAATGATGCTCAACAAGTTTCATGGTACCTGATGGTAACTCTCTATTCTTAAAGAGATATTTGATCAAGCACTTGAGTGAAACATACGGTGGAACACCTTATCTTCCATGGCGTATTATGATGAGTCTTACATAATGAATTAGGACTGCTAAGCCCGAATTCCATTCTAGGACAAATATTCCTTTGTAACAATTTCAAATTTTGTCCCATAGTGGTTCACTAGTCACTATGACTCATCTTTTCTTAATTCCTTTTATTATTATCAAAGCGCCTCTGCTTATACTTCTTATATCCTGTTATTATTTATCGGAAGCGCTAGCGTTATCGATATAGCTTAGGTGAGTCAATAATTAACCCTCTAAATTAAGACTTTACATTTTTCTTTTTATTCTGAACTTCTCAAATGTGAAAAATCGCACTCATTCATCCTTGTATACATACATATATCATTCATGGCGCGTTTATACAATTAATGAAAACATGAAATAATTTAAACATGACAAACTATCACATATAGTTCTTCAATTCGCCATCACCCTTCCTTCTTGCATATCTTCATGCACTCCTCTTTCTTGCTCATCATTCCTATATGGTTAGGTAGGGGAGGGTGAGATTCGAGGAAATCTCAGTAGTAAATATTGCTAACATGCATGCAAGATAACTGCTTAGTGCATGACATGCTTGCTGACATAAATTCATCCTAACATAATGACATATTTGCATACTCAATGCTTTACACATTACACCTATGACCATAGCATAAGTAGAAACAGAGCTTCAATCATTCACATATGCTCCATAAAATTCATCAAAGCAATAATGCACATCAACACATAAGTATACATATCATATATGTGCAAGTTAGGAAAGTTCACTACCCTTTGCTTTCTGTCCTCCTCTTGTACCTTTTCTTCCAACCATTAAGTTGCTTGAAGAACCTTCCATTCTTCTTCTTTGACATCTTATGGCCCTAGATATATATCTATATCATTAAAGCCATGACAAATGAATATCCTATATGGCTCTATTAGCCTCTAGGACATTGCTCTACCCTTGTAAGTCACTATTATTACAATTCCCTCCAAGTATCTCAAGTTCGCATGATAAGCCTATACTACCAGAATTTTTACCTAATTTTGAAAAATGATAACTTACTCTACAAATCTCCTATTGAGATGGCTCAAAGTCCTATGTGTCCCTCTTTAAGTCTATTTTAAAAGAAAAATATCTCCTACTTCTAATTACAAGTACATAGTTTTAGAAACCTCAATCAATCCTCACTGCCACAAAAATCATTCCAGATTCAATGCCTAGATTTAACAAATCATATCTCCTAATGTACTGACCCAAATGGTATATATTACATGTCAAATTAAAGCTTAAAACATATACTATCAATCTGAAAAATTTCATGACCATTAAATAAGATTTGGCCATTTAAAAATACATCACAAATAATCTGTCTCCCAGAAAACGCTATCTAGCAGCACTACTCCTTTAACTTCAATTTTTGGGTTTTCAATCAAACCCTTCAAAATTATGTTCACAACCTATTCCAACACAATTTTGTGTGTAGAATCCATTTCTAACCTCAAAAACACCAAAATCATATTCTTTCTCCATTAATTAGGTCTAGCCAAAACTTAAAGGTTTTTGGGCCAAAAGTTTGTTTTTGATTCTAATGCTTCTAGGACCGGTTTCTCACCTCCATCCCACACAATTTTGTGTTCTAAAGTCATTGGAAGCATCAACATTATCAAAATCATATTCCTTCTACTTTCCTTGTTTTAGCCAAAACTTAGGGCAGCCTAAGAAATTCATGAAAACTCAAGTAATCCTTAAGATATTGGTGCAAATCTAAGCATAGCCTTACCTCTACGCAATGTTATGGCCGGTTCTTGATTTCGACAACACCTACCTTGCAAACTACGCTAAACTTCTCCTTTCAAGAATCCAAAATCATAGAAATGTTGCTCTCAATGAGAGGAACAACATTAGAGAAGACCTCGATAGTTAGAAACGTGATTTTGGAGGTAAAATTAGCTAAGGAGCTTAAGAACACTAAGTTTTTCTCCACCTTCTCTCTTCTTTCATTTTCCTTTGAAATTCTCTATTTTTTCCTATTTTGGGCTTCTTGGCGGAATTTAATGGAGGCTAGGGAGTCTTGGATTTTAATTCCATATTTGTCCAAGTGCCCAAATCCTACGGTGCCATGTCTTGGTGATTAAATCTTAGTGTGCAAGTGTCCTCCAAAATTTTGTCCTCCCTCTTTCTCTCTCTTACTTGGCCAAATTTTTCGTCAGGGGAAGGGAAGCCTGATGAATTCCCCTAACTCCCATGTTTGATGTTTGGGGAGGTCAAGAACATGACCAGACTGGAGACCAGTGGATTTTCCTAACTAATGTGCTAGGTGGCACCTTTTAAGAGGGCCAACACAAAAGTCATAAAGTAGATCTCATGATAAAGGGACATGTGGCATCTTCTTGTGGCACCAACACAAAAGCCACTTTTAAAAAAGCTACTTTATCGATATAGGCTTCAGACGGTACCATGTGTCTTTGTGTATGTGTGGGCCCCACATAGTGCCACACATGCCCGTGTGTGTCGACCCCATATGGCACCACACATGTCTCCCTTAAGCCACCAAAATTGTCCCATGTGTACTATTGCACACATGCACCGGTGTATTCTATCCGACTAATCACCCACTAAGCCTTTATATAACCGAGAGAATCATTTTCTACCCGAATATAGTCCTTGAAAACTGTCTTATTCTCTTGAACATTCTTAGAACTCTTTCTAAACCAGGCTTTGTAGCCTACTCTATTAAGTTTTATTCTAAAGTTTCCCAACCCAAAATTTAGGATATTATATATGGCACTCGAGTGATGCTCAGAAAGCTTCAAGTTACCATTCAGTAACTAGATAAAAACAACCTTAGGCAAGCTTTAAAACTGAAAATCACCCAAGTACAACAATGTCACTCGAGTGATACTTGTAAAAATATGTTATCGCTGGTTAGTTACTGGCCAGTGATCAATCTATTCTTTAAGAGTAAGAAAGCCACTCCAACAACTTAAAGACCACTCAAGTGGAGTAGTGCTTCACTAGTGAATTACCAGATAGTAACTTGACAGTTTATATGCTATCTTTCAAACTTATTTAAACAATTCCCAACTAGTAACTCCCTAGGGTGCAATGGCAATCGAGTGATAAAATGTCACTCCAGTGATCTCAGAAATTTTGATACCTAATCTAAGTGTGATAAAATCTTGCTGCAATACTCCCTACTATTTATAAACATTACTAATTGCTCTTATGAACAAGTTTCAGTTGCTTACTCTTGGATTAAACTCAAAATCACTTAAAGTACTTTTATGTTAAAAGCATTAAATACAATGAAGCTCGTCCAAACTAAATGCTTTCTTTCACCAATGGCCATATCATCTCTCTAATGGACATAAGTCAAATACTTCAATCGTCATTAATTCCTGCTAAGCAATAAAAATAGAAGAATTCAAGAATGAGTCAACAACTTATGATTAAGTTCACTATTGCATTAAGTGTGCTCAGTTCTTTTGATATTCTTCTGATATCCTTTATACTTTAGTGTTTATCAAATATACTCCTAGAGAGAGCAATTGTAAACTCATTTATCACTCTTACCGTGAGTTACTCAAGGCAGTAGGACCTTAAGTGTGACCTTTGATTAAAAAATGTAACGGGGAGTGAGTGTTTGAAAGGAATTTGCTTGTACTGAGGCACCAAGAGCCCTGTGAATCTTGGGACATTAGTAAAACTCTCAGAAAGATCTTTGAGGACTGGACAGTTGTCAAGTGTATTGGACCAAACCAGTATAAATCTCATGTCTCCACTATCAGTGATATCTTTCTAACTCTAACTTCTTCACTAAGTCTCCATTAAATTTTGTGCTTGAGTTTTTATTTTTAATAGGATTAAGGTGCAAATTTAACAATGAAGTTTTGTCCGAGGAGCGTCTGGCACAATTATGTTTTGGAAGGGACAAAAATAACAATGAACAATTAAAAAGGGTGTAAATTTAACAAAATCCTTAAATTTGACCAACGCCGTTAGGGGTTTTCTTCTTTTATAATTTAACGTCCTTAAGTCAAATTTAATGGTTTTGTTAAATTTGCACCCTTTTTAATTGTTCATTGTTATTTTTGCCCCTTCCAAAACATAATTATGCCAGATGGCCCTCAGACAAAACTTTATTGTTAAATTTACACCTTAACCCTTTTTAATATCACCCAATTCACCCAACCCCCTCTTGGGTGAAAGGCTTGAACTAACATAATGCACATATCATGGCCTCACCAAGCGTCAATATATAATGGGTGTTATCTTGTAACCTTACAATAAGTCAAGAATAAATAACGGTTAAGAACCATAATTTATCTGAGCAAAGCAAATATAGCGCCTACATATATGCTGGTTCGAAACCGTGAAGTATGGCAGTTAAGAACCTTCATGTATCGCAATTTCTATAGTAGTATTTTGGAAAATATATGTTATACTAACTAATTTAAATAACTTCCTAAATCTAATTAAATTATGTAAATATGTCTTATATTAAGGACCAGAGAAGTATCATATTAACTAACTTAACTAACATCCTTAATTTCAATTTAAAAAAACTAATATCCTTGATCTACTCAAATTAGTTAATTATGTCTTATATTAAGGATCATGAGAGCATATCATTAATAAATGTGAGCTTTGATTATTAGCAGTAAAATAGTGCCAAGACAAAGTGAATTTTCAGTAAAACCATGTCATTAAGGTGAGTGGGTTGTTTTGGCAAATGAAATGAAGGTTAGTGATTAAGAAAGAGGATGATGAATAAGCAAATCTTCAATAGTAAAACCACAACTCTAAAATTAATGCATATATAAGTAACCAATGGATCATCCCAATCAAATTCCTTTTTTTTCAAATAGAATTAAATTACAGAATATATTTATCAAAATGCTTTTTCATTTTCTCTTCACTCTCCCTCCCTCCCTCCACAACCACTGGAGTTGCCACTGAGTTGAAGCTGCCATCATCATCTACAAGAGCCCAGTTGTAAATACTATAAGTTTACTTTTAGATGCTTGACATATGCAAATTTTTCAAATTTAGTTGTAAATGTAAAAATGTTAAAAATATTTTATTTATTCTAAAATACATAATTTTACTAATTTAAATTTAAGCACTACTTGCAATCACTACTATAGAATCTTCGATATATGACGATTATTATCAACCATAGATCATGGTTCCGAACCGCCATATATGCAAGTGCTAATTGTTCTGAACTGTGATCTATTCAATATATATTATAACGGTTCTAATATAACATTCATTATGTATTAAGGCTTAGTGAAGCCATAATATGCGCAATGTTGTGATAATAAATAATAGGCATACATAAATAATTATCATAAATATGGTAATGCTAACATAATACATAACGGTCCTACTTTAACAATCGTTATATATGTGGTAACATAAATAATGATTCTTTAAAAAAACCTTATATATCTATAGTAATGCTAACGACTTTATTTAAACAATCATTATATATAGTTGACATAAATTACAATCGTTAGATAACAATTGTGATGTATCAAATCTAAATTTATTTTTTCAAAATTGGGAAGGGAGGTCTACTTTCGATATCCCCTTACATATACATTTGTATAGAATGAATCAAAAGATATATTTACAATCATTCATATATACAATAATACAACAAATAAGAATATATTTACAGTCATTTGTGTATATATGTACACTATTAAAACCAAAAGTTTAAAGCAAACAAATCAATATATATAAATTTATAGTCATTCATGGCAAGTTTCCTCGTCTCACTAAAGCTACAAAGATGTTGCCAACTCTTTATCCACTTCTTCTATTTGTGATTAGTTAAACTTCATACAAAAGGCAACAGAATACTGTGCACAAAAGGAAACAATAGATGAAGTCAACTATTGTAATATAAAGCTTATCGAATGTATATATGAATGAATTGAGCATATAATATACCTTATTATGATCAATATTATCGGGATCATACGTGATTGTGTCCTTTACCAACCAGTCACACAACACAATACCTATAATTGTTGTTGTTTTCTTATTGACATGGGCACTATAAAGATATGAGAAGAAAAATGTGTCAGTCAGTCATATATAAACTATATGTGTGGTTCAATTTAATATTATAGTCATTGGTGAATAATATATATACATTTGGTCTTAGCCATTGGAAGGTGTATCTAAAGCTGCTATTGGTAAGGTTGCAGTTGTTACGGTTGAGATTATTTTGTGTGTGATACTTGTACATTGCCCTGATATGATATAATAAAAAAATTATATATATAAAACATGCAAGTTAAACTAAATTATAAAAAAAATGACGAATGGCTAACTTACTAGTTGAATGTCTCCAATATGAATGGTTTCTTTGTTAGATCCCCACTAAGAGAGTCATAGTACCAAATCTTTTTGTGAAATGGATTTAGTACTATGAGCTTCTAGTGTCTACTAAGTACAATAATAGATCACATCATCAAGACAGTTATACAATAAATAAAGACTAACTTAAGAAAAGTTCATGATGTACCCAGCCTTGAATGTAAGGCACCAAGAAGCAAGTGTTCCTTTTGTTTGCCGTACTCCTAATAAAGTCATTGCCCATAAACCTTACTTGAGATTGCTTCATATCTTCCTTCATGCTCTCACCCTAGTTACTAACATTGTCAGGGCAGATGAACTTGATCTTGTCATAGAGGCCATAGGATAGGATGTAAGTATGCTACAGGTACCTGAAATGCCAAGACCAACATATCAAAATATAATCAAAATTCTAAGAAGCTAACTATTTAATCATTGTTGAAGAAATACCTAATAAAGAAGTTGATGGAGCTTGTACATGCCATCTCCTTTTGTAGGACCTCACCAACAAGCTCTTGGCTTATAGATTCCTTTTGCCTGATTTATTGAAGACCACTCCCTCAAATTGGATCAATGGAAACGAGGTCAAATTCAAAGAGAAGATCTTTTTGGTGAATTCCTTGAGAGACTTTTGAGTAGATTGACTAACGAGCTTATTTTATCAAAATGACTTCTACCTAGATTAATCATTAGGCATGGGATGCTTCCCCTTCTTGGGTTGAGGGGGGCTTGGACTAAGGGGCAAGCTTGGATTATGGGGTAAGCTTGGACTGATGGGTGAGCTTAGACTTGGTAGGCAACTTCTTTTGAGTGGTGGACTTCTTGTGCAGCTTGCATACTTGAACTAGATGACAAGGCCATATAACAAACCTTCCTATAGCCTCTTCCACTGTTTTTGACTCTTTAGTGGCCATAGGGAGTGTAACATCCCATTTTTAGTCACCAACATTCCTTATATGTAATTGATACATTAAATGGAATAAAATGGTGAATTGTGATATACATGAATGACATAAACACTCCAATTAGTGGTTACACACAACTTGGCTAAGCTAGGACACAAAGGAGTAACTAATGTCCACTTAAAAGCCTAATAATGTAACCTAAATTGGAGCATAAAAGGAGCACAAACAATGGCCCAATAAACATGTTAAAATTTAGCCAAAAATAATGAAGAAGAGCAAGACATGAATTTTTGTAAAAATGGTAATTTGCCAACAAAGCAGGAAGCAATTTATTTTTCCCTTTTCTCTATATAATTTTGGTTAAATAGGGAAATAAAGGGAAATATGTATATTTTCTTGGTTAATATTAATTTAAGAAGAGAAAAACAAGAGCCAAGTAAATTGTAGTTGAAAAGTTAAAAAAGCATTACACATAAAGTATTAGTTCCAAGAGATGAATGAAGCAAGTAATTATTTTCCTTTTCTTCTTGATATTTTAGTCAAAAAGGCAAGCAAGGGAAATAATTTGTGTGGCCATGAATAATTCAATAGGAAAGAAAGAAAATGTGGGCGAAGTAAAGTCACATTAAATTATCATGAAATTATGTTATGACATAAAGCTAAAGGATATTTTAAGAGCTCTTAAATCTCTTTTTCCCTTCATCCCATTTTCGACTAGCTGTGGCAGAATAGAGAGAGAGCTCAAGAATATTTGAAGAAGCACATGAAGTTTCTTAGGGTTCCAAGAGCAAAATCAAAGGTAAGAGCTTGTAATCTTAGTGATTTTGCTTCCTAATCACCTTGGAACTTCCTCTAACCTCTTCTTCTCCTTGAAATCCATGGATAGCAAGCAAAAGCAAGAGTGTAGAGAGAGAGTGCAGAGGTGATTTTAGAGAGAAAAAGTGGTGAAATCAAGAGGTAATCTCGTAAACTTAATCCTCTTATGCTATAAGTTGTTGTGGTTGTTGTTGTTGGCTTTGGCTTGGTTTTAGTTGTTTTGTAAATTTGGGCCAAAGAAAACCCTAGGGTAAATGCTACCAAAATTTCCTTTACTCATGTCCATTTAGTGTTAAAGTAGTTAATCATGTGATTAGAAGTGGAAAGGAAGTGGTTAAGTAAGAAAAATCAACAAACCACATGTTCCCTCCTAAGAATCCTAATTTCGTCCAACTGTAGAACTGTGGGTAAGAGCTGAAATTTTCTGATTCTGATGGTTCCATTGGAATTAGAAGGGAACATTGTGTGGTAATATAGGTGTTCATGAGTTTTGAAAATTTGTATGCAAATATGGAATTTATTGAAGTAGTAAGTGCATCCTACTTGATTTGCCTCCAGTGAGGTAGTGGTATTGCGCAACTAAATTCATTTTGTTAGATCCTATATGTTTTGATGATAACAAAGATTGGAATGATTTTAGAATAAATTTCTGTAATAGACAAACAAGTTTTTGAACAAAGGTACTAAGTACTTGGTGGCAGGCAAAACCATCACTCAAGTAGGCACTCGAGTGATGAAGAAGTCACGAGATAATAGAAAAAGCCTCTGGAAAATTTCACAAGGTATCACTTGAGTAATCACTCAAGTGATGAACCTTCATCACTCATGTGACAATTCAAGTGATATGTGCCAAAAAGTCCCACAAGCTTTCTACCAAGTTTTGTATGGTGTCACTCAAGTGATGACCAAGTACCATTCGAGTGATCATGTAAGAAATAAGCCAATGCCTTTCTGCCAAGATTTTAAAGGGATTACTTAAGTGATGTAGTCAAAAATGTTAACAACACTCTCTGCATGTTTTGGAAGGGAACACTAGAGTGATCACTCAAGTGATGGCCCTATATCACTTGAGTGACGACTCGAGTGATAAAGTCCAGAATGCATGATTTGAATTTGTTGTTTATTGATTTGTTATCTATATGATTAATATTTCATTATGTTAGTATTCTGAGTTTATTTGCAGAGAAATAATGAAGAGATCATGCCTTAAGAGAAAAGTCAAACATAATGTCCACAACGTCCGAAATGCTCACCTACCGTAATGGCTATTTTCCAAATTTAAAGAATGTTCAAACGAAGATGCACAACACCAACAGATATGTTGAAATTCTTCAAATGGCTATCACGATTCAACTATAAATATAGGAACATTCAACGAAGAACATACACAACTCAGAACACATGAACGTACATCAATCAACATATTCTTAGTGCACTATTTCTTATATTCACTCCTTATACTTCAGTGATTATATATTTGCTCTATGAGAGAGATTTTCATTAAAAACTCAATATTTGTTATTGAGACAACTTAAGGTTGTGGAACCTTGAGTTGGGGATTTGATTACAATATGTAAGGGGGAGCGAATATCTAGTGAAGGAACTTGTTGTGTACTGAGGTGCCAAGAACCCACTAAATCTTGGAAGATATAGTAAAACTCTCAGGGGATCTCTGAGGACTCGACGTAGGTCAAAGTGGTTGTGGCTAAACAAGAATAACTCCCGGTGTACACTTTGATGATATTTCTCCTAGCTCTTAACTGGTTTAAATTTCATCAATTTTTATATACAATTCAAATTTTCTTTGATCACCCAATTCACCCCCCTCTTGGGTGAAACGCTTGCACTAACATTTGGTATCAAAGCGTAGGTCTTTTTGTTCAAATATAACAACCTAAGAAGAATCCAATGGCAAGCAGGGGTGAAGGAGTACTTCCCAACGGAGCTATCACTAGACCACCAAGTTTCATTAGCAAACACTTCTTTTTCTAGAAAATGAAGTTCAGAGTATTCATAATGGCTATAAAATACAGACTATAGGAAGTGATTGAGAATGGAAACTATGAACCTATAAGATCATAGATTCACAGAGAGTTCTCAAGACACCAGCAGAGTACAATAAGAATGACAAGAAACTCATCACACTCAATAGTAAGGCAATTCTAATGATATAAAGTGCTTTAAGTAAAAATGAGTACTTTAGGATTTGTACACTACCAACAGCTAAGGAAATATGGCAAGTCTTGGAAATAGCTCACGAAGGAACCTCAGGAATAAAAGAAAACTGAATCAACAAACTAGTTACTGAATTTGATTTACTTTGAATGAAACCAGGTGAGTCAATAGTTGAATTCGAACTTAGATATACTTATCTTGTAATCAACTTGCATCACTTGAGAAAGTCTATGATCAGCACACCCAAGAAAGAAAGATATTGACTATACTCTCTAAAAAATGGGAGGCAAAAGTCACTGCGATTGAAGAAGCAAAAGGTAAATCAATGCGATCGGTTGCTTTTCTATTCAGAAGTCCTTCTAAATATGAAAGCAAACTAAAGTTTAGAAGAGAACTAGATGATATTGGTGATAAGAAGAAGAAAGGTCTTGCACTAAAAGCTAAAGAGGAAACCCAAGAAGATGATGAAGATTTCAATAATGACAAAATGGGTCTAATAATAAAATTATTCAAGAAATTTTATAAGAAAGGCCAAGGATTCAGAAATTTTCAAAAGGGAGGCACAAGCAGTAAGGAAAATATCATCTGCTATAAATGTGGAAAGCCAGGACATATCAAGTCAAAATGCCTAGAGATGATTCAGAAAAGCAAAGAAAAGAGAAAAGGCAAGTTCTTTAACAAGAAGAAAGCTTTTGTATATGCTATATAGGGAGTCAGTTCTTCTGACGAAGATAACGATGAAGAAGAAGTAGCCAATATCCATCTGGTAACTCAAGAAGAAACAGAAGAAGAGGTAACTGATTATAACCCTACCTATGATGAATTAATTTCTTAATATAATGCTTTACATTCTGAATTCATTAAAGTAGTTAAAAAACTCATTGTTTTCAAAAAGAAGAACAAAGTTCTTAAAGAAGAACTTAAAGAGAGTTCAGAAAAAGTTTGTAAAAAATTTTCTTCTTTGAAAAAGGAAAATACTGATATCACTAAGACTCTTGAAAAATTTACCAAAGGAAGTGAGATATTAAATGTTATTTTAAAAGCTCAACGATTTGTAAATGACAGATCTGACATTGGGTATGACCCAATATCAGACAAAAAGAAAGGAAGAAAGAAACAGGAGGTAAGACATATTTGAGTCATTTTTCACATTCTGTACAACATCAAATCCTTTTGCATTTTGTAACTACTGTAATAGAAAAGGTCACTATACGTCATCATGCATACATAAAAAGAAAGGAAAGATAAGGACCTATAAATGGGTGCCTAAAGATTCATATATTCATAAAATAATTTGTACTATCCCAAAAGGACCCAAAAAGATATGGCTACCTTAGACTTAATTATATTTGATTGCAAATAAGTCTTAGAGCATCTAAATGCAACAAATGGTATATAGACAATGGATGCTCCAGACATATGACTGGTGATTCCAAAAGTTTTACCACGTTACAACCTAAGGAAGGTGGAAAGGTAAAATTTGGAGAAAATCAATCTGGAAAGATAGCAAGAATTGGTGAAATAAAAAACGACAGAGGAATACAAGTCAAAGATATATATTACTTTGAAGGCTTATGTCAAAATTTGTTGAGCGTGAGTCAAAGTATAGATAAGGATAACTAGGTAATATTTGACTCAGAAGAATGTCTAATTGGAAACAAGAAATATTTATAATTAGATAAGAAGAATATAAAAGCAAAGCTTAGAGCAAAAAGGGAAGGTAACTATTATACTCTTAATATAAGCAGAAAAGTCACTGAAAACTATTTTCTAAGTAATGCCAATGAAAGTTAGCTATGGCATAAGAGACTAGCTCATGTCAATATGCACCAACTAGGTAAGTTACTCCAAAAGGATTTAGTTATTTATTTACCCAAAGTGAATTTTAAAAATGATTTAATTTGTGATGCATATCAAAAGGGTAAACAAACAAGATCCTCTTCCAAATCAAAAAATGAAGTCACGTCTAACAGACCACTACAACTGCTACATATGGATTTAGTTGGACCAACAAGAGTTAAAAGTTTTGGTGGCAACTTATATTTATTGGTTATTGTTGATGATTTCTCTAGATTTACATGGACTATTTTCGTATCATCGTAGGATGAAACCTTCAGTGAATTTATTATTTTTGCTAAGAAAGTGTAAAATGAGAAAGGTATGTCTATTACAGATATTAAGACAAATCATGATGGAGAATTTGAGAATCAAGCCTTTGGAGATTACTGTGACACTAA
Source organism: Inga laurina (assembly GCA_963855925.1). Classification (NCBI taxonomy): domain Eukaryota; kingdom Viridiplantae; phylum Streptophyta; class Magnoliopsida; order Fabales; family Fabaceae; genus Inga; species Inga laurina. The sequence continues at coordinate 19,927,741 of OY979712.1, forward strand.
TGACATTTATCACAATTTCTCTACTTTAAGGACACCTCAACAAAAAGGAGTCATGGATGAAAGAACAGAACACTCACTGAAATAGTTAGAGCAATGCTGAATGAAAAGAATTTGTCTCAAGTTTTCTAGGCCGATGCAATGAGCACAACATGTTAAATTTCAAACAGAGCTTACATCAGAACAAACCTTAGAAAGACATTGTATGAACTATACAAAGGAAGGAAGTCAAATCTATCTTATCTGCACATCTTCAGTTGTAAGAGTTTCATTCATAATAAAGATAAAGATAGCCTAAGAAAATTTGATTCTAAAACTGATGAGGTATTATTCCTAAGCTATTCTAACTAAAGTAAAGCATACAGAGTTTTCAATAAACGAACATGTGTTGTTGAAGAATCAATTCATGCTGTATTTGATGAATTTGAATCCTCTGAAAAGATTATTGACGATGAGAAGGAAATAGTATTAAATCAAGAAAATGAGCAACCTAATCCTAAACCGTACAATCCTGAAAATAACCAAGCAAAGGAAGAAGAACAACCACTAGGACAACCTAGAGCCTGGAAATATAACAAGAGTCATCCCATAGAACAAGTTATAGGAGATGTAAGTGAAGGTATGAAAACTAAAAACAAAATCTTTAATGAAGTTAGTTTTTCTGCATTCATTTCTAAAATAGAACCTTCTAACATTGTTGAAGCCCTATCAAATATTGATTGGGTTATAGCAATACAAGAAGAACTTAATCAGTTTAAAAGAAATCAAGTTTGGGATTTGGTGCCCTGACCTAAGTGTTAGTGCAAGTGTTTCACCCAAGAGGGGGTGAATTAGGTGATACCAGAAAATTTCATTGCAAATAAGAAAATTGACAAAATATTTAAAGCAGTTGAGAGTAAGGAGAAATATCACCAAAGTGTACACTAGGAGCTATACTATTCGGACACAACCACTTTGACCTACGTCCAATCCTTAGAACGTCTCTGAGAATTTCATTATATCTTCCAAGATTCAGTGGTTCTTGGCACCTTAGTACACAGCAAGTTCTTTCACCTGGATACTCGCTCCCCTTTATAAGGTGTAATCAAATCCCCAACTCAAGGTTCAACAACCTTAAGTTGTCTCAATAATGAATATTGAGGTTGTAATCAAAAACTCTCTCAAAGAGTAAATGAATAATCACTGAAGTACAAATAATGAGTATAAGAAAATAGAGCACTAAGAATGTGTTGATCATTATATGTTCATGTGTTCTCAGTTGTTCTATTATGTTCTTTGAATGCTCCATATATATAGATGATTTGTGGTGTCTGTTGGAATCATTTCAAATATTTCCGTTAAAGTCGCGCAGCACCGATTGACCGTTCTTCTAATTTGAAAACTATCCGTTTGTGGTAGGTAGCAGTAGGTGAGCGTTCAGATGTTTTATTTGACTTTCCACTTATAGCATGATCTCTTCATTGTTTCTCTACAAATGTACTTAGAATAATAATACAATGAAGGTTTAATCATATAGAAAACAAATCAATAAACATTGGATTAAAATCATGTTTTCTGGACTTCATTACTCGAGTGGCTACTCAAGTGATCATCCTCATTACTCGAGTAGTCCCTTGAGTAATCTCATTAAAAAGCAGGCAGAGAGTAAGTCAATGTTTTCTTACCATATTACTCGATTAAGCCTTCAAGTGATCTTTTCAATAATACCTAGCAAACAAAGTTACTCGAGTGATCCCTTGAGTAAGCATTTATTTTCTTCATAGGTTACTCGAGTGATCCCTCGAGTAAATTTATAATAAGTTTGTAGATTACTCGATTACTCCCTCGAGTAACAACATCAAATTCATGGCCGAGAGTACCTATGCTTTGCTTACCTAATTACTTGAGTGATCCCTCGAGTAATACTTCAAATAACTCTGCAGATTACTCTAGTGGTCCATCAAGTAAATAGTTTTCTCAAATGGTTACTCCAGTGACTACTCAAGTAATGCCTTTTCTCATGTTTTTACTCGAGTGGTTAATTGAGTAATGGTCCATATAGCTTTGCAAATTACACAAGTGACCCCTCGAGTAACTTCTTCCAAATTTTGGTAGTGCCCCTTTGGAACATTTTCTCCAACATTACTCGAGTGCTCACTCGAGTAACAGAGTTCATTACTCGAGTGCTCACTAGAGTAAACCTTTAAAAAATATGCCAGTGATATTTTTCCTGTGCTCTATTTCTTCAGTTCTTCTGCATTACTCCAGTGCTTACTTCAAGTAAAGCTTTTGTTTGCATTTAGTTACTTTGTTCAAACTCTTTTCTTTGTTATCAAATCATTTTATATTATTGATCCAATCTTTGTTATCATCAAAACATGTGGGATCTAACTGTTAGATCTCATGTTTTGATGATAACAATGAATGGTATGAAAAAGATTTGATTTACAAATAAGTTTGAACAAAGTAATAACAGGGAAAATCATCTCTTGAAGTAAGCATTGGAGTAATGAAGAAAGGCCAAGAGAAAAAGCTGAGAAACTTGATCAGTGGCAAGTTTTCTAAAGGTTTACTCGAGTACCTACTCGAGTAATGGACTAAAACTTGAAGTAACCAGAGTTGACCTTCAAGTAACCTGCCAACAATACTCGAGTAGCTACTCGAGTAACCAGGTAATTCACTTGGAGTTGCTCTCGGCCTACCAACGTTACTCGAGGAGCTACTCGAGTAACCATGTAAAAGACTTCCAGTTGCTCTCGGTCTGCCAATGATACTCGAGTTACTTTGTTTCAAGAAATGTGTTGCTCTCGGCATTTTGAACCCTGCCAACATTACTCGAGGAGCTACTCGAGTAACCCACTGTGGTAAGCAAAACCTGAAGGTAGTACTTGAATAACATGAAATGTTTTTCTCACCCTTCACTTCCAGTTACTACTTGAGTATGCATAATTACTTAGAAGAAAAACATCAAGTCACTACTCGAGTATGCAAAGTTAATTGGAAGAGAACTTCAAGTCACTACCCGAGTAACCTATGCAGAAAATTTATGTTTACTCGAGTAAAAACTCGAGTAACAAGGTAATCAAACTTGAAGTGCTCTCGGCCTTGAAATCCTACCAACATTACTGGAGTGAAGCATCAAGTAACCTAAAGTTTAATTGAAGGTTTACTCGAGTTTGTACTCGAGTAACTAATGAAGAAAAGTGTGCAATACCTGAGTAAGTACCCGAGTAAATAGGTATTTCCAAAGGTTGAAATTTTGTTTACTTCATGCACTACCCGAGTAATGTTATGGTTGCTTATTGACTTGCAGTTTATGAAAGTTTTCCTGATGATACTCGAGTATGTACTCGAGTAAACTTAAATGAATACTCGAGTAACTACTCGAGTATGCAAGTCCAAAAATTCAGAAATCATTCTAATGTTCATTAATTTGTTTCCTATATGATTAACCTTTCATTGTATTAGTATTTTTAGTATATCCATAGATAAACAATGAAGAGATCTTACCAAATAAGGAAAGTCAAAAGCAGCGTTCAAATGCCACCTACCACCACCTACAGCAAACGTATGTCTTTCAAATTACTGGAAAAGTCAATAGTAGCTGCGCACACTCCAATGGGCATGAAGAAATATGTTCCAACAATCATTACCAACGTATCTATATATATGGGAACATCCAAACAGAGAATAACAACAAGAACACACACACACGAACGTATTACCAAGTTCATTACTCTGTTTTACATTATACTTGTAATTCTATGCTTCAGTAATTCTTATTCACTCTGTGAGAGAGGTATTTCATTCAAACTCAATAATTGTTATTGAGGTAACTTAAGGTTGTGGAACCTTGAGTTGGGATTGGATTACAACTTGTAAGGGGGAGCGAGTGTCCAGACGAAGGAACTTGCTTGTACTGAGGTGCCAAGAACCCACTGAATCTTGGAAGTAATAGTGAAACTCTCAGAGAAGCTCTGAGGACTGGACGTAGGTCAAAATGGTTGTGGCTGAACCAATATAACTCTCGGTATACACTTCGGTGATATTTCTCCTTACTCTTTATTGCTTTATATTCACTGTCAAGTTTTTATTTGCAACGAAATTTTAGTATCACCCAATTCACCCCCCCTCTTGGGTGAAACGCTTGCTCTAACATTTGGTATCAGAGCGTAGGTCTTCTTGTTAAGGTATAACAACCTAAGAAGGATCCAATGGCAAGCATGGGTGAAGGAATTCTTCCCGACGGAGCATCCATCACTAGACCTCCAGGTTTCAGTGGCGAACACTTTTCTTTCTGGAAAGCAAAATTCAGAGTATTCATGATGGCTACTGAATATGGGTTATGGGATGTGATTAAGAGTGGAAACTATCAACCTACAAAGATTGTAGATTCTCAGAAAATTCCCAAGACGCCAACGGAATATGATGAGAATGACAAGAAACTTATCACTCTCAACAGCAAGGCAATTATGATGTTACAAAGTGCCTTGAGTCAGAGTGAGTATTTCACAATTTGCACACTTCCAACAGCAAAGGAAATGTGGGAAGCTCTAGAAATAGCTCATGAAGGAACTTCAGGAATAAAGGAGAATCAGATCAACACCTTGGTCACTGAATTCGATCTACTTCGAATGAAATCAGGTGAATCAATATCTGAATTTGAACTTAGATATACTCATCTTGTTAATCAACTTGCAGCACTTGGGAAAGTTTATGATCAGCATACCCAAGTATGAAAGATTTTGAATATTCTTTCTAAAGAGTGGGAGGCCAAAGTCACTACGATAGAAGAAGCAAAAGGAGAATCAATGAGATCAATTGCTTATCTATTTAGAAGTCTTTCTGAATATGAAAGCAAACTAAAGTTCATCGGGAACTAGATGACATTGGTGATAAGAAAAAGAAAGGTCTAGCACTAAAAGTAAAAGAAGAGAATCAAGATGAGGATGAGGAGTTTGACGATGATGAAATGGGCCTAATCATAAAACAATTCAGAAAGTTCTACAAGAAAGGACAAGGATTCAAACACTTTCATAAAGGAGGAACTAGCAGCAAAGATCATATTATTTGCTATGAATGTGGAAAACCAGGACATATCAAATCAGAATGTCCAAAACTGAATCAAAAGAGCAAAGAAAAGAGAAAAGGTAAATTCTTTAACAAAAAGAAGTTAAATCTAGAACGTTAAAGCTATATTTAGATTGCATAAATTTCATCCTGGTTCCATACCCAAACTGGGTTTGGACATAGCGTACAGGCATAGAAGGTGGTGGTGGATGTTCTAGGAAATATAATATGGATAGTATAAAGTCTGATACTTCATTTATGTCTGAGAGGTGATTACTAATTAGACGATTCTAATCTGTGCTCTGATCTACTTCTGAATTCCTTAGCAAATATTTTGCCCTATATCAAGATCACTTCTAAGCTTAATTAATTCAAAAACTATATAACAAATATTTTAAAATTCCAATTTTTGTTAACTCATTAACAGCTAAAAAATCATATAAGTAATGGTGTGTACTACTACTATGTAGGTGTAAACATTAAAATCATTAATTAGTAGAGATAAAAGCCTAAGGTTTAAGCCTGAGCCTAGACTTGAGCTTATATATAGGCTTTTTTTTAGGCTTAAGCTTGAGCCTTTAAGAGGCCTAACAAGGTTTGAAGCCTTTTTAAGGCCTATTTAAAATATATGTATTTAAATAAGCTTAAAGCCTATGACTTTAAGTTCATAAAGAATCTCTGAGCCTATTTAAAAGCCTACGTTATGTTTTAAAAGTTTAAGATCCATTCTCACCTGCAATATAAGATTTTAGTAGGGAAAGAAAACTAGTGGCAACTGTTGTCTGAGCAAGTAGGAATAAGAGAAACTAATCATCTATTAATTAAGGAGGTACATTTTCTAAGATCAAACAAGCATCACAAGTGACAAGTAAAACTATATTTTACCTCTTTCACTTTTCTTGCATACATTGAGACAAACTCTTCTTATTAGTATATTTATATTTCATTTGGATATAACTAAAGTAAACTTATTGCAATTATTAAGCTTCAACGAACAATAGAAATCAAGAGAGAGGGAGTGAACTAGCATTGGCATCTTGAACGATTGAAGAGAAGTAGATATGTTCGACTGATGAATGAAAGGGTTGAGATCATGGGTGAATGATGAGATATGAAAACAAACCTAGCCTATTTATCTAAATAGGTCTGAGTCTGAGTCTAGCCTATTTACTAAATAGGCTAGGTTCCCACCCATATTAATTAGGCTCACCTAAAACAAATTAGTTTAAAAAAGAAGAATAAGGTAAGCACATTTCTAAGACAAGTGGGGAGGGAAAAGTGTTTAATATATGTAACTAAGGGTCTACTTGGTATGAGGGATTTGGAGGGAAAATTTTTGAATATACGTACCTAACTACTAATATTCTATTAGACTAGAAGCACACATTTCTAAGACAAACTTGAATATACATATATATATATATATATATATATATTTATTTATTTATACATCTTTCTCAGCATGTTTTACGCAAATTAAAAAACTCCTTAAACTTTATCAATTCTGCATTAAAAATTCAACAAATTTCTAACTTTATCGTCACTTAATATATATTATACGCCATGAAAATAAAGTCAATACAATAATAATGAAAAGAAAAATTACCAAGGGTACTTTGGTCTAATGGTGGACCAACTAGACTAAAAAGTGGGTGAACTAAATTCAATTCCATCTTGTTTAAAAAAACCCTGAGAGAGAGGCATCCTAGTTTAAAATTAAAGCCTCAATTCAGATTAGTTACACTACTACAGAAATTACAATACATTACGGTTATTAACTGTCATACTTCACAGTTTTGAACTAACATATATGCGAGCACTATACTTTCTCCGCACAAATAATTATAGTTATTAACTGTTATTTATTATTGATCTATTATAACAGTTATATGATAATACTCGTTATGTACTGCGGCTTGGCGATACCCTGATATGCATATTACTGTGATAATAATTGACGAGCACACGTGAAAAACTATCATAATATATGGTAATACTTAATGGTCTCATTTTGACAACTGTAATTTATTCAATAACATAAATAACAGTTCTTTTGTAAGAACTATAACTTTTAATAACACTAAATAATGGTTTCATGTAGACATTCGTTATGTATTTAGTATAAGGATAAACGGTTCCTAATTAAAAACCGTGAAATTTTATAATACACAATGGTTTTAATATAATAACCATGATGCATAGTTGTGAGACTCATCAAGTGAGAGTTTCTAAGCTAGTTGGACTAAATTGTATATAATAGAAACAGTACTTCCCATATCAAGTTTCTATGCAATATACGATAGATTAAGACATTCCAGGCTTTGTGGAGAGAATCAATGGCAATTGTTGACCTATCTAAGTGATAATCTAACTATTTACCTATAAATTATATCTCTTCATAGGAATTAACCCTAAAAATCAATGGATTGCTGAAAAACCTACAAATATCTATATTAATTGCTAATGATATTTGTGTTATATGGATGATATTCGTGGTTTTTTTTCACCATCCCATTGCTTTCCTAGCCTAATTGCTTGTGAGACATAAGGTATAAGTGATGAACACTTACATTATAAGATATATAAGACAAGAGTGCAATTGATTCAAGCCACAAAGCCTAGAAAATATTGATCCATCCCATATTGCATAGCTACTCGATGTGAGAAGTACTACTCTATTAGATAAAGTCGAGACCAAGTAGTTCAAAAACTCTCACATTGAAGAATCTATGACTAATCACAATTTTGAGTTTCAGAACTCTTAATTTGGTGTCATCTGCTCAATACAAAAATAGGAGAGGAACCTTTGATCAGAGAAATACTATGGGTTTTTCAAAAAAAATATAACTTCACAAAAGTAATTTAATGTCACCTTGAATACTTTATCATCTTTGTACAACTGAACTAGTTTATTCATCACATCTCTTTTGATCTTTTCAAAGTGACTTTCGAAGATATGGATACTTCCAAGAAAGGAAAGTTATTTGCTTAGAGATCTATATCTCCATAAATCAATTCAAAAAATATCAAGAGAGTATGAACCATGAATCAAATCAATGGGTTGACAACTTTCTGTAACAGGAAATGAACCTTCGATAAGAGTAATATTAGGGTTTCTAAAAAAACATAACTTCACAAAAATAATTTAAGGAACCTTCGATCAGAGCAATAATGCATTTTTTGAAAAAACAAAAAATAACTTCACAAAAGCTATTTAACATCACCTTAGATACTTTATCATGGCATGATTTCACAAAGGCAGCACAATCAGCAAGGGCTCATGAATGAAAACAACTCACGTGGTAGTTGTTGTGACAAGGGTCAAGTGCATTCACTAGCACAGTTGTCACCAAGAAGTCGAACGAAGGCTTTTTATAATGGGATTTGACTAAAAATGACTCCTGACGGCCGAAAAAGACAATAGGAGTTGTAAGGTTAAGATGTTGGTGGGTTTTGCTCTAACATACAAGTGTCAATTGTATTCTGTTTCAGACGTTTAAATAGAAGATGCATGGTAAGGGTTTTTACTTTATCGTGCCTAAGACTTTACATCACGGTTCGCCCGAAAGAACTGTTATTTATTTGTTTATATTTATCACAATTCTTTGTTAATAACCGTTATGTATTTCACTTTTTTACGTAGTATTTTAATAAGTGATGGGTTTTACCTAATAACCGTTATGTATTTCACTTTTTTAAAAAACAAAATTGGTGGTTGATTACACAACCACCTTTTTTTACAAACAAAATAAAAAAAAAAGAAAAAGAAAAAGTTTATAAACAAACTAACAATAAAAGCTATGGAAAGTTTTTAAGAATTTGATGCATCATCAGATTCTTCCTTCTCCAATAACTTGTCTACCTTTTCATTTAAAGAGCGAACGACAGTGGTAAGTTCCTTCAAGTACTAATCCATGCATCATTGCTCTCACAGATAAACCTGGACCATATGATAGAGCTCGTTGGTCGCGTGAACCAGCCCTTCATGCTTGTTGGTGGAGGGATTTTGTCTTTCAATTTGTCCCGAGAAGATGAACAAGCAGTTCTCTTGCATTTGTTTATAAGTTTGGTGAAGATGTTGGCTATGAGGAGTTGGAATGGAAGTGGAGTTCAGTTTTTGGATGTTTATATAGAGAGGGTTTTGGGGATTATTGAGTCGTTGCATCCTTTATAAATGGTGATGATTGATTTTCAATAATCGTTATTAATTTGTCTAAGGATGATCGTTTGTAAGTGTTACTGATGGTTGTTCTTTTATGATAGTTGTTAAGAATGAACAGTATAAGAACCATCATTTATTTTATTTCATGACGGTATTTTTCTAAGAACTGTTGGATTTTTTTTTCAACAAAATATTTAAAAATACAAAACGATAAAACACGAAAAACAAAAAGAACAGTGGTGAGTAGCTTGATGAATTGATGAGATCACCAGGCTACTCTCACCAGAGGATTGGTCAAGATCATTATTAGGATCATGCGAATCTCATACTCATCAAGTATGATATTGGCCTTCCTGTTCATACTGGAGAGGTATCCAGAAAACTTCCTTACGGCATGGTCAGTCTGTTGTGCAAGCCGCAACATTGCCTCCAGTTGAGGAAACATAATATGTGGAGGCGGAGGAAGAGGCAGTGGAAGTGGCAGTGGAGAAGGCAATGGCGACGGTCATAGAGAAGAGGTGGATGTTGAGGAGGAGGATAAGGACGAGGTGGAGGATGATGTTGAGAGTTTCCTGGCATGTCTTCTGCATGGTATTTCATCTTGGCAATTAAGCTAAAGAACAACGAAAAGGATGATGAAGAAAATAAAGAAAAAATAAATGAAAATGTGAAGTTTAATTATAGCACCATATTCTGAATTCTAGACTAAAGGTAAAGGAATAGAAGATCTTAGCAAGAATCTGGCTTTGAATTTTCTAATAGCCTGGAGAATCTCCACTCTGATAGTTACTCTGTAAATTTCTTCATATTCATTGCTCAAGGCTGTCTGCCAATTTATAGGAAAATTATAGAGAATAATTTTTGGGTTTTTCGTTTAATAAAATGAAAGTGCTACTAAAAATAAGGACCACTACCAACCTAAAACTAGGACATGGAATTGGTGGTCAATCACACTTATTAAGCAACTAACATCATCCTAGGAATTTAGTTAAAATAACAATTAAAAAAATAAACTAATTCCATCGTGCTTTTCTCCCACTCTTGCCTGTTTGAATTTCCTTGAATAAGTCAAACTTGGGCTTCTATCATTACTTCCCCCCTGAAAACTCGCCTTATCCTCAAGGCAAAACTGAGGGAATTGTACTGCAAATGAGTCATAATCTTCCCAAGTTGAGTCTTCTTCAGAACGGTTACCCCATTGGATCAGAATTTCCAATTTATACTGGGCAATGCAGCGATGTTTAAGAACTTTAAGAGGAACCAGCAGCAGTTTGTTTTCTGCAGAAAGAAGCAACGAGGCCAAAGGTAGAGCTGGCTATCGTCCATACGCAGGACGGAGTAGAGAAACATGGAAAACTGGATGTATCTAGCCCCTGCTGGCAAGTCTAACTCATAGGCTACTGGACCAATTTTCTAATGACCTTATAAGGTTCGAAGAACCATGGTGATAGTTTCTCAAACGTTCGTTTAGCTAAGGACCTTTGTTTGTATGGTTGAATTCACAACCAAATGGGGTCGCCCGGAGAGAATTCAAGGTCTCTTCTATGCTGGTTTGCATGAACCTTCATCCTGTCTTGAGCTTTATGCAAGTTATCATGGAGTATTTTGAGCATGTCATCTCGTTCTTCGAGTTGCTCTTCCAGTGCTACCACAACAGTTTCTCCCTTTACATATGGGAAAAGACGTGGAGGCTCCCTCCCGTAAACCAGCTTAAAGGGAGTGTTATGGGATGCCACATGGAAGCTAGTGTTGAATGAGAATTCAGCCCAACAAAGAAATTTACTCCATAAATGGGGTTGATCATGAGCGAAACACCTCAGGTAAGTTTCTAAACACCAATTTACTACCTTCGTTTGCCCATCAGTTTGTAGATGATATGCCATGCTCATACTTAATTTGGTTTGGCTTAAGCATAACAACTCTTGCCAGAAAGCACTAAGGAACACCGAGTCACGGTCTGAAATGATAGAGTGTGGCATGCCGTGCAATCTTACTATCTCCTGGCAGAATACCTGTGCCACAGTTTTTGAGGTGTATGGATGGGAAAGGGTGATGAAGTGACTGTACTTACTTAATCTATCTACCACTACCAAGATAACATCATAGCCTTTAGACTTTGGTAGGCCAGTGATGAAATCAAGGGAGATGTCTTCCAAAATTCTTTTGGGGATTGGGAGTTGTTGTAGTAATCTGGTAGGAGATAGTGTTTGGTACTTATTTTGTTGGCAAGTCACACATTATTGGATAAAATGTTTGACATCATGCTTCATTCCTTGCCAATACAGATGCATCGTCACTTATTTGAGGGTCTTAAGATACCCACCATACCCCCCAATTGGTGTTGAATGAGCTTCTTCCAATAGGCTGGTGCGTAAAGCAGGATTGTTTAGGATTACCAAGCACCCTTTGTAGTACAACCTTCCATTAATCACACTGTGATTAGGTACAACCTCTGGATCCTGTAGTAAGCTCTCCATTTTCCTCCTAGTTTCGGGATCCTCAAGCAATAATTGAGGTAACTGTTGAACATCTATGGCCAGGGGTAGTACCAATTGGAAGAAATCTGCATATTGAGGCCTTCGAGAGAGAGAATCAGCTGCTGTGTTGTCCTTTCCCGCCTTGTAGCTAATAGTAAAGTCAAATGGTAAGAGCTTAACCATGAGACACTGCTGTGAATTAGTTACTATGCGCTGATCCAATAAATATCTTAGACTGCACTGATCTATTTGGACAAAAAAGTGGCATCCTAACAAATAATGCTGCCATTTCTGGAGAGACAAGACCAAAGCAAGTAGTTCACGATCGTAAGCGGACTTGTATATGTTTGTAAGAGAGAACCCTTTGCTGAAATATGCAATGGGGTGTCCACTTTACATGAGGACTGCCCCTACTCCATTCATAGATGCATCACATTCAACCATAAATAGGATTTGAAAATTGGGCAACTGCAAAATAGGTGTGGTAGTGAGTGCAACTTTTAGTGCTTCAAATGCTTGTTGAGCCTCCATAGACTAGTTGAATGCATTCTTTTTTGTCAAATTTGTAAGAGGACGGGCTATAATACCATAATTTTTTATGAAGCACCGGTAACAACCCGTGAGCCCTAAGAATCCTCTCAATTCTTTCACTGAAGTCGGTACTGGCCAATTGGTGACTGTTAACACCTTCTCAGGAACCACCTCTACTCCTCTCCTTGACACAATATGCCCCAAATATTCAAGATGAGTCTGCCCCAAGAAACATTTTTGGTTGTTGGCATAAAAAGAATTCTGCTGCAAGATCTGAAAGACTACTCGAAGATGCTCAAAATCTTGGTGAGCATTATTACTATATACTAGGATATCATCAAAGAATACAAGAACGAATTTACTCAAATAGGGATAGAACAAGTCGTTCATGATAGATTGGAATGTAGCTGTGCATTAGTAAGTCCAAACGGCATGACTACAAATGCATAATGGCCAGAGTGTGTGTAAAATGCAGTTTTGTGCACATCAGTAGGCAGGAAACGTATTTGATGATAACCGGATCTTAAGTCAATTTTTAAAAAATACAATGCCCCATGTAATTCATCTAATAATTCATCAATGTTAGGGATAGGGAACTTATCTGGAATGGTAATCTTGTTGAGCTAGCGGTAATCAACACATAACTTCCAGGAGCTATCTTTCTTGCTCACCAACAGGACCGGGCTAGCAAAGGGTCTGGAGCTTGGTCTAATAAAACCCTTCTTAAGTAAGGTTGCCACTTGAGATTCTATTTCATCCTTTTGGTAATGGGGATACCGATAAGGCCTTATATTTGGAGGAGAGGCATTAGGTAATAGTGGAATAGTGTGATAATGGCCTCTGAGTGGCGGTAGGTCCATCGGTTCTGAAAAAAGGTAGAGAACTCTTCTTCCAACCAATCAAGCTGTAAATTTGCTTCTAGGTTTTCTGTATGTTCATGTTGCACATCCATACTTCTGAGCTGTACAGGTCCCTTAGCGTCAGTCTTCACCCCCTGCAATTTGTATTTTTTCCTTCTATCCAGAAAATCATGAATAGGTCATTCCAATTTTCCTAGACTGTGTTCAAGGAGGCAAGCCATTTGATTCCCAAGACAAGTTCTGTCCCTTTCAATGAGAATAGAAAAAACTCTTGATTAATTGTTAAGTCTGAAACCTGTACCTTAATGGAAGAGTTGACCTGATTGCACCGAACCAATCTGCCATCTCCTATTTGGACTCCGAACAACTATGTGAGTTCGACGGGGAGGGAGAGCTCTACGACAATCGCTTCAGAGATGAAGTTATGCATGGACCCATTGTCCACCAAAATTAAAATAGGTCGGTCCTAAATTTTCCCAGCCAAGCGCATGGTGATGCTGATGCTCTTCCAAGAATTGCATTGAAGGAAATTTCCACCACTACAACTTCTTCTCCAACATCGTCTTCGTCTGCCATGGGGGTGATTACCTCGTCGCCTTCTTCTATAATTTCCATGAGCGAGAGTGATCTCGTACAGCGGTGGCCAAGCCAAAAATTCTTGCCATATCAGAAACACAGCCCCTTCTCTCGTCGGCGCTGAAACTCTGATGATTAGTGTGTGGTCAATGCTTTGGTGCTAGAAGAAGATGCTATTGAAGCTGAGAGAGCATAAGAATTTCCCTTGAAGTCTCGAGTGAAGCTCTATGATCGGTATTGGGCTGAAGAGGCTGAACTGGGCTTGGGCTTGGGCTTGGGTGTATTATTAAGCTTAGCTTCATATTCCAGAGCAAGGCTGGTTGCACGGTAGACCGATCTGGGCTTGTGGATTCTTACATCTGACTTGAGCTCTTCCTTAAGTCTATTAATAAATACTCCCAGCAAACAATGGTCTGGCAATTCCTCACATGTGCTTGCCCCTTTGCAAATTCTGATTGGTATTCATGAACTGAGCCCGTTTGCCAAATATTGCACAGATACTCGTCCGGATTTTGGTACTCAAGAGGACCGTATTGTTCCTAAAGTGGCTTGGTCAGCTCTTCCCAATACACCACTGTTCTTTGTCCCATGATCCATGAAAAAAGGTCGAGGGCATCACCTTCGAGATACATAGAAGCGATGTCGACTTTGTCGTCTTTAGGAGTCTCATAGTATGTAAAATACTTTTTAGCCTTCAATATCTAGCCTCGAGGGTCGTCGCTACTAAACTTGGGGAAATCAATCTTTGTATATGGCAGCCGTGCATTCTTATGGTGTAGGACCGAATCCTCGTCGTTGTCGCCTTCACAATAATGTTGAATTCCCTTTGCACAATGACGGTGTGTCGAGCAAGCCTCCAAAGCAGCCACCTTCTCACTGAGAAGGTCTAATGTTTTGAGTCAGGAAGCAATCACAGCCAAGGGGTCATTGCCGAACAGGTTCTCCCTAGGGTCTTACAGAGCATGCAATGAGTGGGTCGTGACCATTCAAGAACGTCGTGGCTCTGATGCCAAAATGATAGCACCCAATTCTAAATTCTAGACTAAAGGTAAAGGAATAGAAAATCTACTATAAAATCTCAGCAAGAATCTCACTTTGAATTCTCTAATAGCCTGGAGAATCTCCACTCTGGTAGTTACTCTGTAAATTTCTTCATATTCATTGCTCAAGGCTGTCTGCCAATTTATAGGAAAATTATATAGCATAATTTTTGGGTTTTTCGTTTAATAAAATGAAAGTGCTACTAAAAATAAGGACCACTAATAGCCTAAAACTAGGACGTGGAATTGGTGGTCAATCCCACTTATTAAGCAACTAACATCATCCTAGGAATTTAGTTAAAATAACAATTAAAAAAATAAACTAATTCCATCATGCTTTTCTCCTACTCTTGCACGTTTAAATTTCCTTGAATAAGTCAAACTTGGGCTTCTATCATTTAAATAATACACATCTAGAAGGGACATTGAAAAACCAGTATTGCACATGTTGGAAGTTGAACAAGTAGGGCATAATTAAAGGGTACATGGTTCATTCTTATTATGACTATCATCGGATGATAACGAGGAGGCACCCATAGTTAACAAGTGAAAGAGGAAAGGTTTTGAAAGTTTTAATTAACATTTATTAAGTTAGAACCATTAAGTATGTTGGCAAGAATACTTTATGATTCTTAATTGATAACCATGGATTATTAAGTTGTTTTTTTTACACTTCATATCCCTTCGATCTGATTATGAGAATGAGGATGGGGGAGAGAAGGATAAAGAGGATAATAAGGAGAATGAGAACGGCAGGCAAGAAAATAGTGATGATGTTTAGTCATCACCACCACTGTCATCCTTATCCTCCTCATCGTAGTCTTCACCTAGGATGGGGAAGAGAAGGATAAAGAGGATTATAAGGAGAATGAGAACGGCAAGCAAGAAAATAGTGATGATGTTTAGTCATCACCACCACTGTCATCCTCATCCTCCTTATCGTAGTCTTCACCTTCCTCTTCCTCTTCCTCTTCCTCTTCATCTTCCTCTTCCTCTTTCTCATCATCGGAGGAGGGAGATGAAGGGTTTGATTATAAGTCATATTCAACATCATTGTGATGAATTATGTGGTTTAAATTCTGATACAGCGTATTGGTGTATGCCACGAGACGCCTTGTGTCATGGACAAAGCTTGCCAACATTTGCATCAGCACCTCCATTTCAGGAGGATATAGAGGAGGAGGAGGAGGAGGCCAATAAAAAAAAGTAGTAAAAATCACAAGGAATATGTGAGTTTAAATAAAGATCTAACGGATTATGAAGAGTTATGACTTATGAATTATGAAGGTCTAATCGATTATGAAGGGTTATGAGTTTTGACTTAGGTGGTGGTGGGGGGTTAGATGATAGTTGTTTTTTAAGACCATTATGATTTGTTTTTGCTGATATTAGGGTTAGAAGACGAATCATTTGTAGGCGTTATAATCTACTAAAGATTTGTCTATATTTAACGATATTTTATCAACATTTAACGGTTTTCAACCGTTAAATATCTAAGTGCTAAATATTTATATAAAACAGTTTTTAACCGTTAAATATTGATCACTATATTTTATGATTTTTTCAAATACAACCATTATGTATAGAGCACTATATTTAACAATTATAAGACAATGATTATTAAATATAGCTATATATATTTAATGACTTTTTAATAATAATCGTGATATATTATGTACAATATTTAATGGTTAAAATAATGAATAGTAAAGTATTTGTCACCAAAGGAAGGGGTTTATTTAATGATTATATGGAAAAACCGTTATATATGTATAATATTTAATAGTTATTGGCGAATAACCATTAAGTATGTGTGACAAAATTTTTAAAAAAATTGGGGGCTCACTTTCTATCAAGCCCCAGCAAAATAACCTGCAGAACAACATATATATACCAAATACCCAAACAAATCTAGTTTTGGCTGGATGTATCCAAATATATACAAAATAACCAATTCCAACTAGTAAATGCCAACAAATTAAAACAAATATCGAATTCTATCTATACAATTATGAATACGCCAAAGTAAGGGAATATACACATGATCAAGTGTCCCTTTTTCTTTTTTCTGGTCTTGGTAATTTTAATTCTCTTTTTAGTAACAATTGTTTTCTTTAATTTGTGAAGCAACTTTCCCCTCTTTGACAGATAGCCAAATTCTTTAATACAGAGGACACTTAGTCAAAGATTCATATTCATTTCTGAATAGAATACAATTATTGGGGTAAGCATGTATCTTTTCATAACACAAGCCAGTGGTGCACATCACTTATTTTGCATCATAAGTCTTTGTTGGCATATTATTTCCCGGTGATAGCATTCTTCTCAAAACTCAATCAATTCTGTGAAGCCTAAGTCACTCAACCCATATTTTTCTTTCCATTTGTACAAGTTCAATGCTGCAGATGATAACGTGAACTCAGTACAATTCTCATGCAAAGGCTTCTCTACATTGCTCTTCATCCTCTCAAACTTTTCTGGGCATTCACTGAATTCCGCTTCAATTGCATCAGCTATATCTTGAAAATGATTGGCTTCAAATGTACTTGTATCGAAGTTAGGTGATTCACACCTTTCCAAATTCGGCTGACTAGTACTACTTCCACATCCTTATCCCCATGTTTTGTCCAATAGGTATTAGTCTGATCAATTTCATACATCTCTAAGTGTAACTCACAATTGTCTGGATCAATACACTTCACAATGCCACAATTGACACCAGAACAAATAATGAAACCTCAATCTTCAGCATATTACGAATTGCAAACCTAATGAAATCCCCCCACCCCATCTGAGTATTCCTTCAATAGACGATTAGTAGACATCTATTCTTTATTTGCAAACTCCATCTAGAGTATATACAAAAAAACAATCTTGATATACTCTTTACCCAAATCAATATTAACAAATACTGACTTAATAACAACAAACACTTAAAATCAGTGGCAAAACTCTATGCACATACAAAATCACTCAAATAACAATATTTACATACTCTTTACACAAATCAACACTAACAAATAACAACTTTAGCAACAATAAATACTTAAAATCAGTGGCAAAACGTTATACACATACAAAATCACTTTAAAACAATATTTACATACTATTTACCCAAATAAATATCGGAAAAACGAGCTGAAAACCTACTAATAGGAGAAACTCAACTAAACTCACATTTAGCAAGAAGAGAAGGGCTTAAACACCGAGCTCACAAACCGTAGAAGAAGAAACCAACCCAAACGCCACTTGTAACTCAGAAAAACTCCAAAACCCACGAACCTACAAATGGTGAATGACGAAGGAGAGCTATGGCGGAGGAGAAGGGAGCAAAACACCAAAGAAGTGACGGAGGAGAGTGAAATGGTAGTGGAGAAGCTAGAGTGGAGTCATCAGAGATGTAGAAATGAGCTCTCTGTAACTTTGTAAATTTCAAATGTCAAACGAAAATAGATCTCTGAGGTGTTTTTAAAAGAATATATTTAACGGTTGTTATTAAAGAACCGTTAAGTATATTAAATTTGATGGTTCTTTTTGAACAACTGTCAAATATACATCATCTATGTTTGACGGTTTTTTACAAACAACCGTCAAACAAAAGATACCATTTTTTCCAAAAAAAGAAAACCCAAACTAATATATATCGATTGGACTATGAAATTGTTAAATATTTTCTCATATACTTAACGGTTGTTTTAAAAAACCGTTATATATGTCATTCTTGAAACTCTGCCTCTGCACATTTAATGGTTTCATTAAAATCGTTAAGCATGGAGTATCAAATATAAACAAATCTGTTGTAGTGTGCATGAGGTCGTTTCAAAAAAATTATCAATTTTGTCACTAAATAAATGAAGGTTATTAACTACAAAAATTATTTTTGTTTTTTCGCAAATTCTACCTTGCAATAGACGGTGAGCATAATTAACCATTATTTTTAAGCGTTATATATCCTTGCGCGACCTCCGCCTCAACATACATGACATTTATTAGCTATAAATGTTATGTATTAAGCGTTATAAATGCGCAAATCTATAGTAATGTAAGCACCGGACACCGGGTGGCCGAAATGAATATAAAAAAAATATAAATATGAAGGATAAAATTATATGTTTATATGAAAAATTTAATGATATACCTTATAAATAGAAATAAAAAACTATTATTTCTTCCTCTACCCTATAAATAGGACTAAATGAGTACATATATAAAATATGTACTATCATACACATACACACACTTGTATGTGCGCATGTACATACTCACACTCCCTTTTGTCTTTACTGTAGTATATATTTAGGGAATTGATTTTAATCCTAAATATAAAATATATTTTTTATAGAACGGTTACCTAAAGGATATTTTATAGAACTTATTTATCTAATTTTAGAGAAATTAAATATAGTAGTTAAATTAGTTAATTATATTTATTTTCTTAAAATATCATTATTTAAAATTTAAAATAACATCCAATTACGTTGATTCTCTATTTTTTGTCATACCTCTCCTACCTCACACACCACTTCTTCGAGTTTTATATGTAAGTGGCATTAATGAGTTGCAAACATTACTTACTTTATAGAATACATAGGTGTATTATTAAATTATTATTGTTTAATTATTATTGAGAAAGTATCAATAAGGGGTATTTTGGGAAGAAATTAATAAAAATTAGAACTTTATCTTATAATTAGGATTAATATCAACTCTAAAATGTTATCTTATAATTTGGACTGGAGAGAGTAATCCTTTAAAAACTTCATTTTTGTCGTGTACGCACCCATTTATTCTCCATCCAAATGATAACATTACATTATTCTTCTAAATTGTTAATGCCTACAAACATTTGTCTAAAGTCTAAACAATAGGTCTAAACATTGGACCATCTTAAGCGAAAATTAGTTTGAAAAAAGAACATGGCACACTTGCATTTCTAAGAAGACCAACTTAACAACACGTACAGTTAAGACGGTAATACTATAATATTCTATCTGATACGTTTTGTGAAGAGCATGCATATGCGTCGAAACGTCGAACAGTAGCAAAAGAACCAGACAGCTAGCGAATCAAATTATAATCACCAAGTTTGGGTGCTACATATGCTGTTCCAGTAATGATTCTTCTCCTCAAAGTTTGTGTTTCCACAAATCATGGTTGCTTCGCCATTAATATCCACGAAACCCAAGTTGTCCATATTCACATTGGATTCAAAAACAAGCACATCACCGTTATCTTCGCTGTTTAAACCAGCCATTATACTGTTTGACGACAGTACTCCATGTAAAGGGACTTGTACGTTCTTGTACCCTTCTCCCATAAATGCCTCCACCGCCACCATAATATCGTCGTCTTGTAAATTTGTCGTCGTCGTTCTTCTTTCTCCGGTGACCGCTGCCTCGGTGTCCCATGGCTCGATTCCTGAAGTGGGTGCGTGGAAAGAATTAACCGTGGTAGTATTAGTGGCCGCAGGGATGACGATTTTTTCGCTAATGGGTAATATTCCTGCAGTGGTTGTGGTGGCGGTGGTGGTGGAGCTAGGCGGTAACATGGGTTCCGGGAAGCTTAAGGTGGACGTCGGCGACTCAAGGTTGTCGTCAGCGGCGGCGAGCATCAGGGCGTACATGCTATGCATTCTGGTATTTTTGTCTTCTGCGGTCGGCAACGACGTCCATGAGTTCTGCCATGCTTTGAGGACGTCTAAGCACGGCGGTACGGACGGCCGAGCCGAGATTCTGTTGAGGACGAGCCGAGCCGGTTGAGCGGGGGGGAATAAAGACGATGACGAGCCGAGCTGGAGCTTGGACTCTCTGACAAGCCTGCCTTCGGCTTCAAGCCGGGCACTCTCCCACTGAGCCATGTGGCTAAGGCTCGAGCTCGCAGGTCCGCCGGCGTCAACTTTAGGCCGGTGTGTGGTCGGGTCGATTCCCATTTTGGCGAGCCTCTTCTTAAGATGAGTGTTCCAGTAGTTCTTGATCTCATTGTCAGTTCTCTTAGGCAAGTGAGCCGCTATGGCTGACCATCTGGTGCAATATAATACACAGTACATATCAACAATAAAACCACACATTTTAAATAAATGAATAATAATAATGATATTATTTTTTCTTTTCATTTTTAATTCTTTTACGTGCTGCTTTAGATCCCTTTTTGGTCGTACTTTAAATTGCTACATTAAATAGAAACCTACTATTTGGTTTCCTTCAATGAGGTCTCTTCACGTTTCTTAACTTACAAAGCTGACTACATGTACCATTCCCAACATGATATTGAAGTAACTGCGAAAAAGTTCAACGGGTGACTGACTTCTAAAATGAAATATAAAATAATCATGATTTAAAGTATATAAGATAAATTTAGGAAAAAAAAATTATTTTGATTCATATGAAAAACACTTATAAATAAAAAATAAATTATTTTAAATATAGGCTTAAACACACAACACGCCAAAATCATATCCTCCTTCTTGTCGTTAATACAGATCCTATTTAAAAAGTTGATATTGATTTTAAATATAAGGTATATTTTTTATATTTGTTAATTTTTTTTTAAATTTATTACTATTGATACTCTCTCACTAATAATTAAGGAAGAGAGAAAAAAAGGGAATTAAGGAAGATAACTACGGTGTTTTAAAAGATATATGTTATATAAACTAACTTAATAAACTTTTTTAATCAAATCAAATTAAATAAATATATCTTATATTAAGTAAGAGAGAGAGTAATAATGAACAAGATATGCGTATAATTTTGGTTTTCAAACCTAAAATTACATGTACAGTTTGGGAGAGCTCGGTGTTTTGCGTCTCAAGCCCGTATTTGTCGGAGTCCAATGTAACTTTCAGATACCAAAACAAGGAGGAGGAGGAGAATGAAAACACCCACACACACACACATATATACCTGTTTCCAAGAAGAGCATGAAGTTGAATAATGGTTCTCTCTTCTTGCAAGCTGAACTTTCCTCGTTTAATATCAGGTCTGAGATAATTAGTCCACCTCAGCCTGCAACTTTTCCCACATCTCTCAAGTCCTGTTAACCAAAACTCACATATATAAGATAACAATATGTGTGTGTGTGTGTGTGTGTGTGTGTGTGTCTATATGTGTGTGTGTACATACCAGCTTTGGAAGGCAAAGCACGCCAGCTTCCATGGCCATGTTGTTCAATGTAGGCGACGAGCTTCTGGTCTTCTTCAGGAGTCCAAGGTCCTTTCTTCAACCCTACTTTCTCACAGCAAGGCGACCTACCCATTATGATTGGTTGATGATGAAGAAATTGTTCTTAACTGGAAAAAAAATGACAAGACACAAATGAAGAGAGAAATGGAAAGGCTGGTTCTCCTAAGGAAAGCAGTTAAAGAGGAGGATGCTATATATAGAAAAAGCAAATAATAATAATAATAATAATAGTTTGCTGATATAAATGTTTTCAAGTGCTATTCTATATCTCATCTCAATCTTACTAAATATCTCTTACAGAGTAGGACTACATGTTCCTAGACAAGAGATCATTGCGTATCGTTGGATGCAATTATGAATCACATTTAATTTTTATTAAAGCGGCTGGTGAGATAACTTTCTTGTATTTGGGTAGTTCACATAATGGCATGTTATGATTAGTATATTGTTAAGACATTTTTAAAGTTTTGTGTTATTATGTATTATCTTTTTTCTTATATAGTTATCTGATGAGCAATATTATTGAACCAGATCCAAGTATTGTCGAATAAAAAAAAATACCAGTTTTACCGTGTATCCATGTTTAAAATTGCATTGAGAACCCGGAAAAGAAATTAAGTAAACAGAAAATTATATTATTCGCTCTAGTCCTAAATATGAAAGCTATTATAAGGGTTTTCTTTGGTACCAAATATAAAATTTTTGTCCATTTTGTCTCCCAGATTTATAGCCTTTTTTTTTCTAGATTTGTCATGTTAATTTTACATATTAAGTAGATTTCCCATCAAGTCAGCAGTTTTCAATGCAAACGATTAAAATATAATCGATATTTTAGGGAAATTAACTGACTTTTTTTTTAATAAATAACTAATTGTGTTAATATCTATGAATTAGTTATCTAGTTTCTACATTTAGGATTAGGGGAAATATATTATTGGTACGCGTAAGAAAT
This sequence comes from Inga laurina, assembly GCA_963855925.1. Classification (NCBI taxonomy): domain Eukaryota; kingdom Viridiplantae; phylum Streptophyta; class Magnoliopsida; order Fabales; family Fabaceae; genus Inga; species Inga laurina. The sequence continues at coordinate 19,950,566 of OY979712.1, forward strand.
AAATATCAAATATGAAAATTTATAATCGCAATTTATTTATTATCAAAACTCTCATAAATAGAAAAAAAAACTCCATCTAATCCTTAATATATGACATATTTATTTAATTTGATTAAATTAAGGAAGTTAATTTAGTTAGTTAATATGATATGTATTTTTTAAAACACCCTAGTAATCTTTCTTAATTTTCTCCTTTCTTCTACTCCTTGCTTATTGTTGAAAGAACATCAATAGAGGTATATTAAGAAAAGATTGATAAATATGAAAAATATGTATTATATTTAAGACTAAGATCAACTCTATAAATATGTCCTATACTAAGAACAGGAGGGAGTAACATTTATATACTACGAAATATTGGACCCGCATTGCTTTTTTTATTTTAGGTGGCGGATTGTTACTCAAGTATTATTATTCTATTGTTTCCACATTAATATCCCTACTGGCCGGCTCTATACACAATAACGCAAACCATAATTATCAGAATAAATTCTCATTGATAGCAACCCGTCTAGTTTCAACCTTGAAATTTATTGTGTCTGCTAAGTTAACATCTTCTTCAGTCTTACAGATATTAAAGATAAATGCATAATTGAATGCAACCTTATCGAGAAGCTTCTCTCAATTATTAAATTTCCATCTAAGATCAAACTCTCTATTAAATAAATATTTAATTAGTTCAGCAAACTTTTCTTATAGGGAAAAAAATGAAGTTCATTAGACATTCAATCGTGAGTATACGAGGTAAATATGTGAGAGGAGTTCTACCTCAATTTATGTAAATAAGAACTTTTAAAAGCTCCAAACGTGATCCCAAACAAGCATATAGTTCTTTGGAGTTGGGACGATTCGTAATTATTTTTGTACCATGCAAGAGTTCATTTTGATGAAATAAATATGAACCGGCGGATATATACAATATTTGTTGCGGGCGAAAACAGAAGAATACAATATTTGTTTAATCTAGAAGACTTGTTGACAAATATGATTTTGCTGACAAATTCGCAATTGGTTGGGCCATAAAAACATTTTAAAAAAAGGAAAGAAAAGCAAAACACACGTGATTAAGGGAGATTTTGATATCATGTTTTGAGCAGAAATGAGCCTGTTTTTAGGTAATAAGCCCAAATAAAAATGGGTTACGTTTTTGCAGTGTTTGGTATCACGTTTTCTAATTACATCATAGGTAGGATAAACTATTTATTAAATAAGCTCCTCGCTGTAGTTTTTCTATTAAATCACTTATTACGTAAGTCGAGATAAAACTCCTCTCACATACATACCTCGTATACCGTAAATCACGATATATAAGCACTTATTGTCCAAAAATAAATCGCTCATCCAAACATAAATCACATTATAAAAATTGACTTTTCTATTAAGTCATTTTTAATAAGTCAGAATCATAATAAGTCATTTTTCCTATTGTTATCCCAAACACACTAATTGATTTTGCAATGTAAGAGTTAAATATGTTAGACGAAAAATACTTTTTTTAATATATTCCAAATAGATTTTGGCGGATTTGGAGAAAATTACTATGAAATTGATTACAAACAATTACCACAAATGTTTTATTTATTTTCGGCCAAGACCTGAAATTTTCAAAATTATGCAGAAGTAATCCCCCATAAATTGTTTACACTAAACTTAAGCAATAAGCACACTTGAACTTTTGGGCTAAGACGCTAAAATATCTATGGATGGGGTACAAAAGTACTTAAAAGTTGTTAAAATGAGAGCACAAATACTAGCTCTGTTAATTCCTGTTATCTTGATCATTAGTTGATTGTAAACGCTCATCATGTGGTAGCATATGTGGCCTTGATAATTTTTAGCTAGCAAATGCTATATATTGTCCTGCTTTACTTTATTGTGTCTCTGTTTGAGTTGATGGTGGAAAAACACGTTTATGCAAGTTGAGAAAAAAAAACCCATCTCATAGATTTATCTCATACATATTAAATCACGTTGGAAAAATAGTTTCTACCGCTAATCAAAACAAATACTACAATATGGAACTTAAAAAACCTCGCCCTCCCACCCTCGAATTATTGAATTATCTTTAGCTCTACATATTATCAAAAATGAACCAAGCATGAAACATCAACAATAAAAAAATCAATCTATCAATTAACCAGATCCTAGAAATATTCATCAACCAAAACCATCAGCAGCGAGAATATTTCCACATCTAGAAGCAATAAAATCCAACAAGTTACCTGAATCCCATCTTAGAATAATCATCACTACTTCTATGTCGTGTTCATCGCAATGTTCATTGCAGTATTTCAAAATCGAAGTTATCCTTTTATTTTAAGTCTCTTCAAATAAAATTGATTCAACGGTAGTGTTGAGCATTTGAAATCCGGTGGAGGAGAAAAGGGCAAACTTTATGATGGCAAAAGATTATGGATGTGTTTGTTTTGGTGATTGGATAAGTAACTTATTTTTACTTAAACTTATGGAATCTTAAGATTGGAAAAAAGTTAAATTGGGTAAAATGATAAGTGTTTGGATTAGCGATTGGATAAGTAACTTAAAGTAACTTATGTAAAAGTTAGGATGTTTGGTTTGACTTTTGTATAAGTGACTTTTGTATTAATTAAGAGATAAAAATTGAAAAAATTATGAAAAATGAAAAAATGAAGGGATAATAGTGAAAAAAGTCCTCATTGGCAACTTAATTACCAAATGGGACCTGGGAAGATATCTACACACTGAGGGATTTTTTCACAATTTTCTCAAAAATTAACTTTGAAAATTTGACAATGGTACAATTTTAAATAAAATTATATCAAACTCTAATTTAAATTGGTACACTCCAAAAGTCCTTTTTATTGAGCACCTCAAGCTTAAATTTTATAAATTATATTAAACTCTAATTTAAATATTAAATCCTAACTCATATTTTCACATAGCTCAAAATCTAACAAAATAAACCAATTAAAACCTCAATAATACCTCCAATAATCCAAATAAATTATTTAAACTAAATTTAATTGGTAAAAACACCATATAGAAACTAATTTATGACATATTTATAAAAAAAATTGATTATAAAATCATAAAATAACTAAATAATAAATCTAAACTGATTAAAATTAATTATTAATTATTCTCTACATTTCTACAGTCATATATTGATAAAACTCAAAACTTATCTAAACTCTTATCCCAAAGTATTCTCTAATTAGCAGAAGATTACTATCTAAAGAAAGAGAAAATTATTTAGACCATTTTTCATAAAAAATTTTTGTTATTAGAAATAATTTTGAGTACCTTATTAATCCCCAAAAATATAAAAATACTGTTGAAACCATCACTTAAATAAAAATAAGCATCATTCTGAAGCTTATAACTTTTGAAGCTTTTGGCTTTTTTTTTCTTAAACGCTATCGCCAAAACAACACATCACCAAACAACCAAAATACTGTTAAATGCCGATTTCTTCCCAACATCGCTCGATCGCCCGCGCCAAACGGTAAAACAAACACCCTCTATGATGATGTTGAGCTTCAATAAGTGTTTTCAGTCAATTAACAGTCAATGAAATAGTGATTAACGGTACTGATATTTTTACTTCTATTTTAAAAGCTAATAAATAATTTTACACCTCTGAACAACTATATAATATTGAATGCACTTTTAATAAAAATTCATTAGTATTTTTTTTTGGAAAATTCCTATAAAATATTTTTGAAATAGGAAAATTCCTAATCAGTATTCTTAAATCAAAAAAATCCGGATTAGTCACGCGTCAGTACAAATGAACAGTGCGGGCGGCCCCAAAAGATGATTTTGCCCTTCAGCCCTCATTCTTGCCACTTTTAAAATAACAACACGCGGTTCTTAATTAATAACTCTGGATTCTTGGTTAACAACTCTGTATTCTTGTTTTACAACTTCCTTATTTAAGTTTCAAGATCAATAACAACACCTCTTTTTTTATTAACAACACGCCCTCTTAATTAACAACTCCGAATTCTTAATTAGCAACTCCGTATTCTTTATTAACAACTCCATTTCATCTTTTTACTTTCACAATAAAAACACTGGTGTTGTTTTTTTTTTTTTTTGAATTGAGATGACAAGAGAGTAGACTCTTGAGGCCACGGCGGCCGTTACAGTATTCCTAGTTACAAAAGAGACATACCAAATTAGATCCAATGGTTAGCTGAGGTCAGCCAACGTTTGGATCAAACAAAGATCTGGCGGATGGTCCAAAAGTGACAAATCATTGTTCAAATCAAGGGCACTCTTTGCCAAAATATCAGCACACATAATGGCTTCTCGGTGACTATGGGAAATCTCTAAATCCCAATCCTTGTAGATTAATTGTCTTACTTCCTCTAGCTCATTCTGTAGGGGATGATGTTGACTCCCTGACTGAAGTAGTAATCGAATGGCTTCTGTAGAATCTGTGTGTAACTTAATCTTTCTGAGATTCATGGTTTGACAGGTCAGTAGTCCTACTCTAATTGCTTGAACCTCAGAAGCTGTCGAACCAAATGTGAATCCTAGGTTCTGTTGAAACCCGCAAATCCAAGCTCCTGAGCTATCGCGAATCACTCCTCCAATTGCAGAATTTCTGTGCTCATCAACTGCAGCATCTACATCAACTCGAGCAAAACCCGCCGGAGGAGCAATCCATCTTGCTGTGTCTCTGTCTGGTACTCTGAATATCTTGTGCTTTAGCCGCCCATCTTCTGTGCCTTCATGAAGAAAATGTATACCTCTGTGAAGAAGTTGTTGTGGCATGTCACTAGTTCCTTCAAAAGCTCTTCTACATCTATTTTTCCAAATAAGCCAGCATATTGAACCAAAGACCCTAAGCCAGGGTCATTGAGACATCTTACGGTTTCCCGGTGAGTGTTGCATATTCCAGTTGATCCACACCTGTAAATTGCCAGAAAAAAATGCAGAGTAATAAATGGGGTTAATACAAGAAAGCCACACTGAATTTGCAAATTCGCAATCTCTCAAAGTATGAATTGTTGTTTCCTCGCAGTTACACTCAAAAGGACACTCGGTGTTTATCCTCACATCCCTCTTAGCTCGAACAGAATTCGTAGGAACTCTTTCCTGAAATAATTGCCACATAAAAAATTTTACTTTCTCTGGAATAGGCCATTTCCAGATACGTTGCCAGAAAGGATCGGGAGATTCCTCAAGCGACGAGTAGATCATTGAATAAGCAGATTTGACGCTGAAATTTCCATCAGATGATTTCCTCCACCAGAATATATCATCGCCTGGTTGAGATGGAGGGGGAACTCTTTCAATCTTTTCAACAACCCACCAAGGTAAGTACATTCCCCACCTTTGGAGATCCCACTCCCCATTTGGACCTACGAAAGTGCTAACCGCTTCTTCAGGATTTATTAAGCTATGGTTACGGTCAACATAGTATATGAGAGGCTGCTCAAGGCTTGTCCATAAGTCCCACCAAGCATTTGTTGACTGCCCGCTTCGAAGCTTTTTGCCCATTGCTGGCCTGAATGAGTCCCATACTGTTGTAATTGCATTCCAGACAGCAGATTGATTCCTCTTCCTCTCAACTCTTGGAAGATTTCCATCTCCGCATTCGTATTTCGATCTTAGAACTTTCACCCATAAGGTATCCTGTCTAGCAATGAGGTTCCAGCATAACTTCATGATGAGAGCTTTGTTTTGGCTAGAAAGATCCTTGATGCCAAGACCCCCATCCTTTTTTCCCATCTTGATTTTCTCCCAAGCTACTAGATGCTGTTTCTTTTTATCCGGACCTTGATTCCAGAAGAAATTCCTATTTATTCTCTCAAGATCTTGCAAAACCCCTTTAGGCAGAAGGTTGGTTTGCATCTGATAAGACGGGAGGGTCGATAGAATGGAATTTATCAGGACAGTTCTACCAGCCATACTCAAGAATCTACCTTTTCAGGTACACAGTTTCTTCTGAACTTTAGAAACCAAAGGAGCGAAGGTCAGCTTGGTGGTTCGTTTATGAAGAAGAGGGACACCTAAGTATTTGCCCAGATCCCCTGAAATATTGATTCCTATGGATTGGGCAAGATGCAAAGCTCTGGGAATTTAAGTTTCTACATTAACAACTTCTATTTCTTGTTTCACAATTTCGTAATTTAAGTTTCAGGACCAATAACAACACCTCTTTCTTTATTAACAACACCGTATTTTATATTAAAAACACTATATTTTTTAGATGCAAATATGTGGAAGAATAAAGCGGAGTTGTTAATCAAGAATCCAGAGTTTCTAATAACAAAACCGATGTTGTTATTGTGAAAGTAAAAAGATAAAACTAGAATTGTTAATCAAGAATATGGAATTGTTAATCAAGAATCCGGAGTTGTTAATTAAGAACCGCGTGTTGTTATTTTTGAAGTGGCAAGAATGAAGGTTGAAGGGCAAAATCGTCTTTTAGCGCCGCCCGCACTCTTCATCCGTATTAACACGAGACTGATCCAGATTTTTTGATTTCAGAATACTGGTTAGGGATTTCTCTATTTCAAAGATATTTTATATGGATTTTCTCTTCTTTTTTTTTCCCATCAAATTAACGGGTAGTTTTATACATTAATTTTTATTTTTTAATGCATTGACATATGCGCCTATCACTGCACCGTGTCATGCTAAACCATGGAGGTGGGCTCCACCACAACTTCATATGCCAGCAATTGGTACTTTCTACAGTTTTAAATATAAAAGCTATGAAAATTATTTGATTTGGTCACTGCAGTCAATTTTATTTTTTAAATTTATAATTCTTTTCAAAATACTTTCCATGTTGATTGCGCGTAAAAAAAGTTGCCAATAAAAAAATTAGCATTTAATGCAGATAGTTAAAATAGGTATTTTAAAAAACCTATACACATTTTTAAAAAAAAAAAAAACTAATTTTTCTAATTGTTGCCAATTAGTTATTTATCTTCTACATTTAGTGATGTATTATTCATGGCACTTTTTATGATAAATTATATCAATATGCATGAATATAGTAATATAAATGAATATGTACATATATGATATATATTTATTAATACATTGTTTTATTTATTTTATAGGGATAAGGTGTAATGAACATCTCAAACTATTTTTTAAGGTATAATTAATATTTTAAAGTATTTATTGGTATATTTTTAACCCTGATATATTTAAAATTGAGCAATTGTTCCCATAGTCTAACAGAACCTTAACGCCGTCTCTTACTGACTTAAAAACTGCTTTCCAGGTCATCAACCACACTCCCCTCACTTGATTTTTAACTCCAGTGATGATCAGAACAATACCATTGGAGGCTAGGTCCTTGCTCTTCGGAGAAGAAATTGCATTTCATACCGTTTCTTGTATTTCAACCGCCAATGTCTTTGGATTCATAATGCCCTAGTTCCCCTGCCACCAATAACATGACATGGTGCTCAAGAAAAAGTCACAGAAGCAAGAAAACAAACATACATCAGAGAAGCAGGTTGATTGTGATAAGAAGACGACGACCATCTAGGACCCATGGTCATGTAGATCCCCATTAACCATTTTCGCTTAATTACTAGGATCTGATTCACAAGAAAACAGATCAAGATACAAATCTGAATCAAAAATCAAATCCCAAAAACGAAATAAGAGAGTTAAGGAAGAAAGGGAGAATCCAAGATTGGAACCAAGATTATGTATATTTCAGAGAATCAGAAGGTAAAAGAACCACCAATTTTTTTTTTTTTGGACGAAAGAACCATCACTTTGAGAGATGAGTCTTTGAATTGAAAATGGAAAAGGAAAAACCCAAATTCCTTTGGTCCTCTTTCAAAGCGAAAAACTAAGGAAGAACTGGAAATACACACGAGGTTGAATCGCAGGAAAAAAACCCCGACAACACAGGCCTTCCTGAGCTGCAAGATGGTGTTGGTGACTTGGCTTGGAATCGAGGGTCATCAGGTGTGGGGAGAGAGTGTGGGAAGGAGGAATTTTTTTAGTCAATAAGTGACGGCGTTAAAGTTCTGTTTGGGTCTGCCTCATTTTAAATATATCAGAGTCAAAAATGTATCAATAAATATTTTTAAGATGTTGATTGCACCTCGAAAATAATTTGGGTTGCTGACTGCATTTAACCCTTATTTTATATGCTAATAGTAATAAAAAAAACTGCACCATAGCTTTTAATATTTTTTTAGTATATTAGAAGAATATTTAGTGTTTTATAAAATTATAAGTTGGCAAAAATTAAAGCAACAATGGTAAGAATGTGACAATAAGAAAGTAGGAAAAAATTCTTCAAAAAATTGGTAAGACCGTAGAGGAGGGAAACAAATATTGTGTAAAATAAGCCAAAAGCAATTCAAAAGAAAGAAACCCAAGAATTTTTTTGAGGGGATGAATAAAAATTGAAAATGAAAGAAAAGGAAAATAGAGTGAATCAAATAATATTGTTATCGAAAAAAAAGAATATCAAATAATATAATAATACATTTATGAGCTCAATAAATTCATTAAATTCAGTGCGTTAAAAAGTTGAAAAAGGCATTTTTCACTCTCAACTCTGTGTATGTTTTCATATAAATTTTGTTACACAGTTAGTTCATTTTCATTAGAAATTTTAAGAAAAATTTAACTATTTTATTTATAAGAACTTTAGATAATAATTAATATTTTTTTACAAAAATACATTGAAAAGGGTGTTTAGAATGTTTTTAATAATAAAGATATAGAGAGTGTGGAAGAGAAATGAATATTTAATCATATGATTTATGTAGTAGATCCACTTAGTGATATAAAACTTCTTGTTGTTATTGTATATTTGTGAAAATATGAGACAGTTTTAAATATATTAATTATTTTTATGTAAAACAGATAATTTGTCTTGTAAAAAATAACAAATGGAGAACTATGCGTTCATTCCCATTTCTTAATATAAGTCGTTTTACACAACTTATTGGAGCAAAGAATTAGTTACATCGACAAAATTACTTAAAAAATACTGTAATTTTAATCTTAGCGCTTAATAAATACCATCAATTAAATATGTGTATATATATATATAATATACTATCTCCCCAATGCAAATTGATTGAAAGAATTTTTGTGCTCAAAATGCCACCCCCCAACAAAATTACTTTAATTTTAATCTTAGCACTTAATAAATACCATCAATTAAATAAATATATATATATAATATACTATCTCCCAAATGGAAATTGATTGCAAGAACTTTTGTGCTCAAAGTGCCCCCCCCAATTCACGATCAAAATTGCATTTTCACTCCCACATTCTCTACTTTTGGAAAATCTTAAAGCCAACTCAGTGTTTGTTTGGAACATCGATTATAATGCTTAAAATAAGTTTTTTAATAATAATTTATAGCATATAAAATAAATATGTGAGATGAGTTTTATTTTGATTTACGTAAAAAATAGCTTATAAGTAATCTAAACGTTATAACAAACATGTCCTCAATCTGTTCACTAGCAACAAGAATCCCCGTAGTATGTACATATACTCAAGTTCCCTTTTTGGTCTCTTCAGATTCCAGCCCCTGCATTTGTCAATATTCAACTTCTTCCCCCAATTTAACTCATTGTCTGAATCCAAACCCCATTGTCTGATTCGGGTGTTTCAATTCATCAAGGTTATTAAACTCAGACCGGCTACTGAACTAATCTGTATAGTGGGTTAAGGGTTAATGAGTCATATCGGAGTCAAACCGGGATTAAATCGGTGAGGAAGTGAACTTGAATGATAATATTTTTTAGAATAATTTTAGAATTTGATAATTTTTTAGAACCAAATGATAATATTTTTGAATGATTCTTTTAATATTAGAAAGTAGACATTTCAGGCTTTTTATAAATTCTTAATTTATAATTTTTGAAAATATGTAAAATTAAATATAAATTTTTAAAATTAGAAAATTTTAATAAGTATTAAACTGGTCGGACCGGACTAATTAGATGACCGGTTTGATTGTTCTCGTAGTTGAACTAGCCGGTCCAGTCCGATTTTAATAACTCTAGACTTCATATTGTCCATATATAATTTATTTTTTCCAAAATTACATCTTTGTGCTTAAATTAAGGCAAAATTGAAAACTCTTTTTAAGGAAAAATTTTAAGCCTCTTTTTTTTAATCTTGGTCATAATGTTAATATAAAATGACCAAAAAAAAAATTTGAAATTGTAAAATCTCAAATCACATATTTCTCATAAAATGAGTTATGAATTGTTTATCAATTATAATAATTACTTTGTCAATTCTAGACAACAAATTTAATTTGGGATTTTACAATTTTCAATTTTTTTTCTGTCATTTTTCTTAATGTTAAAAGTTTCTGATAAAAACTTTCAATCACTTGATCAATTGTCTCATATTTGGACTATGAATATGCAACTGCAATAATTATTTCAAGGTAACAAAGTTTCTACTATTGTAGTATATTGTAGGCCCACATTCCTTTAAACTAGACTAATCACTTGTTAGTATCTTCAAACACTGATGGATAAATCCAAAAAAACACTACGTACTCACATTTTACCAAGAATAAAGTGATTGAGGTTTAATCAGTGACATTTTTATGAAAAATATTTAATAAATGAAACAAAATATCAAATCAAAGTATTAAAAGCATTTAATATATAGAACTACATACATTAAAGAACCCACGGAATATAAAATTACCGAAGCATAACAAAATGACTCTCTCTCTGTTTTTTTTTTCTGGTGCCGTTTGTGGTTGTACGAAGGGAAGGGATTAAATGGGAGACGTTGGAGGTAAGTAAATAGGGAAATTAAATTAACACAAAGTTAGGGATCAAATTAAATGACCTTCAAGTCTTCAACAGCTTCCGTCCAAAAAAAAAGAGTCTTCAACAGCTTCCGTATTTGGAATAGTGCCAAATCACGTGTATCACACACACCTCACCCACACCCCCCACCCACACCCCCATCAAACCTTACAAAATACAAATTGTATTGACCTACTTTAGTTATGCAATTATCTCCCCACTTTAATACATGTTTTTTTTTAAAAAAAAAAAACCCGTAAGAAATTTAATACTGAACAAATAAAATTTAGGCACAAGTATATGAATTATTTTTTGGACGAATAAATATATGAATTACATCCGCTAATTTTATACAATCTTTCAGTTTAATCTTTTGATTTTGTAAGACCCTTTTTCAATTATCAAAGTTCAGTATTGTTAGCCTGTTTGTTTTAGCTTTTTAATTTTGAAGGGTTTTTATGATTTATGAGGAAAGTATGTGAAATGAGTTAGGCTTGCAGAAAAATATTTTTTTTTTTTGGTTTCCCAAACAAGCATAGTTATTTAAAAAAAATTAAACATATCATATTAGCATTTGAAATGTTTTTTCAACTTTTAAAATTTTAGTGTCATCATTGTTTTAGCTTTTTAATTTTGAAGTGTTTTTCCGATTTATGAGAGAAATATATGAGATGAGTTTTGTCTCGTCTTACGGAGAATTGATTAAAAAGGTGCTTTTTTTGGGTTTTCCTAACAAGCATAGTTATTTAAAAATTTAAAATTTTAGTGTCATCATTCTTTATTAATGAAATTAATAAAAAGTCGCTTTATAAAATTATAAGATCAAAATAAAATCTTATGTGAAATTACATGACAAAAGTACTTTTACATAAAATCTAATAATTAAATATTATTAAATATTTTTAAGTGTAGCTGTCAAATTTCTCATGGATGACTCTTAAATTAGATAAATTATCTTATTCATGGCGTTCTTCTTTTTTGCCCACCCTATTTATCACATTCACATTTTATTTTATTTTTTGGGTGACGATCACATTCACATTTTAGTTATTACAGATTCTTTATTTTATAATAACTTTTTGTTTTCTTAGTTCTTTTATTTTTGCATATAATCAAGGGCTCCCTTGAGATTCAGAAGGTAAAAGATTCTAACTTCTCCAAACAAGTATGCTTCACAGAATTCGAACTTGTATTCTTCTCTTTTAGGGAGTGAAGCCCCTTACTACCTTAATCAACAGTTTGTTGGATTAAAGTCTAAGCCCAATTCATGTGGGAGTATTATCTAAATATGGAAAAGTATAGGTCTAAATAAGTAATTTTATCTTTATAATTTGAAATGCAAAGCATGATAATTCCTGTACGTGGTATATAGGATGAAATTAGTTTGTGGGAGTCATGGAAAACTCCCGTAACTTTTCTCCGTCTCTCTTCTCATCTCTAATGGTGCATCTTCTGTATAATATGATCGGAGTCCGTATTAATACTCCGATCTGGTGTGAATACTCAGTGAGCCAATCAAATTTCAGGTACTCCTGAAATCCTTCACATTGTGTTTAGAAGAGCTTATATTTGGGAAATAAGTCCTTATTACGCAAGCCGAGATAAAACTCCTCTCACATACTTATCTCGTATACTGTGAATCATGAATTATAAGCACTTATTATCCAAAAATAAGCTATTCCAAACGAGCACTAAGTTTAACTCCCTTAATGATGGACTGCCGCATCCACGCATTTACTCACCAAATAATTTCATTTCCTCAAGAGTAAGGTTGTCAAACTCGTGAGTTTAAGCAAACTCGTGATAGTGGTGATGTAAATTCGTATCGTGAACTCAAATCGTAAACTCGTAAGAGTTTAATTGTATCATTAAATAGATATTATTAGTATATAATTAAATGATTAAAATATAAAAAGTTAACAACAATATGATTTAAATATATTTTAAATCCAAATAATTGAAATTAAATCTATCAACATTCATAATTTATCGTATTTAATAAAGAAATTTCTATAAAATTCATATATAAAGCTGTTGAGTATAATCAAATTGAAAAAGTTAACACGAGTTTAAAGGTGCTTTAACACAATTTTATAAGTTAGAAACGTTAAAACGGTAAACTCGGTGTATAAATTCATGAATTTAACCAAGTTTACAAAGGTCACGAGTTTACCAATGACTCGACTCGATTTCATAAATTAAAAATGTAAAAATAGTAAATTCAGAGAGTCAACTCGCGAGTTTGACAACAATACTCAAGAGGCAATGTAGTACTGTCCTGATTTGCATAAGCTCATAATCCTGAAGGAATCTCTATTAATATAATTATTACTCCCTTCGCTCGCTTCTAAATATAAAAGCAAGTTAGGGGTCTTTTCAAGTCCTAAATATAAAATTTTTTTAGTAGCGAGACAGTCTTTTAGACCCCATATCTGCATTAATCATTTTAGGGATGGTTTAAAAAAATTGATCGGTAGCACTTTTATAAATATAAGAATATTTTTAGATTGATTGCATACGTATAGTTTGAAAACTACTTTTAAGATTAGTTGCACATGAACACGGTCTAAAAAATAGTGAAAATAATTTAAAAATAATATTTAAATTGTTTTTATATATTCTTTTAGACTAGTTGCATCACAGCTCGTTTAAAAATATACTATATTTGATGTTTTTTATAAGCAACAACTATCCAAATTATATAAAATAAATTGGTGATTAAAATTAATTAAAAGCGATAATATGCAAGGGATATAAGCAACTTTAATTCTTTTTGTTTTATTTGCCTATTTAACAATTTATACTTTTATATTAAGAAAAAAAATCATCAACTAGGCCTAAAATCTCTAACTTCAATCCTTTTTCTCCCTCGCAGTCCCCCACTCTCATTCATATCACCCAAATTGCGCCTACTCGACTAATCTTCTTCCTCCTCCTCAGATCTCGCCTGTGTTAGTAGCACCATTAGTCCGTCACCAGTATCACAATCGAGGCCGCTAATTCCCCTCTTTCTTCCCTTCCTCTAACTTCCGTTCACGAGTGTTTTTAGGATTAATATTCACAATGTTGATAGAACTAGATATGGTTCCTCTTCTTTTCTTTTTCCCCCTTCATCATGCTTGGCGTCTAGTTCTACAAGTACAAATTTGGGTAAAGTTTTACCTTTCATTGTTAAAAAAAAAAAACAGAGAGCTTATTAGTTATTAGTAACGGAAATTTAATTTATTGACAGAATTAATAACGAATTAGTAATGGAGACAAAATTATAGAGAGAATAATTTCAATTCTGTAAACATTTCCCGACGGACTATTGACGAAAAATTCTATTGATAATTACCAACGGATTGCTAATTACCATGTGTCCCTCACTGGCCCTATCATTGTTGATCAATCGCCAAACACGTCACCCGTAACCACCCACCTCGCTGCCATGTCAGTAGCTTGTCTAGGTCATATATTGGTTGTGTTTTGTAACGAATGGAGGATTCAAACCCTAACCTTGGGTGCGTATATATTGGGGCTTTTACAGTTTTACCAATTGAGTTATTTCGACCTTGCAATATTTATTTACATAATTATACACACACACACATATATAATATTTCAACTCAAAAAGAAAATATAATATTTAGGTAAATATATATAAATATATTATTTAATATTTTTTATTTTCTTATTTCATGTAAATATTTATTATTAATTCATATTTTATTTATTAAAAATTGAAAAAAATATTTATATTTTAATTTGTATTTAATATTTGTATTTTTAATTTATATACAACGTATTATTGAAAATGTAAAATATTTTATATTTAAATTTCAATTGCATATTTTTTAATCAAATATTTTTATATTTTATATTTCATTATATATTATTTTTTATTTTAATTATTTATTATATTATTATATATAATATTACAAATTTTTGAAACGGATTACTGATAGAAAAATTCTGTCAAAAAATATAATTTTTGACGGAATTAGCGACAAAATCGTTTTGTTGGTATATCTGATTTCCTTCTAGCGAAGGGCTTAGATTTGGTGATTTTGTTTTCTTTTCTGTTTTAAATATTTCTTTTGGATTTCAGATACAAGGGTTTGTTTTATTTATTTGACCATATGATCCACTAAAGGTTGCTTCGCCTATGTAAAAATTTCAGGTTAAAGGTCTCGCTAAAAACTAATTGAAACTTTTGTTGCTACTTTAATAATTTTTCAATTTCTCTTTCATATTTTAGTTCTCACTTCTGTCTAATGGAATGCTAGCCAACAATCTAGGCGGAACCTAGCCTCCTTTGTCGGCACCACATGGACAGATCTTGAGTGCGAATGTGCGATAAACTCATCATGTCCTTCTAAGAACTAGCACTGGTAAATCGGGTCGGGCTGGCGGGCTTTTTGGTTGGGTTCGGGCTGAGGAAATCGGCCCGATTTGGGAGACGGGTTAAACGGGTTGACCCGTTTAAAAAAATTTGAACAGAGTGATCCCAATCCCATGACCCACTGTGCACTATCGGCTGTCCCACCTCCCACGTTTCCCTTTTTTCATTTGCCCACTTCTCATTTCTTCACTCCCGCGTTTCTCAGTTCTCAGCACTTTCCCCTTTCTCTGATTCGACTCTCGGCGACAGGCGGAACTGCTATTCGGCTCTTCCTCTTTCTCTCGTGCGGCCGTCAGGCGACTGCCTACTAACGAGTGGTGAGTTGCAATGATGAGATCTGAAATGCCCTAATCATCCACATCTGACATCAGCTTCCTCTCTCGTCTTCTCGGCTCGACTCCTCTGCTCATCAATCAACACAATCGTGACTCGTCACTCGTCAGGCGAGCTTAGCGGGGGTTGTCGGTGGGGTTCGAGTTTGGCTATCAACTCGGTGCCGGTGGGGTTCGACCGTTCGAGTTCGGGTTGCATCTCTCTCAACCTGATGGTGAATTTGTGATGAACAAGCACATAGTGTTGTTGGTGCTGTTGAGACGTTGAGTTGTGCAAAGGAGTAAATGCTCTGTGGTAGGGATTTTCGAACAACCATACTCTTGAATTATGAATTATCTGTGGACTGTGGTAGAGACTTTAGTTTAAATGATGTATGAATTCTTTGTGTTGCAGAAGGTTTAAGTGAGATAGGACTCAACAATTATAGAACCCCTTATTTGATACTAACCCAGGATCAATTCGTGGTACAGTGGTAGGGATTTCGAACCATACTCTTGAATTATTGATTGCCTTGCATTAGTTTCAACTGAAATAATGAATTGGTGTGGTACAAAAAGAAATAATGAATTGGCGTATAGGGATTTTGTTTCAAAACACTATATAATAAATTCTGAGTTTTGTTTAAATTCAAATTGATATATGCTTTTATTTTTTAAAATCATTTAGATAAAAAAAAATTTCATTGATTATTTGTACTTATTCAAATTACACACACACACATATATTTGAATGAATCTACCAGAGTACCAGTGATAGCAATTTTATTTTGCTTATGTAACAAGTAGCAGTAGGGGTGGAATTTGACTTAGTCCAGTCTCTGTTAACATTTAGGATGTGCTAATGATTTGAAACTGAGAAACTCCTTTCTCATGAAACAGATCAACACATATGTTCTAGCTTCTTAGATTGCTAATTGTGGCTTTGAATGAGTGGATTTGTCCATTGTACCTTTGATTCGTTGACACTCTCATCTCCTCCAGCGTCCATTCTCTCTCTCTTTGACTCTCAGGTATCTGAATTTATAACATTGGAAAATAAAATTGATTGTGGTAGTATTCTGAATTCTGAATTGGTTGGTAGATTTTTTTTTGCAATAGTGTTGCTAATCTTGATTTATATTGTCTGTGATTGTTGCAATATGCAATGTGCTGGACTTTTTGATTAAGTTTTTGTTATAAAAAAGATGGCTACAATTACAAATGTGAATGATGAGGATAAAGATAATAAAAGAAAGAATGTTGACAGTGCTACAACTTCTGCAATGGATGTTGATGATGTCAATGTGACGACACAATCTGAACAACCTGCTGCACCTGACTCTTCTTGTTTACAAACACAAAATAAAGATGATCCTGCTCCAAGTAAAAAAGTGAGGTGTACGACATATGATGTTTGGAGGTATTTTACCAAAATTGGTGTAGTTGACGGCAAAGAAAAAGCCAAATGTAATGGATATGGGAGGCCGTATGTTGTGGGAAGCAAGGATTGTGGGACTTCACACCTTCGGCGTCATGTTGAACATTGTAAGTCACTCCCAAAATATAAGGATGTTGGTGCCATGATGATAGACCAAGCTGGGATTGTAAGATCTAGAAAGATTGACCCAAATAGGGTATGAGAAATCATTACATATTGCATCATCAAACATAATCTTCCATATTCTTTTGTGGAGTATGATGGAATTAGGGAGTTGCTTGCATATTTAAATCCTGATTATAGGAACATTACTAGAAAAACTGTTGTGGTTGATGTTTGGAATTTTTATCTTTATCAAAAGGATAACCTGAAGAAAAAACTATTAATGAGTCCAAGTAAGATATGCTTGACATTTGATTGTTGGACAGCAATAACCGCTGAAGGTTATCTTTGCTTGACTGCTCACTTTGTTGATGAGCAGTGGAATCTTAATAGCAAAATACTTTCATTTTCTAAGATGGAGCCTCCTCACACTGGATCTGAAATGGCAAAAAGGGCGCATGAGATATTGGCTGAATGGGGAATTGAAAAGAAAGTATTCTCGATCACTTTGGATAATGCTTCAGCCAATTTTCAGATGTAAATAATTTTGAAAGAGAATTTAAACTTGAGTAATAGCTTGATATGCAATGGAGAGTTCTTCCACGTTCGATGTTCTGCCCACATCTTGAATCTCATAGTTCATGATGGCTTGAGAGTAGCAGAAGGTGCTTTGAACAAGATTAGGGCTAGCATTCAATATGTAAGGAAATCAGAGGCAATGATGATTGAATTCAGGAAAAGGGTTGAAGCAGTTGGGGGTATTGACACTTCAGTCGGTTTACGATATGATGTTCCGACTAGATGGAATTCCACACATGCAATGCTTGAGTCTGCACTTAAGTATCGTCGAGCTTTTGCTAGCTTAGCTTTGAACGACTCAAATTACAACCATTGTCTAACAAGCGAAGAGTGGGCTAGAGCAGAGATCATGTGCACATTCTTGAAGCCTTTTGCAGTGATAACAAACTTGATTTCTGGATCATCATATCCCACTTCTAACATGTATTTCACACAGATTTCGAAGATTGAGTTGTTGTTGAAAGGACATTTGCATAATAACGATTCTGTGATCTGGGAAATGGCTCAGTCTATGCTTGACAAGTTCGACAAATATTGGAGTGACTATAGTGTCATCCTTGCCCTAGCAATTGTCCTTGATCCTCGGATGAAGCTTGATGTGATTAAGTTCACATTTGGAAAAGTGGATCCCATTAACTCTCATGAAAAGATTGAAAACATAAGGAGCAAGTTGTATTATGTTTTTAATGAGTATAAAAGTGGAATATCATCTTCATCTTCAGCCCCAACTGCTGGAGCTGCTTCTTCAAGCTCTAATGCAAACAATGTCTTCTTCACACAACCTGTTGTTGCCCCTAACCCCAATCAAGTAGATGATTATGATGTATTTGATGTAAGTTTGAACTTCTTTACTAGTTAAATGTTTAGATTTAATGTTATTTTGATTGCCACTTTGTTATGTTAATCCTTTATTAATTATACGGGTGTAGGATTTTTTTCATTCAAGAGTCAAGATGAGTCAACGATCGAAAAGTCTGAATTGGATTATTATTTGGAAGAAGGGACTCTTGATAATAGATTGGCAACGAAATTTAATGTCTTGGATTATTGGAAAGCTAACTCTTCTCGATTTCCTTGCCTTTCAAAGATGGCATGTGATATTCTCAGCATTCCAATTACCACTGTTACTAGTGAATCAGCCTTTAGCATTGGATCTCGCATTCTCACAAAGTATCGAGCTTCCCTTCTTCCAGATAATGTTGAAGCTCTTATTTGCACTCGAAACCGGCTTCTTGGTTTTCCATGGGATGGTAACATCTAATTCTTTAATTTTTGTTGTTTATGGTAACATCAAAATTATCTTACTGAATACTGACTTATTAGCACTCTTTGTTGTTTATGTCATTATGTGTGGCAGAGGATCCTGAGACAGAGAAAAGGCAAATTGCTCCTGTTCCTGTTTTTGCAGCTTCCGATAATGCATCAAATATCATTATTGATGAATGAAGAATGAGGAGGATTATAATTTATAAGTTTGTTGTTATCCGTTGTTAATTTGTTATGGACTTGTGTTTATTTTGATTTACTTTTTTAAGTTTGGCCTTCTCATCTTTGAAAGATAGGATATTTACTTATTGATTTCACATGTAGTTTGATACATCAAACAAGCACGCATGGAGCGATGGATGATTGGACATTGGAGGAACATGATGAATTGCAAATATTATGTGTTTCATTAGAAGATATATATGTATATTTTTTTGGGTACAATTCATGATCAGAAACCTATGGCTTGATTGGCTTCTATGCTTGACATTAATTGTGATGAATTATTGAAATGCATGTTTGTTTTTATATATATTTTTCTTTGTGGATGATTGATTGATGATGTTTTTTATTTGTTTACTTGTGATCAATTTGTTTTTTTTGTGTGTGCTGATCCAGTTCTTTGTAGATGCTTGATTGAGTTTGTTTTTTATTTGTTACCTTTGAATTGTACAATTTGTGATAGTATAAACCAAAAACCAATTGTTGGTGCAAATTAACCATGTAAAGTCCAAGACTCCGAGCGAATTCACCATGTAACAAACCAGTTTTTTGGGCTGCACCCTGCACAGCGTTTTGGGCCTCAAAAGGTTTTAAAAAAAAATCGGGCTGGTGGGCTAGCCTGTTTAGCCCGTCAGCCCGATCAATCGGGCTCGGGCTGCCAATTTGGCAGCCCGTTAGATGTCGGGCTGCCAGCCCGACGGGCTCGGCTGGCCTGATTTACCAGTACTACTAAGAACCATGTCGACATGTATGAGTCCCCTCTAACCACAAAATGTTGCATCCCCTTCTTCTTATATCCCCACTTGATTGCTTTTCAAATTTTGCCATATCTATTTCCTCAATAGTTTTCTTTTTGTTGCAATTTCATCTTTTTAATGAATTGTTTCTTATGATTTATTAGATCTGGATTTGTCATTACTAGATTAAAATATTTTTTAAATTAATTTTTATTTTTTATTGTTTTTAAGATCAGTTGTTCTAACCGCCCATTTTTAAACTACTCTCAAATCTCAAGTCTAGTCTAAAAAGCACATTTTAACCAATGTAAAAGACTTTTTGTTACTGATATTTAATCTACTTTATCTTCTAAATTTATAACTTTATTTCTTGGTTAACTTACGTTTAGTATCTTAAATTATTTCTTCAAAGTATTTTTTTTAGTAACACTTATCATCCTCAAATAATTTTGATGTATCAAGCACCCTAAAATATTTCTAAATAACACTAAATATTTTAAAGTAATTTCAATATATTCGGCATCCTAAAGTATTTTTATAACAACACTCAGTATTTTCAAATAATTTTTATGCATACTGCATCTTAAAATATTTTTCTAGTATCACTTAGTATTCTAATCAAATCACTTCATTGTTTAAAGCACTTAGTATTCTAATAGAGCAATTGTTGGGAGAGGCAAAAACCCTTTGCGCTTCAAGTCTTGAAAGGGAGACCTATTCATGTGGATACCGATAGAGGGAGCTGATTCGAGTTATTAGCTCCTTGAGATCGAAAAGAAAGACTAAACACATAAGAAAGATACGTTTCTCTACTACACTATTTAAATGTCGTTGACAGATACGCAGTAGGGATTGGAAAACTTTTGAATTTTAATTTTTTGCTGTGCCTATTGTCAATACCCATTTCTGTTTTGATATTTGAAGAGTAATAATGACAAAGTTCTATGGGCATACAGAAAAGTACATATATACTGATAAAAGTATTCGTTTACAATCCAAAGTCGTCCATTGTCAAAATACAGAATGCTACAGTATTTCCAATATTTACAGGATTTCCCAAAATATCTTAAACATAAACTAACTATAACCATGAACTTTTAACCTTGCCTTGAGACACGTGCCAATCACTTCTTGGCGTCTACGCCTTTGCCTTTCGACCCACTAGCACCCGTTGAGATGTTTGTTTAAAAAAAGGGGTGAGATTTCGAAGAATCTCAGTAGAAACATACGAACGATATATAAACTATGAAAATTAAATATACAAAGCACCATATTAGACAAAAATGAAAGTTTAATTCGATTCACATGTAAGTATCTCATCTGAGTCACTGACTACAGCTAGGACTTTTGATAGTGTACCTCAGCCAAGTCATCAACCACAGCTAGGATTTTTGATAGTGTACCTTAGCTGAGTCACTAACCATAACTAGAATTTTTGATAACCTTTGTTGAGCACCGAACCACAACTAGGTACAGTGTCTCTAGCACGCAATCATATCACGAAATATAGTAACACATACATATAATTAATCACATAGTACATAAGAGATGGTAGTTCCTACCTTAAAGTTCTATCAACCCCTTTTTATATGCCTCGTAAAACGTGTCGCTTCCGGCTTCCAATTCGGTCCTAAAATATTAAATGTATAAGAAATAGGTCATAACCTATCCAAGTATCTTTTTAGACTCTTCCATAGTATTTCTTGTGATTATATTAGTCTATAGTGAAATTTTACCAAAATGCCCCTGGGACTCCGGCCTGGCCCTCTGACCCGGCCTGACTGTAACTCCCTTCACGATTAAGGTCGAGATTAGTTCGTAAAAACCTAATTAATGTAGAATTAGAAACCTTAGATGATTTTGGGACTTAAACAAAATCAAACTTCCCAAAATTATGGCTTACAAAAACTTTTAAAAACCTGTTCATGACGGTCTCATATTCACATTTTAATACTAAATGGCCTATACAGGTTGATTCCATTCACAAAAATCAGAGTATAATACAAATTCCAGACACACTCGAGTTCCATTCATTAATAAGGGTTTTACAAAGGCACAAAGCCCACAATTCATTACCCTTAACTTGGAGATTACACAAAACTATACCACTAATCCCAATATATACAACTGTTTCCCAAAAACATCCAAATAATCTACATGTTAACCAATGACCCAAAATATATTTCTAAACTGGAGCTCTATCTACTCTTCGTCACCCGCTGGCCTTTCGATCCTTTAGCCCTGTCTAAAATGTTTAATTTTGGGAGAGTGAGATTCTAAGGAATCCCCGTAGTGTCAAATCAATCATAGTATGCACAACATCAAAGCATGAAAGTAAATCATCCATACAACACACAGCAATCCCAACAATAGTTGCAATGGCTGGGGTAGGTATCATAGGCATCGCCCCCCTACGACGGCTCACGCTGAACTACTTGCTGTATTACACATCCACATGAACATATCACATATATCACCACATCTGGGATCCATATAAAACATTTCACAACAAGCAACCCCACGGGCTGGATACTCAAACAGGAATCCATGATTCCATAACGCAGCCTCGGCACTTACAGCGACAGATACAATGGCTGGGTTAGGTATCATGAGCATTGCCTCCTATGATGACTCACGCTGAACTGCTCGCACTGTAATACCCTATGGCCGATAACACATTCACAATGATAAACATGTATACCAAGTATCATACACAACATGAGAGAAAAGTCACTACTTTGGTTCTTCCGGGCGTGTCCTAGCGTCGGTCTCTCCCGAGTAGAGCAAATGTCAAATCCTAGAATCATAATTAAGGATGAAGAAATTATACTCTATTCCAAGACTTAATTTACTTCATAACACTTAAATTTGGTTATCATAATTGACCCTTAAGAGGCCACAAATGCATCTAATAAAAGATCTAAAAGGTTGGGAAACAATAGGTTAGAGATCTCCTTTCAAAAACTCAAAGTGCTGGAATACAGGGGTTGGCCACGGCTAGCCCTTCCTTGGGCCTAGCTGCGGCCAAAATATGGTCAGAAGGTCACTGGCCACGGCCAGCCACCCATGGGCCGTGGCTAGAATCAGGTCAGAAAGGTTTGGGCCGCAGCCAAGAAATTCCCTGATTTTTGGCTGAACTTCCAAAATTCATAACTAATTCTAGAAACATCAAAACGAGGTGATTCCAAAGCAAAATGAAAGGTATTTAAGTCCTTGTTACTAGAAAAATATGGACCATAACCAAAATTCACCACAAAATTTCAGAATTACCCAAAACTCAACACTACTCCAAAATAGAGTCCAATTTTTGTCCCAAACTTTGGCAAAGCTTAACTCTTAGTTAACAAAACTCAATGACACAAACTATATCCATTTTGAAGCTTGGGATGTGAAATTTAACACTGGAAAGTTTCATAATTTTCCAACACCATTTGATTATTTTAAACGCTTGTGTAAACTGACTGCCCAGACAGAGTTCACACAAGACAGATTTTCTAATTTTCTACCAAAATGTCCAATGGCTCCAACATTAACAATCAAGCATATTCCCACATAAATTTTCATAAAGAACACAATGGTAACCTCAAAATGACCAAAATCACAACCCAATTACATGCTTTGTTTTTGCCCAATGCACAAAACCAACACAAAGGTGTCAAACCTTACATTTAAGCTTCAATCAAATTCTATCTACCCAAGATACATCTCAAAGCATCATATCCATGACAACAACAATTCAAACACTACAAGACCCTAATTTTTGAAATTTCAAGCCAAATTTCCAGAATTTCCAAGCTAAAGCATTTGGCACAAAACTTATATAGAAAGGTCTCTTAAATTCATCTTAACAACTTTCTCAAAGGAGCTTCTTGATTCTCCAACTTCCACAATTTCTTGAAGTCTCAAACCAACACCAAATGACAAACTATAACCATAGAAATGTAGTTCTTAACTCAAGGAACAACTTTAAAGAAATGAGTTTGAGCAATGGAGGTCATTTTCCTTACCTTTTCTCAAGCTTTTCTTCCTCTATTTTTCTGCAACAATGGTGCCAAGATAGAAAGAAAAAAATGAGAGAGAGAGAGAGAGAGAGAGAGAGAGAAAATGAGAGAGGTTGGAGTGAGGAAGGAGATGAAATGATGAAGAATCACCCCTCCCTAAGCTGCCAGCCGAATTCTAGGAGGGAAGGAGAAAGAAAATTCATTTAAAAATCGTTGTTTGACTTTCTTCCTCCTCTCTCTTTCTAATCTCTTGCCACTTGTATGAATTTGGTTTGTTCTCATGAAGTAACCAACCAATTAATCACTTTAATCCCTCTATTAGCCATTTTAATTTCACATCTCATTCTCCTCTTAGTTAGTAATTAATTTCTTCCATTAATCACTAACTTATGGCTATTCTTCCAATTTCCCACTAATTATGACATATTTATTAAAATTTCCACAAGATACATTATAATTCCAATTAATTCACAAATTATTCACAATAATCATCATTAACCCTTAATTAAAAAATTGGGACATTACATTGACAACATGTTTTTCCAAAATCTTGACTAGGGCTATCTTGACATATTTTTACCCAAGGAATCTATTTGTGGGCTCAAAATTACCAAATTCAGTGTCAAATTATGAAATTACCCTTGAATGCCCCATTTTAGGGTTTTAGGGGCATTTTCTTAATTATGCTTTTTTGGGCTTTTCCGAAAAAGTGACCAACTGTAACGCCACCTATTTTTGCCTCCTGAATTCAATGGGACCATCAATTTTATGAAAATCCAATGCCTCCCCCCAGAACAGTGCTGGCCAAATTTTGACTTAAGAAAAAGGGAAAATACAACTTTGTGTTTTAACCTCTAAAGTTTACTCCTTTCCACTTCTAATCTCTTATTAAGTCATTTAAACACATTTTAACCATGATTCAAAGAAATTTGGGTAGCATAACCCCTTAGGGTTAGAACTTTCCAAATTTACAGATTACACTAAAAATTACCAAATCCAACCATGCTCTTCAACAACTAAAACATACTAGTATGAATTTGAGTTTTGTGAAGTTACCTCTTTAGTTCTTAGGCTTTCTCTCTCTAGGCATCCTCTTCTCTCTCTCCTTGAGCTCAAGATGTGTTTTCTAAACCATTGATTCCATAGAGAAGAAGAGTTTAGAGAAGATTTCATGGAATGCTAAAAGAAACTCTTAAGAAATCACCACTTACCTTTGGCTTTCTCTTCTTCCTTCTTTCTATATCTCAAGATCTCTTGAACTCTCTCTCTATCTCTCTTCTTTCTCTAGTGTTGGCCGAAAATGACAAGGGAAGAGAAAGGAAGAGTGTTTAAAATATCTTCTATTTCCTTTAATTCTTAATTCCCAAAAATCCTTCTTATGATGACACTTGTCCTTAGCCTTATGTCTTCCAAAATGGTGTCATAAAGCTCCATTAGACTTGAACTAATTTTCTTCCTCTTTTGGTTAGCCCAAAACCGTCTTCTCTTATGCCTTCCCTAACCAAATGAGCTTCTTCCAACTAATCCAACTATGTACTCAAGTATTGTACCATAATCATAATTACTATGTAAAAAAAGCATTATTTTAACACAATTAGACATGTGCTCATCTTCATCAATTATAAACTAATCCCTTTACCATAGGATAGTGACACTTGGCAAGTTTAATTCCAAAATCATTTTTCCCTCCCATTTTCTTATGCTAGGTGAATTTTTATAAGAAAAGGGAAATAGAAAGTGATTCAATATTTCCATAATTTCTTTAATTGAATTAAGCACAAGTTTTTCCAATTTCACAAATCTTGATTTATTTCACCAAGAATTTCAAATATACATTCTCCTTTATTTTCCTTAATTAATTGAAATTAACTTCAATTAATTGGAAAATAACTAATCTTGTGTTAAATTGGCAAAATTACGATTTTGCCATTATCTTTGTAATTTAATTTCCTTTCTTGAATTAATTTACTCATTTTCTCATGAATATTCACCAATTCATTGAATTTCCCGAATAACTACTAACTACAATATATTTGGTGAATATAAAATTTGGGGTGTTACACCTACCAATCCCAACATGTTGTCAATCTCTTTACTTTTCTTATTTTTATGATACTTTATCAGCACGAGTTCACACTAAAGGCTTATGGTCTATAGTTTTCTATTCCTACTATCTAACTTTCACATTTTCATATTATATTTTATAGTGAATAAAAAATCAGGCCGGACTAGCCGGTTGAACCGGTCAGTGGTCCGGTCTGGTTCACCCATTGGACCGTGAACCGGTCTGAAACCGGTTAGACTGGTTAAAACTGAGAAAATCGATGGTTCAATTGGTTTCATTTTTTTAAAATTTATTATTATTATTTTGTGCTATTTTGAGGGGAAAATAAAAGATTGTAGACCAAGATGAAGAGAAAAGTAGGTAAAGAAAGAACAAATCTAAAAAAAGGGAAGAAGATAATGAAAACAATTATTTAAAAGGATATAATAATTATAGGAAAGGAGATATTATTGCATAATTATAGGCCTTATAACTAATACTAATAGATTTTAAGCATTTTTTTCTAAAGATAATCATTTTTATCTATAGAAGTTTAAAAATATATTAATATATATATTGCCACTAATAAATTATAATATTTTAATATGCCTGGTCCAACCACCGGTTAGACCCTGATTGACCCATTAACCTTTAACTTGTGCCGTGACCAATTCATTGTCCAGTCCGGTTTTTTGGTCCTTGATATTTTATGTTGTTTATTCTCTACTTATTTTTCTAGTTTACATTATCTGTTTTTCCATATTATTTTTATTATTTTTCTTTTACTCTATCTAGTTTTATCTTCCTTGTTGCTATATTTTATTTTATTTTGTTTTTTTTGTTGTGTACTAATTATTGATATATACATATAATACACACACGGACAATGCTGATTATTTATATCTATCTATCTATAGATATTTGTATTATTTATATTATGTTTCTTATTTTTATT
Organism: Inga laurina; assembly: GCA_963855925.1. Taxonomy (NCBI): domain Eukaryota; kingdom Viridiplantae; phylum Streptophyta; class Magnoliopsida; order Fabales; family Fabaceae; genus Inga; species Inga laurina. The sequence goes on from OY979712.1 coordinate 19,977,377, forward strand.
CAGTTTATTATATTTAAAATTTGTTGCTATAATATTACGTCATATATATAAATATTTTTTAATTTTTATTACATTTTGATTATGTTGTTTATACACACACACACATACACATACATACATAATTCATATTGTTTACCTTTTCTTTCTTTCTTCATATTGTTATTCATAACGTTTTTTTTTCATATATATATATATATATAATTGTTTATTTAATTAATAGTATATAATTATATAGTGTGATCTATATGATTATGAGTTTGTCTATTGTTTATACTTGATTATGAATTTGAATTTACTTAATTTATTTTATTATAATATTCTTTTAGTTTTATTGGATGGTCAAAGGTCATAATACTCTCATCGCTTTTGTAATGGTTCTTATATAAGAGAACACTATTGGTTCCAATAAATGATGACGTGACAAGAATTTTTTTTCTCTCACACTTTTATGTATCAAAGTCCTGAAGGCTAAAGGTTTAAACATCAAATTACAGAAAAAAAAAAAACTTTTTAGCTTTGGAAGATTTTTGCTATGATCCTAAAGATCAATATTTGAAGTAATTGATAATGTATTATAGAAGGTGGATATATTTATGAGAGTGATTGTAATCGTGATCACATTACATTGGAAAGATTGACAATTGAAAGCTGATAATGTTACTTTTGTCTTGGCTAAGAAACAAAATTAATTTTCTTACCATACTTGTTGAACCAATTATATCTCTATGGTCATTAAATTATGAGCAAATTTCACAATATGACCAGAAGTCATATAGACAAATATGAATCAGTACATTGAAATTAAATGTCAAAATTTGTTATAAAACCACAAAGACCATGAGATATTACACACACACACACACACAATCACTTGCGAAGCCAAAACAAATAATCAGAAGTTTAGAAGGCTAGGCTATGTCTATTTGATATTTAATTTTTATTATTATAGTTTATTGTGATTAATTTGTGAGAGGAAAATTATTATAACTATTTGATACTGTAATATTGATAAGTGTTCATGAGTGATATATGAACTTTAGGATATACACCAAAATGTGATTATTGATCATTTTGAAATTGTGCCAAATTATTTGAAAGTTAAATTTAAATATTATGGTGTGTGGATGTTCATATAACTCTATGGTCTTTAGGATTCCAACTCATGGTTAATCTCATTATAACTTATAGCTTCCAAATTGAAGGGTTTTTAGTATTTGTTAACATAACCTCCAATTGTGCAATTAAGTTTTATTCTCTTCTTTATGTATTTTTAATTTTTAATTTTAATAAATGCTTTGTGTGTAAATATTATTTATACATGATATGATATATTTGTGTGCATATATATATATATATATATATAGGAATTAAACAAGCTTGTCGTTTTTGTGATTAATGGAGTTTATACCATGTCAAACTCTAAGCTTGCCTCTATTTTCTTCTTGGGATTTTTGCTGCTATGTTTTTTAACAGATTTCCCACAAACATACAACTCATATACATCAACATGAAGATACATTCTTCCATTGCTAACCCCTACTTTTCATTTTAATGTTGTCTTCTATCTCTTTTCCCCTTCTTATTTGAATAAATTCAAATGAGATGTGAGTATTATTTGTATATAAATTTCAGATATTAATCATGATATGAGACATATATACTATAAGTACATTAATTTCATGTGACATTTGTGGAAAAATCGTATATGAATAGAGATAATGAGAAGCTTTTGGAGGAATGGAAAGGGTTTTGCAGGTTATTGAGCCAAATAGGCATGTCCCTGTAAATTGGTGTCCATGGGATTCACAATTATTGGATTTGCGAAACTTTTCGTATGAGAATGATTCAAATCCAACAATCGTGAATTCCATAGACAACAATAACAAGAGAATATCATGATGAAGGAGATCAGGGTTTGTGTAGGAAGAGCTCCCTATGGTTTAAATAGGTAAATTTAATTAGAGATTTATGAAAAAATACTTTAAATAAGAGTAGTTGAGGGAAAGAGTAGTTGGAAAAGACAAATCGTGTGAAAGTGTTATATAACAGTTTTTTCTTCAGAAATATAATTTTTCTCATTCATATTTTACGGTCAATTGTTATGACCATTAAGTTTTTGTTTTCATTGATATTAGGTTGGAAGATGAATCATTTGTAAGTGTTACATGACGGTTGTTTTGTAAGAACCATCATATTTATCACTAAATAAATGACATTTATTAACTACAACTGTTATTTTTGTGTTTTCGTGAATTCTGCCTCTTAATACATGACGGTGTGCATATTTAACCATTAAGCTTTTGCATTATATATGACATTTATTCGATGTAACTGTTATTTATTAGGCATTATATATATGCACAAATATGTAGTAGTGATGAGACCCAGTTGATTAATTTGGAAAAATTAATGAAGCTAAATAAATTACTTTAAAGTATTTATATCTATCATTTTTCCCCAAACAAATTTATTTGACTTATAAATTGATATATAATTTAATGATACATATAAGAGAGATCATGTAACATATGATATAATTAAGTAATTATTTAGTTTCCTTAATTCTCCTAAATTAGTTAACTAAATTTTTGATTAAGGACCGAAGATAGTACTTTGAAAAATCCATATTTTGTTATATATTTCCATACTTTATTTTTGGGATTTTGTCATGATTATTGAGTTTAAAATATTTTTATCATAATTAATTTTGATTAAGAGTAAAGATATTAAATTATAACTAAAAAGGGCAAAAGTGTCAAAATAATTGTAATTACTTTTAATCATTGATTTTTTGAGAAGATTTGATGTTGTATTAATTGTTTTCGATTGTAGACGCTTGAAGAAATTGGATCAAATATGAAAATGGAAGTTTGGGCTTAAATTACAAAAATTACAGTTTAACACCACAAACATTTTAAAATTGCAATTTGGTCACTGACAAAAGGAAAAAAAAGGGTTAAATAGCAAATCTACCCCAGAAGTAGACGTCCATGAGCAATATTGCTCTGGAAGTATTTTTTGTCTCAATGTCGCCCTGAAAGTTTCAAAACATAGCAATGTTGCCTTACTTCGTTAAAATGTTAACTTTGACTGTTAATTGACCTAATTATACTGAGATGGCTCTGACACCTAAGATATAATGCCATGTATTACTCCAATTACTATCCCATGTCAGCTTCACCCTCCTTCCCTTCCCTATGCTCATTTGTATCTCAGCTCTTAGCACTACCGTTTTCTTAACCTTCCAGCTGCTCCTTCATCCACTCCCTCCCCTCTCATGCTCTAGCCTCCTTCTCCCTCTTTGTGAATGTCACTGGCACGTCATATCCCAAAAAAAATCACATCTGGTCATGCGGATTACCCAAATCACAATTCCATTGATGCCTCCGCCGTGTGCTTATAGATATGAGAAATTATGAGATGAAGAGGGAGGATATGAGATCCGGGTTAAATTTCTAGATTTTCTTCTTTTTCCCTACCTCTATTGTCACCACTTTCTTTTTGAAAGACCCCTTGACCCTTAGAAACCCATGTTAGTGCAAGCATTTCACCCAAGAGGGGGGGTGAATTGAGTGATAATAAAATTTTTGAGATAGAACTAAAACTGGAAACCGATAAAGAGAAAATTAAAGAGTTAGGAAGATTTCACCGAAGTGCACACCAGGAGTTATACTGGTTCACTCTAATACACAATGACCTATGTCCAGTCCTCATATAGAATTTGAGCTTTCACTATACATTCCAAGATTTAGTGGGTTCTTGGCACCTCGGTACACAGTGGTCTATTCCTCACTTTGAATACTCGCTTCCCCTTACACAACGTAAATAGATACCCACCTTAAGGTCCCACAACCTTAAGATATCTCTTAAACAAGTGTATTGAATCAATAAATGTTCTCTCTCACAGAGTAGGTAATATAATCACTGAAGCGTATTAATACAGAAAAGAAGCAAGAGCTCAAAAATGAATATTCTTCAGTTTGGTAGTTTAGCGTCTTAACTGCCACTTTGAATGCCTTTGCTATTTGTAGTTGGAGTTATTTCAATGACCGTTGGAGACATTCTGTTTTTCCGTTACTCACTGAGCACTTCTCAGAACATTCTTTATGTTATTTGGATATAGACGTTGTGGTGAAGAGAATGTGTTGGTAGAAGCTTGGTTTAGCATTTAATGTCTCTAACACAATATCTGCTTTTCTTGGAATTCAAATATTTGAAGTGTAACTCTCCTGTAACTTGCTTGAGTATGTTAATCATGAAGGAAAAATAATAATAAACAAGATTAATGAAAATACTCAATGATTCTGTGAAACCATAGATTTTGACTTGATGCTATGTTTTTCTTGAAGTAACTAGTATTCGAATACTCTTATAGTTATTAGGATAATTTGAATCTTTTTATGTTACATACTATTCGAATACCTTCTTCGCTATTTGGATAATATTTGCAATTTTATATTGAGACTATTTGAATAAGTGAGACACCTATTCGAATAGTGATCTCTTTAAACTTAAGATGGTTATCCTGATACATTAGTTGCTATTCGAATACTTGCTTCGAGTTTGACTAGAAAATACTTTCCTTTTAGCTTTCAATATTATTCGAATAGTCTCCTTACTATTCGAATAATTTCTCATATCAATCTAATAGTCTTGATGTTGGTTTTGAAAAGCTATTTGGATATTAGTTACACTATTCGAATAGTGACTATACTTATTCAAGTAGTCATACTATTATCCGGATAATGCATTTGAAATTCACCTTAAAAATATAAGTACTATTTAGATAATGTACAGGCTATTCAAATACTTTTAGTTTAGAAAAACTTCCAACTGTTATATTAGTTTATACTACTCGTATAGTCAAAGACTATTCAAATAATATAACTATGTATCAATGTATCTCTATTCAAATAACTTATGCATTATAATGATAATTGTCTGTCTATTCGCATAGTCTGAGAGTTATCAGAATAATAACTGATAAAAATTGAGTATTACTATTCGAATAGTAAACATACTATTCGAATACTCTCTTAGCAAAAATCTTGTGAATAAAAATGCAGAGACAAATTAAACTAGACTTAGGTTTGTTATCATCAAAACTCTAAATCTAACAACCCTGTTGACCCACATATTTCTAGTTTCAAATATGTTTTATGTTTGTGAAATTAGAGTGTTCTACGTATAGAGGTTGCGATGGAATGGTTGTGCAAAATGTAATATCCCAAATTGTGGGATTAGAAGCTTGAGAATAATATAGGCAGTAATTTGGGCCGGGCTAGCGGGCCCACCTGCCTTTTTTAAACGGGTTCGGGCCACCAAAATGGTGGCTCGTTTGAAAACGGGCTCAGCCAATTTAGACCGCGGCCTGATACGGGCCAGCCCGCGGGCCCGCTTAATTTATTTTTTTATTTTTTCTCAAATATCCTTGGTCCCTTATCTCATTTCCTTTAATGATATGTTTAATTAATTCCTCATACTTTTTATGTGACACTTTTTTTCATATTATATTTATTTATTATGCTATTATTAAATTTAAAAGAAATGTATTTATATAGTTTTGTGATGTAAATAGATGAAAAAATAGGAAAGTAAGAATGAAATTGATTTCATAACACAAATGTATAAAAGAAAAGAAGTGTGATATGAGCAAGTGAAAGAGAAAAAGAGTAAAAAAAAATTGCCAGCCCGCCCCACCAAAACCTGCGGCCCGCAACCTGCGGGCCAGCCCGTTTTACCACTCCTAGAGAAAAAGCCTGAATTCAGTGGACAGCCAAGCCCCGATTTAGCTGGTGTCCAAAATCTATTCTCTAACATTTCTTATATCTTTTAAGTATTAAAGGGAATAAACTGGTGAATTAAATAGTATGGGAAATTTGTGTACAAAAAGGGAATTTATTGGAGTTACAAGAGCATGTCGTTTCATTGCTTCAAGTGAGGCAGTGAGATTGTTATGTGAATTTGAATAACCAAATGATTTTCAAAAATTATAAAATTTTACAGGGTGAATGTAGACATTCTAAGCTTTAATTTGATAATTATATGACTATATACAAAAAGTTATAATTTTTTAAATTTAGCCTAGAAAAATTGGAAAGTTTCTGAAACAACAGTCAAAGAAATTAATTCAGGGAATTTTGTGCTTCCAATTGGCAAAATTATATATTTTTCCTTGAAACTATACTCAATAAGGGTTCCATAGCCTTTGGAATCACTCCAATTCAAGGTCTACAAAATTAGTTATGATTTTTCAAAGTTTGGGCATAAAATATACCAGGAAATCCGAAAATGAGAATTACGACATAAGCAATAAATGAGGTTACATAAGCAAGCATATTTATAAAGCATATTTTACATCTTCTTCCTCCCCAAACTGACGTGAAGTTCAGCTGCAACAAGAGAGCGAACGTGAGAGATTTTTAGAGAGAGAAAGGAGGAAAAAGCTTAGAAAGAAGGTAAGTGATTTCTTCGGTAAATCGGTTCCTAACGTGTATAACTCCGTTCCTAAGCTATTCTTCTATGTATTTGAAGGTTGTGAAGCTCATCTTTGTGTGTGGGAGCTAGGGTTTGTTCGACCACCTTAAGAAAAGGCATAAGGAAGCGAAAGGTTACTCCCAAACCTTTATATATTAACTATTCTGGCTGTTGTATACAATTTAATCGATGAAATTTCACTGAATTGTCTTTGTTTGTGAAGTTGGAAAATGACATGGCCTAGGGGTTATGCTACCAAAATTTGGTCTAAATGGTGGTTTAAACCTAATTAAATAGTTAATAAAGTGGTTAGAGGTAAAAAGGAACACGTTTGCAAAGTTAAAATTAGAAAACCTCGATTTTTTCTGGAGGATACCCATATTTTGTCTAAAGCTATAAGTTGGAGTTAGAGTTATAATTTCAATGATTTCATAGTTCCATTGAGTTCAGGAGGAAACATTAGGTGGGGTTATAGTTGGTCACTTTTTCGAAAAAGCTCGAAAAGGCATAATTACGAAAATGCCCCTGAAACGCTTAAAGCAGGGTTGCCAAGGGCAATTTCATCTTTTGGCAATGAATTTGGTAATTCCAAGTCCAAAAATGGATTACTTGGGCAAAAAATATGTCAGAATAGCTCTAGTTAAAATTTTGGGAAAAGTAAGGTCGAACCGGGTCCCCAGGGGCATTTTGGTAAATTTTCACAGTAGGCTAATATACCACAATAAACACTATGATGGTGTCTAAATGGTACATTTGAAATTATAGGACCGAGTAGAGAGCCGAGTTGCGACATACTTTACGAGGCACATAGTCGAGGTGGAAAAGGTTTAAGGTAGGGAACTTACCTCTCTTGCATGTATTTGATATTTGTGTTGGTGTATTGATACATGTTATTGCTTTGCTTGATTATGTGAAACATATATGAATGATTAAAGCTCTGTTTCTGTTTATGCTATGGCCATAAGTATGTTGGTTGAAATATTGAGCACACAGATATGTCATTGTGTGAGCATAAGTTATATAATGCAAGAATGTCATGCATTAAATACTTATCTTACATGTATATTGGTACTATTTTTCTATTGAGATTCTCTCAAATCTCACCCTCCCTTACCAATAAATTAGACATGTGAAAACAAGATGTGTACTGAAAGCAGAGAAGAGAACTACATGGGAGGAATGCAATGGTGGAACTAAGATGGTAAGATGTCTCCATTTCACTTGTATAGATTTAGATACCCTAGAACCCTGTGCGGCTACAAGGTTTGTAATTATTATGTATGAAGCCCTATAGAAAATATCTGTAATCATGCACATAATATCAGTATATTTATGTTATTCCTGTGTTGCCCATCGAACTGTATATCATTTTTCGCAAATACTCTGAAAAAGGTGAAAATGAGATAAGGGTTTGACATTGTGCAAATGAGGAATCACTTCACAAATTGAGGTCCACGCGATCGGTTGTGACAGCACTCGTGCTTTCAGTTGGCGATTAACCCTTAACGGCAGTTTTTCTTAAAAAAATTTTGTCTACATGATTTTTTTAATTTCTGGATTTGATTCCATTAAGGCCTCATTCTTCATTTGAATTTTGGTTATGGATTCATGGATTTGTTCATGTTTTTTGTTTACTTATTAGATTTTGCTCATCTCTCCTTTGTATTTTGATATCATCTTCTTCTTAAGACCTTTCTTCTTTATTGTCAGTGGCTTTTCTTTGACATTAACATAAGCAAATACTCAATACTTAAACTGTTATCACTTGAATTGTATTTAATCAGCCATATCATCACCTGAATTGTATTTAATCAGCTATTTTAAGCTAAGTTTTCATTCTATATCTCCACCTCAGAGTTGTACAATATGGCGAGGGGCCTATAGAGGTAGAAAATAGAGACATTGCATTTGCTATTGCACTTAACACTTTGGCAACAGATGAGTTCTATTTGGGTATGGTGGGGTGTCATGGGGGACAAAAGGGGTGGTAAGGAAAAAGAGTGGTTAATGGGTATTTGAGTATTTTAACATGCTGTGATAATGAGGTGGCAGTGAGTTAGATTATTAGTTGCCAAATAGGAGTACCACGTGGGATATTAAGTCAAACAAAATGGTCAAACTTAACGTTGTTAATGGGAGAGGCAACATTGCTATGTTTTTAAACTTCTAGGGCGACATTGAGACCAAAAAAACTTTCAGGGCAATATTGCTCCTGAAGATATACTTCCGGGGTAGATTTTCTACTTAACCCAAAATAAAAGAAGACTACAAGGTATTGATTCATTTATTTAGGTCAGAGAAGAGATAAAATGAGTGAGCTTGCAATGACGAAGAGACAGAACACCGTGAAGATAATCCACATACCATCACCTTCATTTTCATGTACTCACGTCCTTCCCTATCCTCAGCGACCATCCTTCCATTATGTCCTGCATCGTCGCCGCATTACCGATGCAAGCTTTAAATACTAGAACAGAGAGCACTGCGAATAGTGGGAGAGATCGACCATTACCACTGTCGCCTTCCTTCTCCATCTCACCTCGACCTTCACTCTCATAGTCTTCTTCACCTCCCATTCCCTTTTATTCCATTTTCCTTCACTCTTTCAGTGGCTGCGACATTGGAAGCATATGGTAAAGCTTCCATAGAGCATATTCTTAGCTGAGTACTCTATTCTCTAGGGCAATGATTTTGGAGGTTCATTGGGAAGTGTTGTTTATCCAATTTCTTACTCTTTCCATTGTAATAGTTGAATTCTAGGTTTAGGTTTGATTATTATGATGATTTGATGTTTTGTATTGCGGTTTTATATAACTTGGGAGATTTGATATATTTGGATTTGATTTTTGTGCGCTTGACACTGAGCTTCATTAGTAGAAAATTCTTACAATTGACTTGGTATAGCTTATACTTGAGATTGTTATGAACCATAGTATGTTAGTAATCTAAGGGTTCTTGATTACTTGTGCTAATGCACTTAATTGATTCCAATTGCTAGATTTTTTACTTGGGTTTTGGTTGGGGGAATTAGACCTTGCCCGGTGTGGAGGTGTCCAATTAACTTAACTCAAGCTAGTCTAAAGGATCTTTTAGGCATATTTGATTGAACTGGCTAACTCCCCTATTTGAAGCAATGATAGCCTGAGTTATTGCATTAGAGAATTATCCATTCCATTAATCCATTTCATTCCTATATCCACTCATTTCAATTTACTATCTATCATTAAAAGAAAAATACCAAAAATAGTAGTTTAGGTTGCATTTAATAATTTTTGTGAAGTGTTGTAGAATGAAAACCCCAAACTTTCTTCCTTGTCAATTTCATGTTTTTATCACTTAGTTGGCTTAGGAATCTAAATAAAGTCTCCTCAAAGTAAAATGACATGAGTTGTGCTATATTGTATTGCTTGGATTTAATTGTTGATTGTGGACCCCAAGTCGCATGACAAAGGTCTTCTTTAAATTTCATCATTGCCGGGGAGTCCTTTTTAACTCTTTGGTTAACTACGTGTCAATTTTCTTATGGACTGGGGGTGCTTGTGTGAGTTTGTTAGAATTTTAGTTTCTAGCATGTTTTTTATTTGTCTTTTTTGACATGTGCGTATTAGTTCTCCATAGCATTTTTCTTGCATTTGCATAGAAAATTTAAAAAATTACTCCATACATAGATAGTTGCATATAGACAGACACATACATACACTTCATAGCATCCATTGCATTTTGCATTGTTCTCTTTTCCTTCAAGTTCCTTACTGCTTTCATTTGGTCCTCTCACTATCTAATTGTTCTGTTGGTGTTATTACCATCTTATTGGAGAGTGCCATTTGCTTTTGAGCTTCTTGAGTTGACTCCTCATGCTTTCAGGTCTCAATTGTATGTTGAGTAGTTGGTTTAAAAGCTTTCATGTGCATGTTAGAACTTGATTTGCTTTCATTTACTTTTGAAACTTGATTTGAAACTATTCAGCAAGTTGCGTCTGATTTGATTCTTATTGCACCTAAATTTTTGGCTAAGTTGTGTGTGAATTTTTGTGCAGAAATTGTTGTTGTTATTGCCTTGCTTAATTACTCTTATTGATGTCTTTCTTGAGAGTATTTTGTATTGTTGATTGCTGAGATTTTTGCCACCATTTTGCTGCTGCTTGATGGTAGATGTGAAGCTGCTATTCTTGTTTAGTGGACTTGCCTGAATCTAATAGTTGCTGCTGTGTATCATCACTCCGTTTTGTGTATGATAGGCACCCAAGCACCTTGGAGAACCACATCCCAAAAGCTAGTTATTGAGGCGGGAGAGCCAAGGCACTTATGTAGCCCATCAAGTAGCTCATACTATTTGATGTGGGATTTTGGCAGCCCATACTACCTTGGTTCCTATCAATACACCCTCCCCAAAAAGCTGACGTCTCGGCGGCTCTACTCTCTGGCACTTCACTCGGTGCTTTACTCAATCACTTGTTGGTCAGCCTCTTCGGTCTGTAGGTAGCCCTCTCCGGTCCACTAGCCACCAGCTCTAATTTCAAATAATAGGCACCCAAGCACCTTGGAGAACCACAATCCAAAAGCTAGCTATTGAGGTGGGAGGGCCAAGACACTTAAGTATCCCATCAAGCAGCCCATGCTATTCGATGTGGGACTTTGACAGCTAATACTACCTTGGTCCCTATCAATAAACCCTCCCCCTGAAAGCCGACGTCTCGGTGGCTGTTCGGCACTTCACTCAACGCTTTACTCAATTTAGCCCCTCCAGTCAGAACCCTCTATAGGTAACCCTCTCCGGTATGCCAGCTACTGACTCTAATACCAAATGATAGGCACCCAAGCACTTTGGAGAATCACACCCCAAAAGCTAGCTATTGAGGTGGGAGAGCCAAGGCACTTAAGTACCTATCAAGCAGCCCATTCTACTCGATGTAGGACTTTTACAGCCCATGCTACCTTGGTCCCTATCAGTGCATAATTGCATTATCTATTATGCCAAGAAGCTTGCTATATGTGGTTACAAGTTTTTGACTTTGTCCATTAATTAAAAGCTATTTCACCAACTTATACACTTGCACCACCTTTATACTTGTTGGTTTATATCAGATTGCCACTCTGGGTCTATATGCACTTTGAATTGCATTGAACTGTCATTTTTTATAACTTCATTCAAGCATTACTTTGAATATGTATTGGAATCTTGGAACTCCTATGAATTTCTTCTAAATCACAAATTTGTGCATCCATTTCTATTTCACATGGTGCTTGAAGCTGACTTCACTTTTTGCTATAGGAAATTTAATTTGACTTGTTGGCCTAATTTTCCAACTTGATTGGTGATACCGAACTCATTTTCATGAATTGAATTTTTCTATTTTCGAGTTGTTGGTTATTGGTCTCGTATATGTTTCAATCTTGAACTCTGCATCATATTTAGTTGTGAAAATGTTGCTGAGAATTTTGAGATCATTGAGTGTGTACGTGGTTTTTAGTGTCAAGGCCAATTTTGTAACTTGATTCTTCAACTTGTGCATAGCATGGAGCTTTCAAAATCTTCGAGCATGAAATTGTGCATAACCTGGGCTGTAAAAAATTTTTGAACTGATTTTTGAAGTGCTTGATACATTGCAAATGTGATTAAGAACCATATCTTGGATTAATTTCTGCACTTGTGTATTGTGTCTAATTGGGCCATTTTTGTTTAATCCAATAAGTGATTTTGCTATCACTGTATCTATTGAAATATATTAGTCCACCCTTAGTAGAATAGGGCCCAAGCCTGATTCAAGAAGGGTTATCATAGAGAGGCACGGGTTTATAAAGAGAAATATTCCTTTACGGTTTAATAGTTATGCCTATTCTCATGTACCTGTTCGCTTAAGAGTTATATATATTCCTATGTGACTATACATACAATATAGATAAGACATGGGATTGAGGGAGTCAGGATTTGAATAACATACGTAGAATATTGTTCTTCTCCCTCTAAAAGGTTCTCTCATAAGTGTAACATTCCAATTTTTAGTCATAGTATTTAAGTACTATTAGGATGTGGTTTATTAAGTAACTTGAGATTTAGAGTAGATCAAATGCTTTATGTGAGACCTAGAAATATAAAAGTAAGGAAAAAATAGAAAATGATTAGAAATTATAGGTAGTATATATTTATTAATATTGAAATGAATTTGATGAAATTATTTTATGATAATTAGAAATTACCATATCGGTATTTGAGTCAAGAGAATTTGCCCAAATAAGCTAAATTTTTAAGACATAATCCCATATCATATTTCTAAGGGGGGAAAACAAGAAGAAGAAAGAAAGAAGATTTAATATGACTTGATGGGATTGAATAAAATAAATTAAAATATTTTCTAAATGACTATAATTATTCATATATTCAAAGTATATGTATATATTTGAGCAAAGTACCTAAATAAAGATTAATTATTTAGGTTTTTGGAGAGTTTTTGCAAATTTAGAAATTTTTATTTACCAAAACATAAGGATAAGAATTAATATAATATTCTATATATTAGATTAAAAAAAGAAAAGAAAAGTGAGAGTAAAAGAAAATGAGAAGAAAGGAAAAGAAAAGGATAAAGTCAAAAAAAAGGTAAGACCCACATAATATTATATATTAGTCCCTCCCCTACACTTTCAAGTGTCACCTTATCCGCCCCCCCGGTGTTTTGTTGTTTAGCGCGGTGTGAGAGAGCTATTCCGCTTTTAATGGAGGTTTTAGATAATTTTAAGCTCTTTTTTGTACTCAATCTTCTAACCATAAAAAATATTTCCCCAACATTTTTCTACTCTAGAAGAGCATTTCATTACTGTAAATTTCGTAGGGAGCAAACCAAGTTTGAGGATCAGGGCTTGGAGCAATGGTTGAGTTTCATTAATCGGAGACCATAGGATTGTAGAGGTAAGTTAGTACTTAATTTTAATTAGTTTACTTCGTTGGATAGGTTAAATTTTACACTTTAGGTTGTTGAGGTTGAACCCTAAGTGGGAGAAGAGGGATTTTAGTTTTTAGAGTCAATTATTGGTTAAAATTTTGACAATTGGTTATGGGTAACTTAGAAATACTTGTTGGAAGTTGATTTTGTAGTTAAATTATAAGTTTGAGTGGATTTTCTATTTATGGAGGAATTATGGCCATTTTTTGAGGTTTTTTTTGGAATGAGCAATCTGGACATTGATTGGTTAAGGAATTATTTCAGTTAGAAACTTTAGTTAATTAGGGTCTTGTATTTAAATTTTCATGGTGATTAGACTTGATTTAAGTTACTGCTAAGTACTCGAAATTCCTACTTTGAAAAAGGGGATTTTTGAAAAATAGTGAAATTGAAAGTCGTGGATTTTCAGGCAGCTTTAAAATGTGATCTAGGATTAAATAAAATGTCATGAAATTTATAGAATTCAATTGCCAAGCTTGAATTGGAAATTCCTATAAAAATGAATAATTTGGTAAGTGAAAGATAATTATGGCTTGAACATTTGATATTAGAATTGGGAAATTATAATTTGAATTGAGCATTTGGAAGTTAATTAATGACTTAAATGAGCATAATAAAGAGGAGGAATAGGGCAAATATCATTAGGATAGTAAACATATGAACAATAGAGATATCATGAATTTTTCCTAAGGAACAAGTAAGTGAAGGTTGGGAGTATAGTTACTAATTGTTAATTGTTGCTTTGGTTATCATTTGATTGATGAATACTCACATATATTATGTACACTCTTCTTAGTTGTTGAGCATAGGGTTTCACAAGAATGGTGGTAACTTGTTTTAGCTTTGGTGAGAGGTAATTGCTTTCCAATTTATCTTGTATGCTTGTTGAGGTGATTACAAGCGTATGTTGGTATTTTTAAATGATATAATTATATGGTATAATATTTTACATATAGAAAATGTTTAGATATGAAATGTATATTTGTGAGTAAACGTTTTAGTTAAATAGGCTTAAGATTGTTTATCTTGTGATTCTAATGTTATTAATGCATAGCATTTAATGTTGAATATGAGAATAAATTATTGATGTTGAAGTTGGTGATGTTGAACTGTTGTATTACATATTGAAGTATGCTAGATTGTGTTGAGTTCTGATTATGGGAGGCTTGGTTCTCTTATACCACATGGTATAGCTGCCACTTGGCACCCAGTGACTAGCTTTAACATTTTCAGGGTCCTTGGTATCACTCTTCCTTGGCCAGGTTAAGGGTCAACTCAAGGGACTTGTAAGTTATGTAGCTTTTGGCTAGGCTACACCTCACTATTAGAGAGCTTGGTGTAGTCTTGTCACAAAGACGAATCTTGTTATGTGTTGTAGCCTATGGGTTTTGTCAACGGTTATAAGGATGGTTGAGGGAGATCAATGCATACTTAATTACTCCTTGAACTACTATTGTTCGTGCAAAAATGTTTATACTTTATATTATATGAGTTTATATTTAACCTATTTAACTTTCTTGTAATCATTCATTGCATACTTGTTAAATTGAAATTGTGGTTACTAGGGCCATATGACTCACCCCGTAGTTGATTATTATTTTTTAGGCAAGGTTCCTCATGGGATACGTTTAGGGAAGGTACTTGAGGTTTAGGTTGGCTGTAACACCATATCTAATTAACCTTAAGCTTAATGTGATTTTCAAAAATTTCTTCAAAGATGACCTCGAAATGAGTTCCTCAAATCAACAATCTAAAATAATTAAATAAGCATTCTAGATCTTTAGTTGTTTGTCAAAAGAGTGCAATTATATTCTAAGTAAATTCACATGCAACATGATGTAATAAGCAAAATTCCCTAAATGCAGCAATAAAAAGGATATAAGCAGTAACCGCTAGCTAATCGTTAAGGTAGCCAAATCATCATATGCCTTCCCAGTTGCTCCTGACCTCAAGCTCTTACTTGAAAAAATGTGAGAAGTAGCAAGATGAGACTACTGTCTCAATAACGCAATCACTATCGAACTTACCTACCGGCACCACCCGTGGGGTGCCAGGTGGGACTAACATACAAACATGTCAAGCAAATATATTAGACAGAAAGGCAAGCATATATAACAAGTAAGAAGTCAAGTAGGTATGCTAATCAAGAGCATGATCATATCCATTCATATTCTCAAAGAACATTTACTTAAAACACAACATATTGTTTCACAAAATGTCATTATGTATGATTACTATTTATCTTTCATTAACTTCTTACCATCCTTGTATCCTCCTTATTTCCTTTGATTGAACCCATGGGCTAAGTACTTTCCACATTACTGGTTTACTCTTACAAGCTCTCCACAAGTGTGACGTAGACCAGCCAAAGTACTACAGAGCACACAAGGGACTATAGGTTCTTTCATAGGGTTACTGCCATCGGGAATACTGCTTGGGGCATAGGAACACTACCCGAAAGCCCTTGGAGTGTCGTATAAGGGAATACTGCCATGAAAAATAGATTCCAGCTAGTGGTGCACAATAATGAAACTAGCGGCCTGCCACTTGGTATTCAATTTTGATAAATCACAACCCATTCACTAACTCCGCCATTTATATCACATTATTCTCAAAGGGTTTTCATATTCTCATGTTCATACATTCTAGTTTATAACATAGAATCCACATGTTTTAATATAGGCATACATTCTTTATCCAGTTAATCAGCAACATATGAACAATGTAGAATCTCAGTGCATCACATACATAACACATATACTCATCAAGTCTATACTCAAAAACACATTGCACCAGTAGTTCAATTGCCCATACAAGGCCACTCGGGAGGTATGAATCAAAAAGATACTAAAAACAGTTTAGTTTACGCATCCAAACGTGTAGTTGTCTCTAATTATTTCACAAATCAATCTATCCAATCTTATAATTCATACAAGATCCCACAAGGTGTTATTAGTGATAAAATAGCAATGCTCATAGTTTTACTCATTATAGGCGTGTGGTGTTTTTCTGAAAAACCCACGAGCAACATCTATAAGTAAGATGATAGGATCATGTTATCTGGTATTCTTTAAGTTCCAAGCAAGGAAGGTCCTTATCCTAAAGCTCAGAGTAACGAGAAATGTAATTAATGCAAAGTCTTTTAGTAACACTATATGTTTATAACTTCTCCTCCAACGAGTTGCTTAGAATTTCCTATGAGTAGGAAACATTATATTAGAATGATATTAGATTTGAGAATTGAGATCATCGGAGCGTTAGACTAGCCTTGTGTAATGTTTCTATGATCTTAATTTAGGATTTTAACCTTTAGAACCTCTACAAAACTCTTAAATCTATGACAATTCCTATTTTTCAAATAACAGATTCAATGTGTGATAAATTATTCTTACCAGAGGTATCAAATCGCAAATCCTACCATTGGTTTTTCCTAAAAAGATGTTAGCTCACAAAATTTCGAACCATCTAATGGTGGACTTAGTTGAAAACGTTGATTCTTTCCTCGAGGGTTTGTTCTCCATGTTCCAGAAATTCATTCATCTTCCAAGCTTTGTAACTCATAACCCATGATAGTAATTTATAATATAATCGTTAAAAGTGACAGATTGAATGTCTTGGATGGGCTACCCAAATTTCAGCCCAATCTAATGGTTAACTAAAACACAAATGATATTTTATTGAGGCTGCCCCAGTTGTATGCTAAAATAGAAAAGTTGCACTTTGAGTCCACCTCACTACTCCTATATATAGGCTCTAAGAACTCTCTCTTCTCCTTATTTAATCGATGTGGGACTTTTTAGTCTCTTTTATTTTATTATTTATTTACTTATACACACATAATTAAAATTAAAATTAAATACTCTCATTTAACCTTACTAACTTTATTATTTTATCTTTTCTAAAGAAATTCAATAATAATAATTGTTTAATTATATTTTTATGAGGCTTCATTCAACTATAATGTTTTTATTTATTTTAGATCTATCTTCCTTATTTAAACCATTATTCACTAAGTTATATTTACCGCTAAATGTTTCCTTCATAAGATTATCTATGAATGAAAATTTGGGATGTTACACCTTTATTTTAGTAAGCCATAAGAAACAAATATTTTATGTCACTGATCCTGCAAATAAAATATTGTCTATTGTACTTCAAAATTAAGAAACAGAGGGACAATGATCCAAGTTTGAACCTTGACGAGATATAACCTTTCACTACAAATCCACCTAGACCCAATAAAGAAGAATTGGTAGATGATGATGAATATGCTACTAAAAATGATCATTGTGAAAGAATATGGGAAAACACATAAAGTAAGACCTTAAGGAATAAAATAGTGCTAAGTAATTTTTGCTTTTAGTTTTAGTTAGTTTATTTTATTTATTTGATTGCAATTTACTTACGTCTCTCACCTTGATTTCTTAACAAGAACATAGAGGGTTCTTATGAGGGGAATGTAGGTGGCTTACCTTATAAGAAAAGGGGTAAAGGTAGCATGAAGCTACCACAGTTGGTTACACATCGTGAGGATTAAAAAATAAATTTACTGTTGGTTGCATAGTCAAAAGATATAAAGGTGTCATGCTTTCTGTCGATGCATGTGGACTTTGATGCTGAATGAATCCAACTAGTTAAGGGAGGGAAAGGTTCATTAGTTATATAGGCTATATGGGTCAAAGTAAAGTTGGCATTCTATAGCCTAAATGGACGACAATTCCACCAGATATGAAGACCATGATTTGGGAATATATTTTGCTATATAACTTTCTATCTTCATTTCTATCTTTACTTTTGTTGGTTCAAATATAATTAACTTTTGTTGTGCTTTGTAGCAAACCTACAATGTCCCGAACACCAAAGATGAAAAAGTATTAGATGGGGGAAGTTTGTGAGTGATGGAAAGATTTCAAAACCTCGCTCACCAAAGAGTACGTTTGAGAGGCAAAGAGGAATGGGGATCTATGTCAAAAGTACTTCTTTCTTGATCATGAAGAGTGGAGATTTTTTGTGGCATTATGACAAGATCCTACATTTTTGGTAAATTTTTTTATAAAAGAATAAAATGATTTATTTGAATTTATTTCACCTTACTGACTTAGTCTTCTTTATTTTTTTCCACAAAAAGTAAGTGCTAAAAATAAAGAACGACAATCTAAAAATGTTTATCAGCATTGCATGTCTTGTAAGGGTTATCAAAAGCTTGAAGAGAAAATCATGTAGTTTAATTTGCAAAATAATGTAGAAAGCATCCAAAATAGATTCTAGCATTGTTGTTTAGGCCTCGACTCCTCCCCTACATCAAAGAAAATAGAAGGTAGGGAGGATGAAAGATAGCAAATATATAAATCTAGATGTTCCTAAGGTTGCTATAAAGATTGTAAGTAGTTACTGTAAATTAAATTTAAGTGTGTTTGATGTTCCTTAAAGATTGCAAGTAATTCATTTTAATTATCGATTGTATGCTACAGGATGAACTTGAACAGCAAAGTAGCTATGATTCCTTCAATAAAAATGGAAGGATGGACATCTTAGCAATGACAATTGGGAAGCTAGATCACCCCTATTGCGTTAGAGGGGAGCCAAAGGGAGTTGGTCTCACAAGATATTTGGATGAACTTTACAACATTCTATACAAAGTAAAGCCGCCATGGAGCTCTTGGCCAAGGTTCGAGAGGAAGTTTGCAAGAGCTTGAGGTGAAACTTCACCAATCACTTTGAGAAGAGCTTTTGCACGAGCTACATTATAAGATGATATCTATGGCCTCTAGCATGCAAACCGGGCTACTTCAAATGGAATATAGATATCATGTTTGTAAATAATTCCAATTAAGTTAATATTGAGTTTTGCCTTTAGTTAGTTTAATTAATTCTTTTGTTTCTCTTACACAAGATCCCCCAGTTTTTCCCAACACAAAAGAAAGTTATAATCTACTAGCAGATTTAACACATGGTGACCATAGTCTCACACTAGATCTAAGCCCAAAATTTGGGATACTACACATGTGGCTGGATTGGTGACTGGTGAGTTGTCTGGGCTTTTGGACATATGGCACTTGAGGGCTAGGTGGTGCCTCCACATGCATCTACCCTAAAAAAACCTTGAAGGGGCTGAGGTGTTGTCTTCTCACAGTGCCAACCCAAAAGCTACTTTATGTGGAGTCTGATCTATTTGGCACCACATGTCCTTGTGGGTTCAAGATTGTGCCATGTGTATATTTACACCTCTGGAATGCGCCATATGTCTCTACAGGGCATTAGATGGCACCACATCTGTTCTGGTTTCTCAGTATTATGCCAAATATATGCTGGTGTATCCCTATATATCGGTGTACCCTTGTACATGACACCCAAACCTATGTTCCTCAAGAACATGCCAAGTGTTTGCATATGGCATAAAATGGTATAATCATGTATGCCTATATTCTCCAGACAAATGGCACCAAGCCTGTGTTCCTTTAAAAACACAGGGTGTATGTGCCTACCCTGAAAATGCCATGTGCACACCTATATCGACATATTTTATCTGACTAATTAGTGACATGTCTCATGAGATAGATGGGTGGTGTCTTCTCACAAGCCAACCCAAAAGGAAAATCTAAAGGCATAAGTGGCATCCCACGGGTAGGGGTGGAAATAGGCCAGGCCAGGCCAAGCTTTTGCCTTAACAGGCTAGACTTATTTTATATTAGGAGGGCCTGAGTGTGGCCTATAGCCTTTTAGAGGCCTTTTTTTTTGCCTGAGCCTGGCCTGTACACAGTGATAAGACCCCAAAAGAGGCGTTAGAATGAGTGTGGGATATTGTAAAGAGGGGCCGCTGCACCTTGACATTTGTGAACTAAGTAAAGTCTTTGGGGAGAATATTTCATGTGACATGGAACAATGATGATCAACCTCTTAAGCCATCACACTTCATCAGCTACATTAGCTTAACGACAAGAAATAATGTTCCTATCATGGCAAGTAACTAGCATAGGGTACAAAGAGATTACACAAGTGTTATTTGGGATAATATTAAGGTAAGGTATATATGCCTGCTAAGTACTTGCTATGTACTTGTAAAAATGTTAACTTGAATTGACTTGCAGTTTGTATATCATGTAGACAGAGATTACATCATGGAATTTGTCATCAGGAAGGCTAGCAATCATTGCACACATTCCGTCGTGCACTGATAAAGGCACATTTGTAGAATCCTGAAGATGTTGATAAGACAGAAGTTCTTGTGGATATACTATCCACCATCAAACTAGATGATTGGAGAAATTTTATCATCTCATGTTACGAGCTGACATTCTAGGTAATTGTTATTTACAATTCATAGGAAATCCATGTATTTGTTTAATATTAACTCAAGTGTTTTCATAGGAATCAAGCCAGGTGAATAGTAGGATGGTGAAGAACAATAAGTATGCATATAAAGGAGGGTGAAAAGTGTATCCTTGGATTGTTGAAAAGTTGCTGCTGAGAGTGGGGACGGTAGTAGACCTCTTAGTCATGAACTTGGGTCAGTAGCAAGGTAAAAATAAAGAGGCATGTTAATGCAATCCTCATGTGAAGGAGGTCGTTAATAAAATAGTAAGGATTAATATTAGTTCCCTATTCATGGAAGTAATGTCTTCAATTAACCGTCAATATGAACATTATTGTTAAATGCATAGCAAGCCATGTCCCAGGCAGTTGCGACACAGGGGAGCTTCCTTTCTATAGATGAAGACGTATTGGCAAAGACATTAGGGCTTGACCATCCTGGTCTTCTTAGGGGTGCCAGCTTTGGATTGACCAAGATAAAATATTATGGTCATCGAAAACCTCAAAGAAATATCTAGGATGAAAAGTATGAAAGGCTCCAAAAATAGTGTGATGAAATGCAAGAATAAATATATTTTCTCACACAAGAGTTGATGAAGGAGCGAACTAGAAAGCATCAAGGGGAAATAGTAGCCCAAGTACTAGGCAGCTTTACATTCCCGCCATGATCTACCTGAGGATTTGTAGGATGTAGAGTGTTCTGCTGATAGCCTTGGACACCTTATAGTTGCAACAGTCGACACATTCAACCGCCTAGAGGATAACATACTTTATAACGACACTATCCCTCTTAATCATGTGAAGGTGCAAATCAAAATGAACATTGATCCCCAGTATTCCTACCGTGTTCCCACTAAAGACATGGATACAATGGGAGGGACTACGAGCAACTTCGTTAGGTAGCCTCACCGTTTACTCAGAGTATGGAAGCCCCCCACTCTAAAGAAGTCGATCACTTAAAAGAAGCGCCCACCAATCAGTCCAAATGCCCCAATCAGTCTAAGTCCCCCACTTCTAAAACCGTTAGTCAGTCCAAGAAGAGGGAGTATCCCACTCCCAATGATCAATCTAGGAAGAAGTGTTCCTTATAGAATAAGACTGTTGGTCAATCTACCCGAAAGTACCTCGAGAGTTTATTGATAAGTCCTTTGCTTTAGACCCTTGTCCAATTATCCTATTTGATAGAGAGGTCTTTGTCCTTCCAGACCAAGTAGAAGCTATAATCGAAGAGCTTGTTTCTAAGATCCTGAACAGGGACATGGCAAGTTTAATGTTTGGCAACTTCTTTATGAGGTATTTCTTTAAATGTGATTGAATAGTTGGCTACTTAGAACTTTGATTACATTTTGATATGTTGGTTTCAATATTTCACGTACATGTACCATAATTACCTCGTACTCCACAGCCTTGAAGATAAATTCAAGTTCATCTAGCCTAGACCTAATCAATAACCAGAGTAATGGCATGAAGGGAGATGCCAAGCAACAGCATGTGAGGTTTCTAGGGGATGAATTCCTTAAGAGGGTGGTTGACATAAGTGACACTTACTTCTTAGTGCCTTACTTTCAAGGGTGGGAACATAATTAACTCTACTTGAATTAGTTTTTATTTATTTTATAATTGTCCTAATTGTGTGATCTATTATTTTGTTTAGGAACCACTAAATGCTCACAATCATAATCTAATGTGCAAAACGATTTGGTACTATGATTCTATGAGTGGGGTTCTAGACAAGAGACCATATATGCAGGAGACTTTCGACCAATAAGTTATTCATACATTATCTTTTATAATTTAGTTCATCTTGAATGTTTCTTTATATATAATTTTATATTGTATCTTTTTAGAGTTATCTATACTTACTGCATTCAAAATGGTCTCGAGTGCAACAAAAACAAGCTCCAGGTACAGATGCTTCTTCCAATGTTTGTGTCCGAAGGTATATATAATATTAATATATTGATACAGCCCACAATATAATATATATATATATATAATTGATCAAAAAAAATTTCTTCTCATTTCTTTATAGTGCCTAAAGCAACAGGATAAGAGCAATGATTGTAGGTACTACATGATGCAGTATATCAAGAATATTATCACCCACGGTTCTAAAAATATTGATACAATTAAGATATATTATATGCTCAATTCGTTCATATATACATTCGTTCACCTATACATTACAATATATAACTTCTATCTTGTTTGCTTTTGCAAACTGCATTTTGATGACTCCTACACGATTTTTATCAATTCACAAATGGAAGAAGTTGTTGAAGAGTTGACAACATCTGTACAACATCAATAGGAAAGAAAAAATGACTATAAATTTCTAGATAATGATGATTTATTTGTTTTAAAGTTTTGGTTTTAATAGTATATAGATGTACATGAATGACTATAAATATATTCTGATTTGTTGTATTGTTCTATATATGAATAAATGTAAATATATTGTGATTCGTTCTGTACAAATATATATGCAGGGAGATATCAAAAGCAAAAATCACCCCATTTTCTTAAAAAAGATTAGCTTCGATAAATCACAGTTGTTATCTAACGACCATTATTTATGTCAATTATATATAACAGTTGTTAAAGCAGAAGAGTTATGTATGATACAAGCATTACCATATATATAACGGTTGTTAACGCTTGCCTGTTAATTATTATCATAGTAATGTGTATATCAAGGCCTCACAAAGCATTAATATATAATGGGTGTTGTATTATAACTATTATAATAGGTCTGAAATAAATAATGGTTCTGAACCATAATGTATCTATGCTTAGCTTTTATAGCACAAGCATATAGGATAGTTCAAAATCATGATGTATGGCAATTAATCACCATAATATATCATGATTTTCTGTGATAGTGAGCATTAATTTACATACATTCATATCGTTATTATTGTGAACCAGCTTTTACTTGTAGGCCTAAAAGTAAGTAGCTATTTGCATTGATTCACTTTTGTAGGAGGATTTCTAATTAAACCACCAGGCATTTACAAATTGATTGGTGAGAATTGGTTTATATACCTTGAATACATATGTACATAAAAAAATAAGCCGATTTTTACCCAAACATTCATATTTTAGACCACAGACAAAAATTCAAATCTATTTAGAAATATACCTTGGGTATGCATTATTTAACTAGACAAATATATATTATAGGATTTATAGCTGTATAGAACAATATTGTTAATATCAAGTCCTTTTGCACAATAATATTGCTCAAATAGAGGAGAATTTTAAGCAGTTTTCCCTTATATATTGCAATCCAGAACCTAACCACCCACAAGTTGGTCAGAAAAGTTATAGATGAACAAATAGATAAAAGTAAAATTGGGAATATAAGCTAGATTTGTGGTTAAATTTGATTAGCGTTATTGTAGTTTAATCATTAATAAATCAATTTATAGAATTTTGGTAAAATTTGGTCAAAACTATTTACTATTACTTAGTATCATTGTCATAACTCCGCCTATGTTTATAACCGGTCCTAAGCCCGGGTAAACGAGGAGGGTTGTGTTAGGCCTTGACAACCAATGTAAAACCTTGTCGAATCTCTTAAGAAAAAAACATGGATCAACAAAGAAATTGTGCTAATGCTAGGTCATTGCCTGTATGTAATGCATTGTATGGCTCAAGTATAGTGAGAAGTGAGCAAGAGCCACTACATCGTCATGCGGATGTAGTGTTAAATGAGCAAAGGCTACGCTTTCTTTTGAATATAGGCGGCTAAAGAAGTAGTTCATGAGAGCAAGATCAGATTTGGCACTTGGAATGTTAGAACTTTGAATGCCAAATCTATGGAGGTGGTGGGTGTAATGAATGATTGAAAGATTAATATCTTGTGCCTTCAAGAAAGTAAATGGGTAGGAGAAAGGTCTTAGGAAATTAATGGTTTTAAGCGTTGGTACACAGGAAAGGTGAATGGGAGGAATGGTGTTGGTATCATCTTTGATATGAATGGAGAAAGAACGTGGTGGAAGTTAAGAGGGTTGAGGACATAATTGTTTCCTTTAAAATGATTGTTGGGAAGGATATTATAAACATTATCGGTGCATATGTACCTAAAGTAGGTGCAGAAGCACATCTTAAGGAAAAGTTCTGGGAAGATATAGAGGGGCTAATTCAGAGTATTCCACTGACTAAAAATATTTTTATTGGAGGAGATCTTAATGAACATGTTGGTAAGGAGGCAGGACCTCATGTAAGGATTCATGGGGGTTTTGGATTTGGGGTGCTCAATAACGAAGGTAAATATATTATTGATTTCTCACTTGCATACAACCTCAAGATTGTCAACACTTGCTTTAAAAAGAGGGAGGATCATTTAATAACATACAAGAGTGAAGCTGCCAAGACACAGATTGACTTCTTTTTGGTTAGGAATTCTGATAGAAGACTTTGTACTAACTATAAAGTGATCCCTGGGGATGGCGTAACAATACAACATCGGGTTTTGGTCCTTGATGTGAAAATTAATTGTGTAAAACAAAAGTGCTGGTAAGTTCTAAATCTAAGGGTTAGGTCGTGGCAATTTAAGGGGAGAAGCGGGAGATTTTTCAGAGAACTCTTTTGGTGGAGGGGGAGTGGGAGTTACAAGGAAGTGCTAATATCATGTGGGAGAATATGTCTAAAAAGATCTTGAAGGTTGCTAAAACAATTTTGGGAGAATCAAAAGGTTTTGTTTGGCAAGATAAGGAGACTTGGTGGTAGGATGAGACTATTCAAGAGAATGCCAAGCATAAGAAAGAGTATTTTAAAGTAATACACTTGTGTAATAATGTAAAAAATTGGGAAAGGTATCATTTGGCTAAAAAGGAGACTAAGAAGGTAGTAAGTAAAGCTCGTAATAAAGCATATAAGGAGTTTTATAAGGGGTTAAGGACAAAGGTAGGAGAGCATAAGATCTTCAAGATTACAAAGAACAAGGAAAGAAAATTGAGAGACTTGGACCAAATGAGGTGTATAAAGGATGAAGAAGGCAATACTTTGGTTACTGATGGAGATATTAAGAATAGGTAAGAAGCCTAATTTTATAAGTTGTTTAATAATGGAGGGGGATGGTCGCCTTATGATTGGGAAGATTTGACAACTCGAGAAGGTGATCTTAATTTGTCATTTTACCGTAGGATTTGATTTGGCTAGGTTAGGGAAGCTCTTAAGAAAATGAAAAATAGTAAAGCTATTGGACCTGATGGTATTTCTTTTGAAGTTTGGAAATGTTTAGTTGAAGAGGGTATGTTGTGGCTCACAAAATTATTTAATGAAATGTTACGATTCAAGAAAATGCCAGATGAGTGGAGAAAAAGTACTTTGACTCCTATTTATATGAATAAAGGGGATATTCAAAATTGTGCAAACTATAGAGGAATCAAGCTTATGAGTCATTCAATGAAATTATAGGAAAAGGTGATTGAACATAGGTTGAGGTTGGAGACTAATATTGCTGAAAACCAATTTGGATTCATGCCGAGAAGGTCTACAACAAAAGCGATTTATTTATTAAAGGGGGCTAATGGAAAAATATAGGAGTAAAGGAAGAGATTTGCATGTGATTTTTATTGATTTGGAAAAAGCATATGATCGTGTGTCAAGAGAGGTACTCTGGAAAGCCTTGGAAAAGAAGGGAGTGCGGTTTGCATATATCAAAGCCATTCAGGACATATATGAGAGGGTTACAACTAATGTTAGAATGCCTAGAGGTGCAACAAAGTACTTTCCTATAAGGATTGGCCTACATCAAGGATCAGCTTTGAGCCCTTATTTATTTAACCTAGTGGTAGGTATTCTAATTGAGCCTATAAAAGAGGAGATCCCTAAATGCACACTTTTTGTGGATGATATAGTTCTGTTGATTGAATGCAGGGAGAAAATTAATTTTGAACTTGAAATATAGAGACAGAGTTTGGAAAGAAAGGGTTTTCATCTGAGTAGGAGCAAAACTAAATATATGCATTACAAGTATGATAAGAGATAAGGTCAAAGCGATGTGGATGTTAAATTGGGGGGCAAGTTATTCTGCAAGTGACAAAATTTAGGTATTTGGGATCAATTATACAACAAGATAGTGAAATTGATGGAGATGTCAATCATATAATTAAAATTTGTTAATATTTATAACAATATAATATAATGTAAACTGAAGTTAATTCACACGTATAGCTGAATATTGGAAAAAATATATTAATAAATATTAAATTTAAATTTAAATAATAAATTTTTTGAATAAAAAATATTGATTTGATGTGAGACCCAACCTTGTC
The DNA here is from genome assembly GCA_963855925.1 of Inga laurina. Lineage (NCBI taxonomy): Eukaryota > Viridiplantae > Streptophyta > Magnoliopsida > Fabales > Fabaceae > Inga > Inga laurina. The sequence continues at coordinate 20,004,386 of OY979712.1, forward strand.
CCAGACCTATCATGTCAACCATTCATGCATTAATTTCACCCCTGTCACATTCAATGGCCACCGTGCATAAGCAGACCCTACTTCTTTCATTACAAAATTTGTCAAAATTTAATTTTCCTTTTATGGTTCTTTCATTATAATGATCTCTGTTATGTGAAAAGGGGAAAAAGAGGAAATATATACTCTTACTCTGATATTCTTATCGGCTTGTTTAATGAATTTAGTAGTATGGTTACTAAGTGCATGTTTGGCATAGCAGTATGGCTCATAGATGCATGGTGTGTGTTTGGATAAACAAAAAAAAAAAAAGAACTTTTATACTTAAAACCATAGTTTGTTAAAAAATCATCCAAACACTTTAAAAAATTGGAGAAGTACTTTTTGGTCTAAATCCATAGTTTTAAGTTCAAAACCATGGTTTTACAAAAAGCTATTTTTTTTCTCTTTTTCTCTTTCCTCTCTCATCTCTTCCCTTCCATCTTTTCTCTTTCCTCCTGCTTCTCTTTCTTCTTCTGACACTTTATTAGGCCTGTTTAGTAAACAAAATTGAAGGCGAGAGGAGGGAAGATGCCAAACTTCCCTGGCTTAAAACGTGTTTGGCGCTCCAACAGTATTGGAAGATTAGTTCCCACCTCCTGCCATGTTCCCTTAACATGTTATCTTTAGATCCCTCCAAAAATGGTGGGATCTTAAATTGTTCTCGGGAGAGTGAAATCGTAAGATGAAAATGCCCCTAAGAGGCAGAGCATTCATGAGTCGAAGAACGAGCTGAAGGCCAAAAATTCCAGTTGAAGGTAATTTCTAGTTTGAATCTGAGTGGTTTCACTTCATGAGTTTTGTCAATGCTTCGAAGCTTTGAATACGAGTTTTGAATCACCGACTTGATAGCTCGAAGAAGATGAGGATTGATTTCTGGTGAAGCAAAGTTTCTGACCTTCTCTATCAAAGACATTGTCGTTGTCTGCCAACCCCTTCGCTGATAGCACAAAGATAAGTTCTTTCAATCTCGAAGCTTGTCGAGAAAGACGATGAACAGTACCATGAGGAAGACGATGAATAGTGAAGATGAGGTCGAGTTCGAACTGGGATTGTTAAGTTTTATCTGGGCTATTAAGTTTGAACTGGGATTTTAAGTTCGAGCTTAAACTTCTGTGAAGTCTAGGGTATTTTAGGTTTTTCACACAATCTTCCCACTTAAACCACTCCTTTTCTTCCAACCAAACATCTTATCTTCCTTCAACTTAGGTTCCTTCCCATGTCTACCAAACAAACTAATTTTTAAAGTTCCCTCTCAATCTTCCTTCCTTTCCTTTCCCTCCTAAAATGTTCCTTGTACCAAACAAGACCTTAGTTGTTTTATTATCTGCTACTTTTTTTTACCCACTATTTGCTACTATTTTGCCTTCCTATATGTATACATATATATAATTTGCTAGTCTATGCTAATATGAAGATGATGGGTAATGCTCATAGAAAAACAAAAGGAATCCAGGAACTTTTAATTACTATTTAAAATGTACAATTTATTAATTACTATTTAAAAATGATTTGTCTCTATAATTTATTAATACATATATGTTGACATACTCTATTATTGACAATCAGTGAAATCTAAGTGTATTCCTACTCTGAACTTATACTTTGATGTTTTGCAATAGATTATTTTATATCATTACTATTTATAAATGATTTTTTATAATACAATTTATTAATATGCATATATATATATATGTACGTATGTATGTTTGATCTATTTTTTTTATATTACATAATTGACTAATGTTATAATTTTAAAATTTTTTATTTCATTTTTTGTATTTATTATGCAATTTAATGTTAAATAATACTTAAAATATAATCTTATCCTTTATATGTAATTATCACAAAAGTTGATATCCTTTTTAGTAATTTGACCAATGAAAATGGTGCTTCAGACATAATATCCAAACACTATCATTTTATCAAAATCACTTTTTTCCTATAATCTATTCTGCTCATAATCTGTTCTTTAAAAGCTATTCTACAAAGCTAATCTAAATACACTCACGATAATAGTGGAAAAAAGAACTTCAAGGAATTTTAGGCGTTGGAGTTTACGGTAGGCATGATTGTGCTTTTATGAAAAAGTCATAGTAACTTATAAGCTCAATTTGGTACTTTTATGATAGCTGTGGGAGAGAAAGCAGTGATTATGGAAGAAAAGGAGCTCTTTGGCATCTGAGAATTGGGAGAGTGAGATTGCTCTTGATACATGGTACCACTCTGGTCCTATTTATAAGTCTATTTGACAAAAAAATTTGGTCCTTATTATAAGTCTAATTTTAGGATAATAAATGCATTTGTTACATTTTTTGCCCTCATTGATTGCAATAAAATTTTTTTTTTCAAAAACAGCTTTTTGAGAGGAAGCTCAAAAGTTTAGCTTTTGCAAAAAAAGTCACTTCAGCCACCTTTAATCCAAACACAAATCACATTTATAATCTGACTTTTATAAAAGTCAGATTAAAAAAAGTAACTTCTGCCACCTGTAGTGCCCCAAATTTTGATTAAGGGCTAATCATGATTATTGTGGATAATTATGAATTTAATTAGAATTATTATGTGTTTTATGGCAATATAAATTAATATGTCATAATTGGAGAAAAATTGGAAGAATGGAATCATTGGCCATAAGTTAGTGATTAAGGGAGAAATTAATTACTAGCCAAGAGAAAATGAGAAGTGTGATTAAAATGGCTAATAGAGGGATTAGAGAAGCTAAATGGGTGTTCACTTTATGAGAACCAATAAGATTGTGACATGTGGCAAAAGTTGGTGTGAAGGTTGAGGTGTTGAGAAAGTCAAATGTGTAATATTTTAAGCATTTCTTCTCCTCTCTTCCCTCCTATTTGGCTGAACAAGCATGGGGGAAATCTCATCATTTCCTTCATCTCTTCACTCTTCTCTCTCGTTCTCTCTCTCTTCCTTCCATTTTCAGTAGCCATTGGAGTATAGGAGAGAGAAAGAAAAAGCTGGAATTTAAGGTAAGATGATGACCTCTAATGCCAAAGTTCACTTCTTTAATATTATTCCTTGAGTTGAGAGCTGCACTTTGATGATTATAGTTTGGCTATTAGTGTTGATTTGTACCCACACGAAATTTTAGAGGTTGGTAAATCAAGAAATCTCTTTGGTAAAGTGGAAGAGGTAAGTGAGACTAATCTATCTATCTAAGTTTTATACCAAAGGGTTTACTTTGAAATTTCTAGAAATGTTGGCCTTTGATCCAATAATGATAACCACTGGGCTTTTGGCATGTTTTTGGCATAGTAATGGTATGTTAGGAATGTATATGGATAGATAGGATTGATTGGGAATTGAACGATTGAGTTTAGTGATTTTGGAAATTGGTGATTTGTGTTGCCCAAAATCAAAGAATGATAATGGAGTAGGATTTAGATAATTCTAATAATTCCTTTGAATTCCTTGGATGTTTTTGTGTGGGAGTAGCTTTGGTAGACGTTTTGGATCTATTGGGATCATTTGGGCAAGTGTTAGGAAATGTGGTCAGTTTTGCTGCATTTTTTGATTTTTGATAAAATCACTCGAGTGAGGGTGAGTTCACTTGAGTGCATTAGTATGTTTTCCCTTTCTGCTTCCAGTTTCGTGTTGTACTTCCATAGATAAAGGCAAGAGTGCACCTTAATACTTGCAAGTGTTAAGCTGTCACTCGAGTGCTTTGTGCTCCACTCGAGTGCTCATGATCCTTGAGAACTTTTGGTGCTCTCAGGTCTTCACTTTCTAAGCTTCACTTCCTAGTGCTCGAGTGAGCCTTTGGCTATCACTCAAGTGAGGTCTTATGTGCTCGAGTGTCCCTGTCTCATAGAAAGTTCTTGTGCTCTCGGGTGTTCACTCTTTGTTGTTCACTCTCTAGTGCCTGAGTGTAGACCATACCATCACTCAAGTGAGGTCTTCTTCACTCGAGTATCCGTACAATATCACTTGAGTGAGGCCATTCTCACTCGAGTGTCTCAGTGAAATATTGCAGTTGTGTGCTTTCAAAAGGGGGATCTTTGGAGATAGTCTTCCAACCCTTTAGAGCTATTGATAGAGTTATTTATGGGTACTAAAAGAGCAATAATGATAAGCAAATTAAGTGTTAAGAAGTCATGGGGAGTTGGAATAGAGAATTGACTCTTTGTCCCTAATTATGAATATAAGATTTGACATTTGCCCTACTCGGGAGAGACCGACGCCAGGACACGTATTGAAGGATCAAGGTAGTGACTCTTCTCTTATGTTATGTATGATACTTGGTATGCATGTTTATTATTGTGAATGTGTTATTGGCCATAGGGCATTACAGCACGAGCAGTTCAGCATGAGCCGTCGTTGGGGGCAATGCTCATGATACCTACCTTGGCCGTTGTATCTGCTGTTGTAAGTGCCGAGGCTGCGTTATGGAATCATGGATTCTTGTTTGAGTATCCAGCCTGTGGGGCTGCGTGTTGTGAAATGTTTTATATAGATCCCAGTTGTGGTGATATATGGATATGTTCATGTAGATGTGCAATACAACAAGCAGTTCAGCGTGAGTTGTCGTAGAGGGCGATGCCCATGATACCTACCCCGACCGTTGCAACTGTTATTGCGATTGCTGTGTGTTGTATAGATGATTTACTTTCATGCTTTGATGTTGTGTATATTATGAGTGATTTGTTACTACGGGGATTCTTTAGAATCTCACTCTCCCAAAAACAATTTTTAGATTGGGTCGAAGGATCAAAAGGGAAGCGGGTGACGAAGATGCATAGTACCTAGTTGTGGTTCGGTACCCAACAAAGGTATATCAGAAAATCCTAGTTGTGGTTCAGAACCCAGCCAAGGTATATCAAAAATCCTAGCTATTGTCGGTGACTCGGCTAAGGTAATTATATGTGAATCGAATTAAACTTTCATTTTTTCATAATGTGGTGCATTGCATATTTAATTTTCATATTTTATATGTCGATCGTATGTCTCTACGGGGATTATTCGGAATCTCACCCTTTTTTGAAAACAAACATCTCAGCAGGTGCCAGTGGGTTGAAAGGTAAATGCGTAGACGTTGGGAAGTGATTGGCACGTGTCTTGAGGCAAGGTTTAAGTCGGTGGTTATAATTAGTCTATTCTTAAAATATTTATGGAATCTTGTAATTATTGAAATTTATATTTTGTATTTTGTTTACAAACGACGTTGGGATTGTAAACGAATACTTTTATCAGCATAATTGTACTTTATGTATGCCTATGAAATTCCATTTTTATTACTCTTCGATTATCGAAATGGAAATAGGTGTTGACATTTTTGGTATCAGAGCTAATAAGCGATTTTGCCATTATCAGAATTGTATACTGATATGGTTTTATTTGTATGGCGAGAAGATAACGTGAGCAGTCTGAGTGCGCCTATACTTATAGATATTCCGAGTGAGCTTGTAATCATGATTAGTAGTGACAGCAAGGCGACATTGAACCAGCGTGTGATCAAAAGACAGCCGATGATCGATTACTTTGGATACGGCGGTATGTGTATGCGATACACAGCATGGAAGAGCGTGCTGAGACTGCCAGTGTACGGTCTAGAGCCAAGGCTGGCATTTCCAGGAGTGACAGAGGTTGGAGAAACTGGATATGCGCCAGGCGAGTGCCCAGAGTAGGATTCTGACTATGAGTCAAAGGAGATGTCAGAGGACGAGCAGAGCGACACTGAGTCCCAGGCAGAGCCGATTCATGTGCCGTACTATTTACAGCCAAACATGGAGCTATCATACCTCCTCAAGGCCAAGTATTACAGGGCACTGCATGAGCATTGTACCCTGAGAGACTAGTACACCGCATTCCTTGACTGCGTAGAGGCATTGTACCGACTGCAGATATAGTTGGGGGTTACGATGATCGAGGAGTGATGGGTTCTTTCCTTAATGTACATCTTCCTAGACACAGCATTCTGGAACAGAGAGAAGAACCTCATCGTTGAGCAGAGATCCTATGGAAATAAGACGTTTTGGCGTTATGGCCAGCCATATGGTGATGTACCATGCCCAATTAGGTTACGGATTTGCTACAACTACCGAAAGCTAGGTCATTTTGCTAGAAATTGCCCACAACAGCAACAAACCAAGGAACTTAGCTCAAAAGCTCGGGGCAAAGAGGTGATTACTCATGAGAAGGCACAATGGTCGCTTGAGATGACCCCCATTACACACTAAATTAATGAATATATTTTACGAGTAGTATTGGTATTAGGACTTACTATACATATTGATTTGACTATGTGATACATTTAGGGTTGAATGTATATGAATAGTTGTATAATTTGATTTTGATCACATCTATGGGTGTGAAAACTTGCCCTAATTTCTTAATTAGAGATATAAGTGGAGTATTTGAATAGAATTGTTGACTAAAGTTAAATTGGCATGTGATAGACTTAGTGTTGATGTTCTAATTAACTTGAGGAGTATAGAAGAATGTGAGAAACACATATGGGTGGTACTAGGAGTCAAATGCAAGCTCTAACTTTAAGGGATTAACTTACTGAGTGGTATGTGGTGATGTGATATGTGTGGTCTATGATAAGATAATCTAAGTGGTGTGACCTGTATGGTCCAAATAAGGTGACCTGTATGGATTTCTATGTGTTGACCTATGTAGTGAACTGTATGGTCTTCTGTGTGGTGACCTGTATGGTCTTCTGTGTGAAAATATATGTGATCTTTGTATAATCTATGTGGTATGTAATCTCTGTATGGTATGCGATCTGTGTGATGTAAATTGTGTGATAGGTGATCTGTGTAGGTTGTAGTGCGATATGTAGGCAGAATGGCAATGAGAATAGTTCTTGATAGAACAAAGGTAGCTACGAGATAGGGTCTCAAGATTGAGACAGACAATAAAATGTATGAGTGGCTTTTGGTTTTCTTATACAATGAGGGTAAAGTATCCTGATGAAAGAAAGAATTGAACTACCTGATATCCTACGAACCTGAGGCTTTACTAGGAGTCTATTGGTGAATAACAAATAGTTTGTTGAAAAGATAGGGAATTGTGTTTTGACAGCCTGGTAGTCTGAGGAATTTTCTGGAAATTGCTTCGGAGGATATGAATGGGCTACCTTAGAAAGGCTAGTAAAATTAGTAAGTATGTATAAATTCCTATACGAATAGAATATGCCTGCACCCATGATTGTCAGAGTTGTCATAATCGATGTAGGTATGAATGGCATAATGAATGCCAAGGGACATGAGTCACTAGTGGACTTGATTGTCTACTGTTGCATGGCTAAATGGCTTAGCGGTAATCTTCGAGATCTGGTTGATTGATGATCTATTGGTGAACTCACTGAGTAAAATGACACGTGAGTAACAATTGCCAATAGAATTGAACATGGTGAGAGGAAAAACAACTCTATGCTAAGTTGAGTAAATGTGAGTTATGACTTTCAGAGGTAACATTTCTGGGCCACGTAGTCTCATAGCAAGGGATCCTGGTAGACCCTAGTAAAGTGGAAGTATTACTAAACTGAGAAGACCGAAAATTGTGGTTATGATACGCAGTGTTCTGAGTCTTGTTGACTATTATGAGATGTTGATATCAAAATTTTCCTGGATCTCAACATTATGCCTGGGATGATGATAATGAGAGGAGCTTCAAAAAGCTGAAATGAAAATTTATTAAAGTATCAACATTGATAATCCCATATCTATAGTGGACCTTTGTTGTCTTCACTGATGCCAGATGGCATGGATTGGGAAAGGAATTGAATCCCAGAGCGAGCGAGCAAAGATTGAGATGTGTGTATAATCAAAAAGAGTAAAATATGACGTGATGTAAGTGGATAGACTTGTTGAAAGATTAAGACCTGAAATGTAAAAGTTGTCTAGGGCAGGCTAATGTTGTCATTGATATGTTGAGCCGTAAGATAGTACAGATAGCAGATATGATGAATTATGAGTAAAAAGTCAATCGAGGAAATTTAGGGATCTTAGTCTGTATAGGTAGATCTTAATCAACGGCAATGATGTTAATAAGATGTACATAGAAGGGTTACCTGGGAGTTTATGGCTATGAACGTGTAGCAAATTTTGGAGATGAAATTTATTTAAATGGGAGAGAATCTTAATACCCCAAATTTTATTCACCAAAAATATATTGTGATTATTTTATATATTCAATAAAATGGTGAATATTGAAGGCCAAAAGAATTAAATATTGAAAATTTAAAGGTGAACAATGTTTTCAGTGAAATCACTTGAGAGATAGTGAGTTTGTTATATAGTTTTAGAAGACCAAATGATGAGAAAAAAATTATGAAATTTTACTGGATGAAAGGAGACATCCTAAGCTTTAATTGGATATGTCATATGAATCAATTGAAGTTATGAACAAAAAGTTATGACCATTTAAAAATCAGTCAGGAGTGAGGTCTATGGTTGGCCGTGGCCCAAAAGGCTGAACCAAAACCTTCTGACCATCTTCTGGCCGTGCCCCAAGAGGGGTTGGCCGCGGCCTAAGGTGGCTGGCTACGACCCAAATGTTTCTAACCATTTGTTGGCTGCGGTCCAAGATGGGGCTGGCCGCGACCAACCATGCAAAATTGGCATTTTGAGTTTCTAAAAGAAGGTCTTTGGGTAAGTTTCTCCTAACCCTTTTGGCATGAATATAGGCTTTTAGAAGGCACCTAAAGAGTCTAAATGATAACCGACTTTAAGTATGATGAAAGTAAGAATGTGGAGTAGAGAATTAATCCGCCGTTCTTGATTTTGGTTTAAAGGGTTTGACATTTGCCCTGATCCTCAACGACTTGTGCTAGAGTACATTCAGAAAGAACTAGGTAGTGACTCTTCTCTTATGCTATGTGTGAATGTATGGTATGTATGTGTATCATTGTTTTGTGATGATTTCTGATGATGCTGCCTATACAACTGGTGATAGCTGTCGTTATCCAGCGCAAGCTATTGTTATACAGCGAAAGTTGTCGTTATATAGCGTAAGCTGTTGTGATTATGTATACAGCCGTGAGTGCTGTCGTTTGTGGTGAAAGTCATGCATCATTGTGTTGCTGTTGGTGGTATGCTTACATGATATGTGTTTATATATTGTATGAGTGATTTGTTACTACTGGGATTCTTTTAAATCTCATTCTTTCCATTGTTAAACCTACAGACAGGGCAGGTGGTTCCACAGGGAAGCGGACAACCAAGAGCGGTTAGGACTCCTTGGAGATATTTGATTTTGGGTTGTTGGTTTTCCATTTTGATTTGGGATGTAAATACTATTTTGGATATAGTTGTGTAATCCTCTATATGGGAAACTGTAAACCCTTAGTGAATAAATGAAACTCAAGTGTTGCCGAGATTTTTATTATACACTCTAATATATATAAATGCGATTTAACTGCATAAGGTAATTATATTCGAAATTGAAATGGAGGCCACGATAATGAAATGATTTTTTTAACCCTACCATATGGAAGAGATTGAAATGAGTTTTAGTTATATGTTGGTCTCTAATCGATTTTAATTATGTATTTGTAAATCATAATTACTGTTATCAAGGCAGGGTTTTACATTTATGGTATCAGAGCTGTAGTTCTTTGCAAGGGTAGAGTTTTCTAGGATAGCTCCCTTAGTTTGGCCTTAGTAATTGAAAATGATTGATGAATGGTGGCTGTGTATACACATATATGTTTTGTTAATGTCGACATATATATGAGATTTGTGAACATATGTGTATACATTATATGTGATGTTGATGGGGTGAGTTATTTGTAGAATGAAGAAAACAAAAGGTCACCTCAAAGTACAGCAGGTAGACCCTGAGGTGGAGCTGGTCAATGACAATCAACCGGACCCTATTCAGGAACTGATAGGTCTGATTAAGGATCAGAGGGATATGATTGCTGAGTTGAGAGAGAAGCTCAGAGAAGAGAAAGCTAAACGTAAAGAGGACTAGAGTCAGTCCATATAAGAGGAGACCCAAGAGGGGACTCATAGGGAAGAAACTGTAGAAGGGTCGGCATGACTACTAAAGTCACCTCCTCATGGTGGACCAAACCAAGAATCACATGGGATACCGGTAGAGAGGAAAGGGACCTTCAATATTGGGTCTCAAAATTTTACAAACACCTGCCTCTGGTATTTAGAGGGAGATTCAATCCCCAAGTAGCTGAAGACTGGTTAAATGGGTCGGAGAAGATCTTTGAGGTCTTTGAGTGCCCATATGAGATAAAGGCACGCCTGGCAATATACAAATTAGAATGGGATGCGGATCGTTGGTGGTGAAATATCGCCCTAACACAGCAGAGCAGAAATGTGCCACTGACCTGGAAACTGTTCCAGCAACAATTCAATGAAAAATATTTTCCTAAGTCAGTGCGGCTTAAAAGAGAGACTGAGTTTTTGTCTATCAAGCAGGGTGATTCGTAGACCTTCGACAATTATTTGTTCCATTTCATCCAGTTGTCCTGGTATTCTTCCTATCTTTGGAAAATGGTTAATGAAGAATGGAGTTCAGATGTGCTTATCCATGGTCTGAGGCAAGAACTGAGAAAGTGGTTAGCCATCTATCTATTTACTGAGTTTAACAAAGAAATGGAAGAATGTTGAATCACATAAAATAATCTGAGAGATTTGTATCCGGCCAAGGGTAGTGGTAGTCATAATGAGCATAGCAGGGCAAAGACTTCATAAAAGCGAAAGGGCAGGGATCTTCATCTGGGGGTAGTAGTAAGATAGTAGTAAGAGGCCCTATCAACCTGAGAGTCAGGGTAAGCAGAGATCTCTAGTGGGACCAGTATGTACTTAGTGTAGGAAATATCATCCTAGTAAAACTTGCACGGGGTCAGTAATTTGCTATAACTGCAAACACAGGGTCACATTTCTACTGCGTGCCCAAGACTGCAGATGGAGCAGAGACCTAGGAATTAGGGGAGGGTATTTGCCATGTCTCACGAGAAAGCCCGAAAATCCCCTAACCTGATTCAAGGTAATATCATTCTCAATGGTAATTTGTTATAAGCGTTGTTTGATTCAGGTGCAAGTCACTCTTTCATTGCTTATGATTGTGTGAAATGCTTGGGATTGCATGTGCATAAGTTACCATTTGATTTGATTGTGTTTATACCGACGGGTGCCAAGGCTTTGACTTCTAAAGCTTGCTTAAATTGTGTGATAACTTTTGAGGGGCATGAATCTATTGTTGATTTGATCTATCTGCCACTTGATCAATTAGAAGTCATTTGGGTTTTGTTTGGTTGATGGCAAATAATATGCTCTTAGATTGTGGAAACAAGAGGATAGTTTATCCTGCTTCTCAAAATATGAATGGTGTGAATGATTGTTCGAGTTTCCTTTCAATAGCTAAAGTTGAGAAATATCTAGAAAAGGGTTACCAGGGGTATATGGTGTTCTTTTTCGTGCAAGGAGAGACCGGGGAAACTTTAAGTAGTATACCGGTGGTAAATGAATTCCCTGAGGTATTTCTGGAAGATCTTAGTGGATTGCGTCCTGAAAGGGAATTCCAGTTCCCAATTGAGAGTGTGCCTGGAGTTGGTTCTATATTTAAGGCCCCATACCATATAGCCCCAAATGAAATGGTGAAGTTAAAGAAGCAAATTGAAGACTTGCTTGAGAAAGGTTTATTAGACCCAGCGTGTCGCCTTAGGGAGCTCCAGTGTTGTTTGTGAAAAAGAAAGACGAGAGTTTGCGGTTGTGTGTTGATTACTGAGAATTGAACAAGATTACCGTCAAGATTAAGTATCATCTTTCAAGGATTTATGATCTTTTAGATCAACTATCTGGTTCGTGTATGTTTTCAAAGATTAATCTAAGATTGGGTTATCATCAGCTGCGTGTGAAAGCGAAAGATGTTCCGAAGATTGCTTTCAGGATTAGGTATGGGCACTATGAGTTTCTTATAATGCCCTTTGGCTTGACCAATGCACCTGCAGTATTCATGGATTACATGACCCGTGTCTTTCGACAGTGTCTGGATCAATTTTTTGTTGTGTCCATTGATGATATTTTGATATACTCCAAGAGTAGGGAGGAGCATGAACATCATTTATGAATTGTGTTGAACATATTGTGTAAGAAGCAACTCTATGTCAAATTGAGTAAATGCGAGTTTTGGCTGCCATAAGTAAAATTCTTAGGTCATGTGATCTCGCGAGAAGGGGTCTCTATGGATTCCAGTAAGGTGGAAGCAGTACTAGAATGGAAGAGGCCAGAAACTGTTGCTGAGATACACAGTTTCCTGGGTCTTGCTGGTTACTACCGGAGATTTATCCAGAATTTCTCACTATTGCCTTTCCGATGAGCAGGCTCATTAGTAAGGATTAACCATTTGTGTGGGATGAGAAATGTGAAAATTGCTTTATGGAGCTAAAGGAGAGGTTGACTATGGCCTTTGTGTTGATTATACCTAATCCCAGCTTGACTTATGTTGTGTATAGTGATGCGAGTAAGCAGGGATTAGGGTGTGTCCTTATGCAGCAGGGACGTGTGGTGGCCTATACCTCTCAACAACTCAAACCCCATGAAAGGAATTATCCCACCTATGATTTGGAGCTTGAGGCCATTATGCTTGCTTTGAAAATTTGGCGGCATTATTTGTATGGTGTGATGGTAGAACTGTCTTGCAACTGCAAGAGTCTCAAGTATCTATATGACCAAAAAGAATTAAATATGAAACATCGTCGTTAGATGGAGTTGCTAAAAGACTACAACCTGAAAATCAAATATCATCCTGGTATGGCAAATTTAGTCGCTGATGCTCTTAGTTGAAAGACGGTGCTTGTAGCAACAATGATGATTTAGGAAGTGAAGTTGATAGAAGACTTTCGAGATTTGAATTTGTCAAACCAGATCATCTATGCCAACTATACTATTTCTCAAGGGGAAAGTGATTTGAGAGCTGAAATTGAAGAAGCTTAAAGGCGAGATGACCGAGTACAGAGAATTCAATCTAGAATTGAATGGGGAGAAGCTCAGGACTATGATCTGTAGCCTAGTGGATTGGTTTGTTACCAAAAGAGAATTTGTGTTCCACTTAAGCTAGGGTTGAGACAAAAGATTCTAGATGAGGCGCATAAGAGTCAGTATACTCTTCACCCCAGAATGACCAAAATGTACTATAATATGAAATTTGTGTATTGGTGGTCAGGATTGAAAAGTGATGTGACAAAATATGTGGCGTGGTGTCTTACTTGCTAGAAGGTAAAGATTGAGCATCAGAGACCGCCAGGTTTACTTCAGAGTCATGAGATTTCAGAATGGAAATGGGAAAGTGTGACCATGGACCTTGTTGTGGGATTGCCTAGGATTAAGAATTATGATGCGATTTGAGTGATTGTGGACCGGTTAACAAAGTCAACACACTTCATACTGATTAATGCTAGTTACTCTTCAGACAAACTAGTAGAGATTTACATTCATGAGATTGTGAAGCTTCATGGCACACTGAAGAATATCATTTTTGATCGAGATCCCTTATTCACCTTGAGATTCTGGAGAGCTTTACATGAGGTGCTGGGTACTCAGTGGAGATTCAGCACGGCTTATTATCACTAGACAGACGGACAGTCAAAAAGAGCCATTCAGACCCTTTACTTTAAAGGGGTTGGGATTGCTTCCTTCCACTTGCTAAGTTTGCCTACAATAATAGATATCATGCGAGCATTCAAATGGCACCGTATAAAGCGTTGTACGGGAGGAAGTGCCAGTCACCCGTGTTGGAACGAGTTACGTGAGAGGAAACTGTATGGGTCAGATCTTTTTGATCAGACCTCAGCCTAGATTCTACTTATTCTCAAGAGGCTCCTTGCGGCGCAGAGTCGGTAAAAAAGCACGCTGACAAGAGAAGAAGACCTCTAGAGTTTGAGGTTGGTGACCATGTGTAACCCCCTTCCCACCTTTGGCCGGGATTTAGTTCTTAAACTCATAATTAAGTTGTAATTAGAGACCATAATGAAATTGGGACTTAATAAGATACTCATTTGCCCAAAAATCGGATTTGCAAAAACATTTTTCAAAACTTATTCACAATGGTCTCAAGTTCTCAATACAAAATAATACTGGCCTGAACAGGTAGATTCCATTTACAAATATCAGAGTGCAAATAAATTCCCGACTCACTCGGGTTCCATTCATTAGATAAGGGATTTACAAAGGCCCAAAGCCACAATTCAATACCCTTAACTTGGGGATTACACAAAATCTATATATACAATTCCAAAATCTACAATGATAACCATTAATTCCAAAATACACTCCTAAACAGGAGCTCTAACTACTCTTCGTCGCCCGCTTGCCTCTCGATCCTTCGGCCCTGTCTAAAAGGTTTAATTTTGGGAGAGTGAGATTCTAAAGACTCCCCGTAGTAACAAGTCAATCATATAATGTACAACAATAATGCATGTAATCAAATCATCATTCACACAAGCAACTACAACGGCAGTTGCAGCGGCAATGGTTAGTATGACACATGTCATCCCTGACGATTGCTCACGCTGAATTGCTCACGCTGTATTGCATCACAACAGTCAACACAGTATAATTCACCACAGCTGGGATCCATATAAAGCATATCATATTCGCAAGCCACATAGGCAAGATTCACACACACAGCCCACGGCTGGTTTTCACATACGCCGCCCTCACGGGTCGGATTCACAAAGATCCATGTCGATTACGACGGCAGTCCAACGCCCGAACTAGAGATGACCACTGTCACTCCCTATACGGCTCACGCTGACCTGCTCGCGCCGTAATGGACCATGGCACACATTTCACAAGTTCAATGATAAGATATGCATACCAAAACATCATACAAGATATGAGAGAAAAGTCACTACCTGAGTTCTCCCGGGCGTTCCTTGGCACCGGTCTCTCCCGCGTCGGGCAAATATCAAATCCTATTTTCACAATTAGGGACGAAGAGTTATTCTCTATTCCAAGGCTTAACTCACTTTATAATGCTTAATTGGTTATCATTATTGCTCTTTTGGAGTCATTAAATACCCCTAACAACACTCCTAAAGGGTAGAAAGAACTATCCCAAAGATCCCCTTTTGGAAGCACAAAACTGAGATTTTACACTGTTTCACTCGAGCACAGATGACCATGCTCGAGCACAGATTGTACGGACACTCGAGTGAAAACGGCTTCACTCGAGTGATGGTACGGACATCTCTCGGGCACAAGAGAGAGTGAGAGGCAGCGAGTGAACACCCGAGAGCACAAGGGAGATTTCGGAAGCAGGCTCACTCGAGCACAAATGCCCTCACTCGAGCACACGTACGGAAATCACTCCAAGCACAAGGAAGTGAGACAGAAAGCACACGCCCGAGAGCACCATCCCACACTAGAAGCACAAGCTCACTCGAGCACACACGGCTCACTCGAGCATGGTGCCCATACCCGCGAGTGAGAAGGCACACCCGTGCACCTACTCGCGAGTGACAACCCGAGAAGCAAGCCCTTTGGTGTCAAATACACTCATCACTCGAGCACAAAATCCTCACTCGAGTGATGTTCATCCCTCACTCGCGAGTGAGGCTATGCTTGCTATGACCCAGAGAGTGCAATAAGAACACAGAAAGCAAGAAACGAGGATTGCACTACCGCACTCGAGCAGACCCATCTCTGCTCGGGTGATATTCATCCCTCACTCGAGCAGACCCATCTCTGCTCGGGTGATGTTCATCCTTCACTCGAGCAGACCCCTCCCTGCTCGAGTGAATCCCTCAGATAGCAGAAAACGCAGAAACAGAGGCACACTCCTTAACCTTTGCCCAATTGATTCCTATGGATACCAAACTTAACCCAAAGCCATTCCCACACAACAACACCCAACAAACTCAATGGGATACTCAGAATCATCAAAATCCTATTCCATTATCATGATTTGGGTTTTGGGCAACAATTTCATCAAAATTCCCATTTCATCCTAACATCATATTTCAATCTCTAACCAATCTATCTAACATAAACTCATTCCAAAATGTCATTCTCATGCCATAAACATACCAAATGAACAGTGGCACTCATTTTCATGATTAGGCCAAAATTCCCAGAATTTCTAAACTATTCCAAATGGCATGAAACTTAGATAGATAGGTTAGATTCACTCACCTTATCAACTTCTCCAAAGAGAGTTCTTGATCCACCACTTTCCAAATTTTCGTGTAGCACCAATCAACACCAAATGGCTACATTATACACACCAAAACGAAGCCCATGATTCAAGGATCAACATTTAAGAATGGTGTTTGAGCAATGGAGATGATTTACTTACCCAAAGATCAAGCTTTTCCCTTCTTCCTTTGGCACAAAACTGACGAGAGAGAGAAAAGAGGGAGAGAGCACGAGAGAGAGAAAAGGAATGGAGAGATGGAGTGAGAGAGAGAAAAGAGAAAAAGTGTTCCCTTGTCCTCATATGATCTCATCCAATGGCCACCACAATGCCACATGTCAGCATCTCCTTCATTCCCTCAATAAGCTCACACAAGCTAAATGCACTGGATTCCGACCCACGGTCAAGGAATCACAACCCTTGATCTTAAATACCACTTACATGCACCAATATTTCCAATTTCCACTAATTTTGACATTAATTAAAATAGCCATAAATTACCTAATAATTCCAATAAATTCATAATTATCATTAATAATCATGATTATCCCTTAATCAAAGATTGGGATATTACACCATGTATTTCTAAGAGTATCTCCAGTCACCGACTTCGAGAGAGCTATCAAAAGAAAGAAGCTGAGCCTGAGGTATATAGGTCCTTTTGAGATTCTAGCAAGAATCGGGCCTGTTGCATTCAAGTAACCCTACCCTTAAACTTGAGCAGACTCTATGATGTGTTTTACGTTTCCCAACTGAAGAAGTATTAACTGGATCCATCTCACATTATTGAGTATGAAGATGTTGATTTGCAAGATAACTTCACGTATACGGTAGAGCCAGAACAGATCATTGATCAAGAAGAACAACGGCTCAGACACCGAAGCATCCCATATGTGAAGGTGATCTAGAAGGGAATGACTCAGAGAGAAGCAACTTGGGAGTGGAAGTTGATATGAGGAGGCATTATCTGGAGTTTATGACTCAAGTTGTGTAACAAATTTTGAAGACAAAATTTATTTTATGAGGAGAGAATTGTAATGACCCCAAATATGGGATTAAGGGCTAATGACTTTGAAAGTAATTGTAGTTATTGTAATTAAGCACTTTTAAAGAATATTATATGAATTTCGATCTGAATGTGTTTCTATCAGTATCTAAACCCTGCAATTAAGCTTAATTATGTGATAAAGCTTAAAATGAATCCTAAGAGTAGGGAGGGTGCATGGTTGAGTGATATAAAGGATATAAATGTGTTTGGTGGTGATTCAGTAAAAATTGCCATAATTAGAGAAAAATTGGTAAAAAGAAAAATTACCAACCAATTGGTCAGTTACCGAAAAGAAAACTTATAGATAACTTGAGATGAGTGGTTAGGATTAATTGATCAAGAAAGTGGAATTGTTTTTGTGTGAGTTCATGTGAGCCTTGGAAGATGTGGTAAGAGCATGACACTTGGCACAATATGAACCATGGGATCCAAGTCAAAGTTTCAACTTATTTCCCTCTCTATTCTTTTCATGGATCATTTTACATAGGCTAAAGAGGGAAGAGGAAAACTAAACATATCATTATCATTAACATCTCATACTCTCTCTCACTTGCCTCCATTGTCGTCCAAGGTGCTAGAGGAAAGAGAAAGAAGAAAGCTTAAGGTTAGTGATCAAACTGACCTTGAATGCTCAAACCATCTCTTCTAATGTTATTCATGGTGTTGAGGGCTTCATGGCTATGGTTTCAAATTTTCGAAAGGTGGTGTTTAAGCCTTGAGAAAAACTGAAAGTTGGAGAATCAAGGAACTCACTTTGGGAAGAAGAAGAGATGAGTATTTTATACATTTTGGCATATTCATTTTGATCATTGGATAGGTTTTGGAATTTTTGGATTTTGGCCCTATTTTTCATGTCATTAGGGTATTGTGGATTGAATGGTGTATTGTGATAGAAATGGTGTCAAGTTGTGTCTTTGTGCTATTTGAATTGGTTTGGAATTTTGGAATGGAAAGAGTTGCAATGTTAGGTTTTGAATTGAGTTATTGTGTTGACATGTTGTAATTATGGTGTAACTTGTCTATGTGGATTGAATTTGGTTGTTTTGGTGTTTCCAATGGATTCCTTGGGAAAATTGGTGTAGGAATGGTGTTGATGGGAACTTGGAACCATTGGAAGTCAAATTGTAAAAACTGGAATTCTGGATTTTTGCTAAGTGTAAAATGCTATGCAGGGACGTAAATTTTCATTGTGTTTTGACTTAGCAAATGTAATCTAAATGATGTGAAATTTTCTAGAGTTGTAGTTCACGTTGCAAGCTTTCCAACCATATAAAGTTTGTGTCATTTTGAGTTCTGTACACAAAGTTATGATCATTTGAAAATTAGTCAGGAGTCAGGTCTGTGGTTGGCCGCGGCCCAAAAGGCTGGCCGTGACTCAAAACCTTCTAACCATCTTCTGGTCGTGGCCCAAGAGGGGCTGGCCGCAGCTCAAATCTTTCTGACTACTTTTGGCCGAGGCCCAAGGTGGTTGGCCACAACCCAAATGTTTCTTGTAACCCCCTCACCACCGTAGGCCGAGATTAGTTCATAAAAACGTAATTAAGTTTGAATTAGAGACCATGTATGATTTGGGACTTAGACAAAGTAAAATTTCCCAAAATTAGGGTTTTCAAAAACTTTTACAACACCTGTTCATAATGGTCTCATATTCACAACACAATTACTCAATTGGCCATTACAGGTTGATTCCATTCATACATATCAGAGTACAATGCAAATTTCCGACACACTCAGGTTCCATTCAATAAATAAGGGTTGTACAGAAGTACAAAGCCCATAAGCTTTTCCCTTTTCTTGGGGATTACACAAAACTATACATTAATCCAAAATATATACAACTGTTTCCCAAAAATATATCCAAATGATTTTTACATGATAACCAAAGTAAAACTCCTAAACCGGACCTCTAACCGCTCTTCGTTGCCCATTTTCCCTTAGATCCTTCAGCCCTGCCTAAAAAAATTTAGTTTTTGGGAGAGTGAGATTCTAAGGAATCCCCGTAGTGCCAAATCACTCATAGTATGCACAACAATAAGGCATGAAAGCAAATCATAACCCACAAATAGCAACTACAACGACAGTTACAGTGGCAAGGGTAGGTATGACAGACATCACCCTTATGTTTGCTCACGCTGTATTGCACCACAATAGTTCACACAATATATTTCACCACAGTTGGGATTCATATAAAGTATTTCAAACGCAAGCCATACAGGCAAGATATATAACACATAGTCCATGGCTGGATTCACAATATGCCACCCCACGGTTCGGATTCACAAAGATCCATGTCGATTACAACAGTTGTTCAACGGCCAAGCTAGAGATGACCAGCGTCAATCCCTAAATGGCTCACGCTGAAGTGCTCACGCTGTAATGGACCATGGCACATATAGTTCACAAAGTTCAATGACAACTCATGCATACCAAACCATCATACACAAAATGAGGGAAGAGTCACTACTTTGGTCCTTCCAGGTGTATTATGGCACCAGTCTCTCCCGAGTAGGGCAAATGTCAAATCCTAGAATCATAATTAAGGACGAAGAGTTATATTCTATTCCAAGAATTAATTCACTTCATAACACTTACATTTTGTTATAATAATTGACCCTTAAGAGGCCACAATTGCCTCTGATAAAAAGTCTTAAAAGGTTAGGAAACAATAGGTTGAAGATTACTTTTCAAAAACTCAAAGTGCTGGAACATAGGGGTTGGTCACGGCCAGCCCACCCTTAGGCTACAGCCAATATATGGTCAGAAGCTCACTGGCCGCGGCCAGCCACCATAGGCCACGGCCAGAATCAGGACAGAAAGGTTTGGGCTGTGGCTAAGAAATTCCTTAATTCTTGGCTGAATTTCCAAAAAGTATAACTAATTATAGAAAACTCAAAATGAGGTGATTCTAAAGCCAAATGAAAGGTATTTAAGTTATATTTATTGGAAAAATATGGACTATTGCTAGAAATCACCACAAAATTCCAGAAGTACACAAAACTCAACACTACTCCAAAATAGAGTCCAGTTTTTGTCCCAAACTTTGGCAAAGCACAACTCTCAGTTCACAGAGCGAAATGACATGAATTATATGTCCATTTTGAAGCTTAAGATGTAAAATTTAAGACTAGAAAGTTTCAAAATTTTCCAACATCATTTGGTCATTAAAAAATTTCATGCAAACTAACTATTCAGAACAGAGTTTACACAAGACAGATTTCCTACTTTTCTACCAAAGTGTCCAATAACTCCAAAATCATTAACAAAACCTATTCCCATACAATTTTCCACAAAGAATACAATGGTAACCTCAAAATGACCAAAATCACAACCCATTAACATGCCCTATTTTTGACCAAAAACACAACCAACACAAAGTGCCAAACTTTACATTTAAGCATCAATTCAATATTATCAATTCAAAACACTAAACAAGGCACCATTTCTATAACAACAACATACCATCAACACATTGAACCTCAATTTCGAAATTCAAGGCAAAATTTTCAGAAAATCCAAACTCAACCAATGGCCACAAAACCTATATAGAAAGGTTTGTCTTACTCACTTCTATAACTTTCCCAAAAGGAGTTCCTAGATTCTCCAAACTCTACAATCTCTTGAGAGCTCAAACAACACCAAGTGGACAAACTAAAATCATGAAAATGAAGCTCTCAACACAAGGAATAAGTTTATAGAAGAGATTTTTTTTTTCATTAGAATTCATTTAGAGGGTCAAATACACACCTATTTCACAAGCTTCTTGTTCTTTCTTCTGCAGAAATGGGGGCACGAAAATGAGAGAGAGAGAGAGAGAGAGAGAAGGGACGTTGAAGATGAAATGATGCTTCTCTTGCCCCCATACTTCATGTCAGTCGAATGGAGGGAAGGAAAGAGAGAAAAAATACATATAAAATCATTGTTTGACTTTCTTATACACTCTCTCTTGACACCAACTAGCCACTTGTCAGATTTTGATTTGTTTTTATAAAATAATCAATCAATTAATCACCTTAATCCTTCCATTAGCCATTCAAATTACATTTCTCATTTCTCTTATAGTTAGTAATTAATTTTCTCCATTAATTACTAATTCATAGCTATTCTTTCAATTTCTCAATAATTATGGCATATTAATTAAAATTGCCACAAAATACATAATACATAATAATTCCAATTAATTCACAAATATCCACAATAATCCTCATTAGCCCTTAATTAAAAATTGGGGCATTACATTTCTCACCATCTGTTGGCCGTAGTTTGAGAGGGCGCTGGCCGCAGCCAACCATGCAAAATTGGAATTTTGAGTTTTTGAAAGATGGTCTTTGGATAAGTTTCTCCTAACCCTTTTGGCATGAGTCTAGGCTTTTAGAATCCACCTAAAGAGTTCAAATGATAATCGACTTTAAGTGTAATGAAAGTAAGAATGTGGAGTAGAGAATTAATCCGCCGTTCTTGATTTTGGTTTATAGGGTTCGACATTTGCCCTGATCCTGAACGACCCGTACTAGAGCACGTTCAGAAAGAATCAGATAGTGACTCTTCTCTTATGCTATGTGTGAATGTATGGTATGTATGTGTATCATTGTTTTGTGATGATTTCTGATGATGATGCCTATACAGCTGGTGATAGCTGTCGTTATCCAGCGCAAGCTATTGTTATACAGCGAAAGTTGTCGTTATATAGCGTAAGCTGTTGTGATTATGTATACAGCCGTGAGTGTTGTTGTTTGTGGTGAAAGTCATGCATCATTGTGTTGCTGTTGGTGGTATGCTTACATGATATGTGTTTATATATTGTATGAGTGATTTGTTACTACTGGGATTCTTTTAAATCTCATTCTTTCCATTGTTAAACCTACAGACAGGGCAGGTGGTTCCACAGGGAAGCGGACAACCAAGAGCGGTTATGACTCCTTGGAGATATTTGATTTTGGGTTGTTGGTTTTCCATTTTGATTTGGGATGTAAATACTATTTTGGATATAGTTGTGTAATCCTCTATATGGGAAACTGTAAATCCTTAGTGAATAAATGAAATCCGGAGGTTGTCGGGATTTTTTTTATACACTCTCTGATATATATATAAATGCGATTTAACTGCACAGGGTAATTATATTCAAAATTGAAATGGAGACCATGATAGGGAAAATAATTGTTTTTAACTCTACCGTATGAAAGAGAGTGAAATGAGTTTTAGTTATACGTTGGTCTTTAATCCGTTTTAATTACATATTTTTAAATCATAATTACGATTATCAAGACAATGGTTTACATCAATGTTATCCCTAATCATTAACAAAGTTAATTTTGACCATCAAATCTTTAATTTGACTAAAATAACATAACGTAAAATGAGGTTAGTTCACACGTATAGCTGAATATTGGAAAAATATATTAATAAATATTAAATTTAAATTTAAATAATAAATTTTAGTGAATAAAAAAATTGATTAGATGTGAGCACCCAAGCGTGTCCCAGTCCTATCATGTCAACCTTTCATCCATTAATTTCTCCCGTCACATTCAGTGGCTACCGTACGAGCATAAGCCAGCCCCGCTTCTTTCATTACGAAATTTCTCAAAACTTAATTTTCCTTTCATGGTTCTTTCATTATAATGGTCTCTGTTATGTGAAAAGGGTAAAAGGAGGAAGTCTGTACAAAATAAATTTTAACTATCAATCCTTTAATTTGATTTGATTGAAGGAATATTCAAGAAACTCTTATTTAATATTTATTACTCATTGCACCACACAATCAACTTTCATTCTAAGTGTTTTACTTAGCGTTTTACTGACTGAAATAATACATACATTTTCAGTCAAACTAAAGATTTAATAATTAAAATTAATTTTATTAATAGTTACGAGCAACATTACTACTTTGTTAAATTTTTTAATGTGACATTAAGATCAAAAAAAATTCCAGAGAGCACCATTGAGATTTTTAAAATTTTTTCGGGTGGATTTGCATCAAAACCTAAATTATTTGACTCCTATGTTAAATTTGAAGGAATTATAAGTCAAGAATTTCTATCAGCCAAAAAGGAAAGTGTACTCTTTTAGTTTTTTTTTTATAAGAAATAATCTCTCTCTCATGAGGTGGTCTTGACCATAAAAAACAAATTTATTTTGTCTGAAATTTTAAATTATTTTTTCTATTTTTACATTATTAAATATATGTCATTACTTCATCTCTTAATAATAAATTTTCTCCCATTATATACTCATGTGCTTTCTTTATAAATAAAGATATAATTAAAATATATATATATATATATATATCATAAACATTTATTATTTTTAACTAATATTTTGAATCAAATGATTTTGATAATTTTTCCTTATAAAAATTATTTGAGGGAATATTATCAATCAGTTTAATTAATAATAACGATACCATTTCATTAATTTCTGTTGTTACTCATATGAAACTCAAATAATTTAGCATGCTCTAACATTATGATACACAAAACAACAAGCTAATTCAATTGTCACCCTTCGGCAAAACATGCTTCCATCTCCATTAATATCCCTGAATATATGGTTGTCCTTGTTGTCTCTCGATTCATAAGCAAACACATTATTATTTCTTCGTTGTTCATTATTAGCTTCACTGTTGGATAACAGTGTATCCGTGCGTGGCATTCTTACACCTTACTGACATTCATGAATGCTTCCAGCGCCACCATGACGTCATTGTCTCCCAAATTTGTCATTCTTCTTTCTTCCGTCCAACACCTCCACGCTCGGCGGATTCGGGGATAGCAGCAGAATTAGCTAGTGTAGCCGGCGCAGAAGTAAGTAAAGTTTCACCTGGTTCGGAGAAGCTCAAGGCTGACGTTGGCGGCAACTCTAGGTGGTCGTTGTTATCAGCTGCGGCTAGCATCAAGGCGTACATGTTGTGCATTTGGGTGTTTTTGTCTTTAGCTGTCGGCGGTAATGACTGAGAATTTTGCCATGCTGGTAGACGGCTGAGCTGAGATTTTTCTGATGACAAGCCGAGCCGATTGGGCCAAGGGGAAAGAACATGAGCTGAGCTGGATCTTGCACTCTCTCAGTCAATCTTCGGCTTCAAGCCGGGAACCCTCCCACTGAGCCATGTGGCTGAGATCGGAGCTGAGGGTGTGGGTTTTAGGTTTGTGTGTGGTAGGGTCTATTCCCATTCTGGTGAGCTTCTTCTTGAGATGAGTGTTCCAATAAGTGTTTATTTGATTGTCTGTTCTCTGGGGCAACTGATCTGCTATCGCTGACCATGTGGTGAAGTTTAATGTTGTGTTTGGTTTGAGAGGGGGATATAGGAGTGGTGAGGGTAAAATTATAATATTGAATAAAAAAAATCTAAAATTTATTTTTTTATTATTTTAAATTTTGGGTTCTTCTTTAAAATTTAAACACCTTCAACTTAAAAAAATGTAATTTGACCTTTTCCCCTCCTCTCTCTTCCCTCCACTCAAACTAGACACACCCTTACGGTATATATCAACCCATAACCATAATGGCTAGGCACAAATTTAAAATGAATAATAACTTCTTTTTTTTTACGAATATTACTGTAGAATATCTCATCACAAAATTTATTATCTTAAAATTACATGAAATTTGTTTAAACAATCAAATGCAACCTATCTTTAACAAGTAGAACTTTCTTTAAAATTGCTATTGATAAGAGGCGTTTATATATTACCCACTAATAAAATTATCACATCAGTAGTGAGATTTGAATTCACAATTTTATAAGTTATAATCTAACTTCATATCAATTAAATGGATCTTTGTGCACCATTTATCTTTGACTATGTGTCAAGACAACATTTATACATATAGAATGATATTCTGCAGGTAATTAAATAATACTCTATCCAATCTTAAATATAAGATAATTAGATTTTTTTTGAAAAAATTAAGAAAATTAAATAAACTATTTAATCATATAATATATTGTGTTTCTTTAAATTATATATCAATTTATTAGTCAAACTAATGAGTTTGGAAAAAAAATATAAATATAAATATTCTAAGTTAATATAATTAGTTTCCTTAATATTTTTTTGAAAAAAATTAAATTTATATTATATTTAAAATCAGAAAGTATGGTACATCTGCTCGAGGATCTAGATTCTTAAGTACTTTTGGATAATAATTTTTGCCTTAGCAACTTTTCGTTGTTCTCTCTCTGTTTTTTTTTTTTTTTTTTTTTTTTTTTTTTTTTGATGTGGCTTTAGAATTCGTACCAAGATAATTCCTACCTTAAATATAAACCCATACTGTTCGTAAGTGCCTCTGAAGAGACTCTCCTGTTTTATAGAAGGGTATAAATAGTGCTCTAAAAGTTAAAAATGTGGAGCAATTAATACCCCAGCTTTTTATGTTGAACCATGTGGCATCGTATATATTTAAGGTGTCACATGTTTTGCAAATTACGTACTCATAAAAAAAATGGGAAAAATCCTGAAAAATACTATGAAAAATACAAAAAGGATAAGTCAGACATTTGAAATTTTGAAATCCCAAGTCAGTATTTGAAATTTTGAAATCCCAAGTCAGTATGCTGTCAGGACGAAGGAGGAATCTGAGATTTTGAAATTTCAGTGAAAAGACAAAGTTTCCTTTCAGCCGTCCCACTCTCTCAGCTCAGAATAACAACACCGGATTCTACATTAACAACTCTCTTTTCTTTTTTGACAATAATAACATCAGTCTCTTTATTAATAACACCTTATTTTATATTAACAACCCGACTTTCTTATTTCACAATACCAACACCAGTCTCTATGTTAACAACACCATATTTTACATTAACAACTCTACTTTCTTTTTTCACAACTTCTTAGTTTAAGTTTTAGGATTAATAACAACATCTCTCTCTTGATTAACAATACCGAATTCTACATTAACATACTCCACTTTCTTCTTTTACAATAACAACACCAGTCTATTTAATAACAACACCGTATTTTACATTATCAACTCCAATTTTCTTATTTCACAATAACAACATCGGTCTTTATATTAACAATACTTTATTTTACATTAACAACTCAACTTTCTTTTTTCACAACTTTATAATTTAAGCTACAGAGCCAATAACAACATCTCTCTTTTTATTAACACTATATTTTACATCAACAACATCATATTTGAGATACGAAGCTGTGGAAGAAGTAAAGGGGAGTCGTTAATGTAGAATGCGGTATTGTTAATAAAGAGTTTGATGTTGTTATTCCGAGCTGAGAGGGGGAACCGCTAAAGGGCAAATTCGTCTTTTCGTCGAGATTTCAAAATCTCAAATTCTTCCTCTATACTAACAGCATACTGATTTAGGATTTCAGAATTTCAGAGGTTTGATTTATCCTTTTATCTTTTTGAAAATATTTTTCTAAAATTTTACCTATAAAAATAAAAGTCTATCATAACTTGTTAACTAGACATCAGCATAAAAATCTCTTAAATAACATGTACGAATTGTCGATATCAAAATACGGAGCCCTTGTTTCTGTTCTTGCCAAATTTTTGGATAAAAAAGTAAAAGGCCCACACTAATTGTAAATTGATGGTATTGTCGTAGATTGTATATATTGGCCAGCTGCAGGACTTGCTGATAATACTTACCTCTCTAATACTATTTATAAGTTCTATTTATGAAAAAGTTTTAATACTTATTATAAGTTTATTTTCAAATTAATAAATGAGTGCTATAACTTTACCTGTTTTAAAGATAGAAAGAGAAGAAAGAGGTAAAAATTACCCATTCATAAATGAAAAAAAAATAAAAATTTAGTTTATAATTATTGTATTAACAAACTCTCTTTAATATATAAGAATTAGGTAATTTAAATTTATAACTACGATCATAATGGTATATAAGTTATCCATATTATAGATAGATATAACATGTGGCAGTATCGTTGATTATTATTACAAATTGCAGAGTTCTTTTTTACTAATGAATAATTAGTTGGAAATAAAGTCATATGACACGCTAAACATGATGTGGCATGTTTTAGTTAAAAATATAGGGATGTCAAATCAGTTGATTGCTCTAAATAATTGAACTTTAGGGTTTTAATTATCCTTCTATGAATACTTTAAGAGCAAAAATTCTCTTTACTCCAAAGTTAATATAAAGTTAATGGTCAAGCTTAAAGTCCATTAGTCAAAAAACAATAATATTACCACGATTTTAAGATTTGAGGGGAGACATCATTGCTCCAATAATTTGTTTAACATATCCAGTGCTCCTTACAAAAAAAGTCGGGCAAAAATGCTGTCTAACCTTTTATACATATTTTGGAAAATTGGGGATAAATTCCCATTTGAGAATTTAACTGGTGAATAGAACCAAGGACCTAAAGGACCTCATGGCTTCACCTTTTCCTAGTTCTCATTCTACAATTTTTTAAATAGGGATTTTATCCCCAATTTTCCCTTTTATATTTGGATATTGTCATTGTTATCACAAGGCTTGGAGTTGGTAATAAAACGCGCTTTTGAGCTTAAACTTTTGTTTAACATCAAATAAATGTTCCAACAAATATTTTATATGATTTTTAGATTTTTAAATTTTCTGAAATTAAATGTAATTAATTTTAATTCAACTCTTATCTTCTCAATAGCTCTAAATTTTAAAGCTCTTAAAATCATTTTTGAGTAAAAATAGACATACAGATTAATGACTACAACCTAACTTAGGTACAATTCTTTATGTATAATGTTTTATTGTAAAGTTTTTCAATGTAGAAGCATAGTAAGGATGTGTAATTTAATTAATATCAAAATCAATGCATACGTACATGCGGCTCTTCATTGTGGGGTCTTTATCATTTTATGTTTAACTGTCTACTACGATCAGGAACCTGAACGTATAATGTGTTTTGCAGTGCTCTACATGCCTGCTATTCAAAAACAAAGGGGAAAAAATTACTTCGGTGGGTCATGTCTCTCTGTTTTTTTTTTTTTTTTTACTTTACAAAAATGCATTATCTGGGACTTATAAATGTATAGTGTTTAGAGTTGTATGATCAAAGCCGATAAAATAAATTGAGGGCCGAACCTCTAAGAAATTAGTCGTATATTTTGGGCTAAGGAGACTCTTTGGCATGATGCAACCCATATTCCAACCAAGTGGGAACCAAATAGATTTTGTAAGTGGGGTGGAGATTTAACAATCAAATCGATAGTTAAGATTATCTGAATACTCTAATGGATCATATTTATTTTTTACTTTACAAAAATGCATTATTTAGACTTATAAATATACTTCCTCAAGTCTTAAACATATGTGCAAGTTAGTGGATGTACTTTAGTTCTAAGTTTAAGACCCCAAATTTATAACTTTTCCCTAAAATATTCTTATGTGTACATGGTAAAAAGAAGTTTCCATCAAGGATAGTTTCTGTAGGAAAAAATATTTAACTAAAAGGAGATTAGGCGTACCTGGATGAATCCATGTTCGGATCCGGGTCAAAGCTCCAATACTCTATACTTGTGCCCACACAATTATTAGACTACTAGAGCCTAATTATGATTTGCACAGCAGATCACCAGAACCAGAAAGATGGTAGGAGAGAAGGGAATTGCCAGAAAACTCAATGGCGGGCCGAGTTGCAATTGAGGAGGCACACCCTATTTATAGTGGTTTATGGAGGCCACTAATTAGGAAACATGTGCACTCCTTCTTACCCTCCAAGACAGCAATTAATTGTCCCTCAATTAATTTCATAATTATGGTGATTTGTTCCTCTTTTAACAAATCCATAATTATTGCTGAAATATTCCCAAATCTGCATTTTATGCTGATTTTATTCTTATTTGATTAGGCTATTTATTTCCTAATCAAATAGTCCGGCCCATCAAGGGCGAACTTGGACCCAAAGTCCAACATCTCCCACTCGCACTTGATGGGCCTCCCATCGTGCGTGCATTACTCTTTCTTGTTTCATACTTGGCGTTTGCCGTGACTGCATGGGCAAAAACGTCTTTCAGATTTGGTGCTTGTGATACTAGAAATCCTTTATATCGGATCAGCATCCAAGGACACCCTTTATATATAACCGTAAGCTATATGTTCATTGCCTCATATGCCCTAGATTCTCCTATACATATTGCTTATGGCATATCTAATCCCTCTCGAGTTAATATGTTGATTAACTCAGATTGCCTTCCATGCACATAGTATCCGCACTTACTAGCTACACATAGAGCTAGTAAGGGGTCTACCACAGATACTAGTACATCTTATGTATCTAGGAGTAAATCTTTCTTTTTGACTAAACATCAATCCATCTTGACTTGGTCGCTTTCCTAGTTTTCACTCGTCTGACTGAATCAAGTGTGATCATGGAGCTTCAACTAAAGTAGCTGTCACCAAACCAAGCTTTCATGATGCCGCCTAAGTCTTAAGGGCATCGTGGAAGTATTCTTCCTTCCTGGGACTCACACTTTGGTGAACTAGGGATCTTTCACCCACATCCCGTGTTGCAGTTTAACTCTCAAGCACATGCAGTATGAATTGCATGCTACGGTGAATGGTTTGAGGTGTACTTCGATTTCTTTATCTTTCACCGTATAGACATTAGTTCCAAAATGTACTCAACATTCGAACTAGAACTTTCTTTTTCACAATATCTCTTTTACAATCTTGTTTGTGAAAAAGAGTTCTTTGCCTGGCTACAAGTCTATATTTATGCTTCGATCCATTTTCTGTGTATATGCACACATGCGGATCTCATCTCAGTCTAACTGAGGCGACTCAAACGCAAAGATTCTTCTCAACCATCTCATGGTGATCATTTGCTCGTCTTACCTTCCCATGCCCCTGCAAAACATGGGAAGACGGTGTTCGTGTGAGTGAACCAACCTCTTTTGACCTGTACGACATACAAAATTGTATACCTTTATGTATTTACTCATAACATACATACCATTTCTTTTATCTTCATATAAAAGAAGTTCACGACCTTATATTTTATTTCCGCCCCTAGATTTTCACTTACTCAATGAAAATCAAGCTATGGGCTCAATAAGGGGATCTACCAACATCTTGTCAGTAGAAGGTCATTGAACTATCGCTTTCCCTATTTGAAAGCATATCTCTCATAGAGATGTATCAAAAAGGTATGTTTCGCCTTGTTGTGATACTTAGGATCCTCATCATAAGATGTTATCATTTGGATCCTTCTATCCACCATTCATTCCCAATCTCTCTTAGGAATTACTTTAGCCATATGGCACTTTGAATGATGGCAGAACACGCCCTGCATTCTATTTCCATTGATAACAGGAAAAAAATACTTTGTATATTTCCTTACTCCATCACCATTTGCCTAGGTCTTGTATTGGAGTATCCTTCCAAAGGAAAGTTGTTGTCTTGACAACTTAATCCATGGTTATTCTCATAACCTATTTCACAGCAGGACCAAAAAGCAACTTCCAAGTCTGAATAAAAAACATTTGATCTTATGTACACCAATGTGCACATTCATATTACCAACTATAGTCTCACATGGGACTCTATCCACCTTTCTTATGTTGGATTCCTCATAGGACATGTAATCTCTTTAGGTTTATGCCCTTGACTTCAGGGGTGTCCATGGGTTTGCACTTTGACATCCTAAGATGTCTAAGGATTACACTTGTACATGTATTAGGTTGAAAAGACTGTATCTTTCTTGTGCAACTCCGTTTATCTTGTCAATCAAGATATTTTTTCAACCCATGACTTTCTCAACACAGAATTTAAGGATTCTCTTATCCTTTATTCCTTTGACTCCCTTGACACTTGTTTCATATGTCATTTGACAAAGGATGACTTCACAAAGAATCATCACTAGACCATTTGGGACTTGTGTAGTGTTCTTCGATTATTCCAAAGTTGGTGAGGCTTTCACCTTGTGAAAACCTCATATACTACTATTTAGGTGATTGTTTCTACGAAGCCCTTAAGTTGCTTCATGTGGAGTTCATCATCCAATTTCCAAAATCCAAATTGGAAGGTGGTTTTTACATCATCTTGATGCAATTTTCAAGACTAAGCTTGTTGTCATAGCCAAAGTTCAGAGTTAAAACGCACAATGGACAACCTTCCATTGTATTACCCCTTAGCCACTAAGTGTTTTAGGTTTTACATGCCCCCAACAGATTTGAGAACCTACTTGTTTCCAATCACCTCTTGGCTAGGTGACAAATTACCCAAACCCGTATTTGGCTTAAAAGGAATCCAAATCCTCCTGCATGACACTTTGTAATTCATCTTAGCAGGTCCTTC
Organism: Inga laurina; assembly: GCA_963855925.1. NCBI lineage: Eukaryota > Viridiplantae > Streptophyta > Magnoliopsida > Fabales > Fabaceae > Inga > Inga laurina. The sequence goes on from OY979712.1 coordinate 20,035,855, forward strand.
TAGTGGCTTTCAGACACTTATAGGTACTTATCATCACCTTCTAAATGATTAAGGGAGCATTCAATCCATTAGGGAATCTATCCCTTATAGTCATTCGCTAGATGACAATTTACTCCGAGGTGGATTTCATAGGATTCCTTTCTTATGTATGAGTGAGGTAATTCTCTCGTAACTTACCTCTTACCTCTTTCGTCATGAAAATGGTCTCAATCCTCCCACTCTGATCAGTGAACTTAGGAACACTTGGTTATTCCTTGTCACTTGTGAACCTCTTAAAGAGATTTATTATGATTAATGCTCATTTCCTGCTAGGAAATCTGGGTTTTATGAACGTAGTGTCCCACGATTTTCTATCAGTCACTGAACCGTCATCATTTTCACTAATGAAGACGTGTCATGTCAAATTCTCATGTCATCTCACAAAGAGATACCTTGTATACCTTGACCCGGATCTTCCTTACTCATAGGAAGAATTATGAATATAAAGTTGATGACCCTTATGGTCTTAACGAGCTTGGTCCTAGTCTAAGGCCCATCCATGATTCATAGGGTAAGGTCGTGACTGACATAGAGGGCATTTGGTTAAGTGTGAATATAATAGCTATGAGTCCACCTACCAACATATGGTTGATAGCCTCATTGATGCCATTATGTTCATAACCAAATCAAGGAGAGGTCTATCTCTCCATTTCAACAACTCTATTATGTTGAAGGATTCTAGGTACTGATAGTTGCCTAACAATGCCTTTCTTGTACACAAAATAGCTTGAACTAAGCACATGGGTGTCTTTAACCCTTGTTAGTTTAAAAGGTCTTATCCTTTCAGTTTCACTGATTCTTGACTAGATCAGCCATTATCTAACAGCTTCACACTTGCCAAAAATCAAGTAAATATTATTGTATTTTGAGTAAACGTCCACAACGTCAATGAAACACTAAGCTGTTTGTGTTTTGCCTTCACGTTTATTGGTTCACTAACGTCATAATTTTCCAATTGTAATGGATATTCTCAAAAAATGTTTCTTTGTCTTTCTTGCCAGGTAGAATAAGTTTTCAACTTATTCATAAGGGTATTAACCCTTTAGCACACGTTATTTAGAAAATACTCTTTTGCTAGTTTGATCATTCCCTTTGGTCAAGGTGTACATGTGGCAAGAAATGGAATCTTTTATCCCTAGAAAAGAAACATAAAAATCCAACAAAGGATTTAAGAATCGTAGTCCCATCGATCCTTAACTAAAGAGATAGCAAAGATGTGATTCTGTCAGTTGTAATTGCTTGGAGTGAATCAGGGTGGTTTATCTATGCAGAGTTAACGTGCAAGTTCCAATCCCTTGATTCTATCTCTTTGTTGCTTTGTATTTGACATGAAGCCATATGCTTCTCTGAAATATCCACAACTCATGTAGATCGCTACTTTTATAACCCTTAAGGATTATGAATGTAGCTTTTCATCTTTGTAGAAACCATTTGACCTCCTCTAGATCAAGTTTACCTCATAGGTTTCTTGCCCTTAGGCATGGAGGATGAATCCTCCCACTCTTTAGCTAAGTTCGTCTGACTGATGGATCTTGAATCCTTCAGTCTTTCACATTTAAGTTCAATGTGGTGAATCACATTACTGAAGGTTACATTATACATATCAGAGGCAATCTTTACTTTCGTATACGCCCACTTACTGGAAGACATGGCTCACTCCCACTCACTGGGAGACATAGCTTCCTCCCACTCACTAGGAGATGTCTTATCACAACATACACTTGTTGTTTGTTAGAAAGAACTTGGCATTCAGTTTGTCTCAACTTCTTAGTTCGACATCTGCCTCAAGTGTTGCCTAAACAACATGTTAGGACTTAGTACACTATGTTAAAACTTAACTTAGTTTTAACTTTATGGAAGAAGATCACCTATTTCACTATCTTCCAACACTATTCACACGGCTTGGATAAGGTTACATTGTTCATCCCAACATAAGTTTAAGCAATGTTGTTCTTTCTATACTTGATAGCATAAATCTTTTGTATCCTTCGGTTGCTTCAACCTTTAAATGCTGAAGACTAGTTGGTAGGATGTCCCTGACATCTCATTCTTCTTGAATGAAAGAGATTTGAGAGTTTTTAACTCCACAGATATCTCTATTGAGCTTTCCTTCATAAGCTCAGTCAAATAGACTTGGTCATAATTGGTCACTTAGATGATTATGGTATACAAATCTTATTTGTTCAAATAAGGCAAAGGATAATTAGATAATGAGTTCACTAGTTTCATGTTCAGGAGACAACTATGTTGACTCCCATCCTAATCATACTAGTTAGCTCATCACCCTTTTAACCACAGTCTTCATTTGAACACTTTCCCCTTTAGATTTCTAGACGCATTCCAGAAAACTCCCACTCAATCAAAGAGTGGTTATATTAACAAGATAATAACACTATATCATCTAACTAACATGAATGTTCAAGAAAACAAGAAGAGAATATACTGAATTCAATTCTAAAAACTAACAGAGAATTTAATCTTAAATTCAATGGAAAAATAAGAACATTCAAAAATTTAAGCCTCATATTGTTGTCTCTTAACAGATTCTCCCTCTCATAGGCCCTTCTGACCATATTAACTGATGTAGCATCTAGCGACAATGTCCAGCTCCTCTTTGCCATGTCTACATCCACTCATTTGGATGTATTTGCAGCATACCTCCCACTTGATGAGATGATTCTCACATCTCTATCTGTCTTATCCTTTGTCACAACATATGTGATAAAAGGTTAACTTTTAGAAGTCATTGCTTCAATTCAAGTGGATCAATGTGGTTAGAAGCATGGGAAGACTTATTATTATTCAATAATTATTGAATAATTTTAAGTTGCTGCAATTTTTCAGGTTTTTATCTCTAAGAGTTTGAGTCAAGGTTGGATAGGATTTTATATTAAAAAACTCATTTGAATAATCCCTTACTTTTAAAGAATCTTTCAGCATTTAACCTTATGTTGCAACTGAAAAAACTCTTAAAAAATAAGCCAACCTATCCCAAAAAACAATAGAACCAACATTGATTCAATTCTAACGTTTTTGGGACCCTTTAAATGCACATAAGCACCTTTTTGACTCAAATTACACCCAAACTTGCTTCAAATATATGCAAATTATATATCAAATTGAAGCTCTCGAATTTAGGGATTTTTAGGAACCAACCACATCTCAATTGGAGGTCCCACGCGCTCTCACGCGCCCCTAGAAGGTGTCTAGATGGAAAAATCCTGAAAAATTGGAAAATTCCAGCGTTGGCCAGTCTCGACGGTGGCGTGTGACGTACATGAGCTGCCTTGCGACTGTCCATTGGTGACACGCGCCGGCTCCCAAAACTCCACGCACCGTCCTCTCTTCGACGGTGCTAGCCACGTGTCAAACGGAGACCCCAGTGGGCCCCACGCGCCATGTGTCCCTCCTTTTTTTTTGGGTCAACAGTCAACGAATGACTGTTGACCGTTGACCAGATAATGTTGACTGTTGACCAGTCAACGTTGACTGGTCAACAGTGATCCATCACCGCTGACGTGTCTAGGTCAACGTGGCTGGTCAACGGATGACGTGGCCTCGTTGACCGATGCTGACGTGGCGACCACTCGTTGGTGCCACGTGTCATTGGTTGACCGACGACGTGGCGTTGACTGCCATGTCATTGTCTTCAACCTCCAGCCGGATTAACCCAACCCCATTGGAGCTCCGACGGGTCATCACGACCCGCCAACTTCGGGAGGCCATATCTCCCTCGTTTTAGCTCCGTTTTTCGTGTTCTTGGTGTCATTGGAATCGTAGTTCAGCGAACTACAAATCCATGACATTTATTTGATCTTAAAACCTCTGTTTCATTGATCAAATCATGAGTGAAGTTGCAGTGGCGACTAACGACATGCGAACTTCTTTCCTTCGTTTCTCCCTCATCCGGACTCCGTTTGACGCATTCTAAGCATCGTTGGAATCGTCTCTTCGAGATCTACACACCCACTGCTTCTTTTGGGGCAAAAACACTCAGTTTCGAAACACCCCATTTTTCTCGACGTTGACGGCGCTGCGTAATGCGTCCTGGATGTATGTCCTCTGCGTTTCAAAAGCTTTCCTAGCCTTTGAGGGTTAAAGGCTCTTGTTTTTGGTTCCACATAGGTCCCAAAGACTCAACTTTAACATGAACAAATAGATGAGGAGAAGATGAAAGGAATTATGCCATAAGATATATATATATATATATACACTTATTGTGTATATATATATAAAACAACCAGAGGAGCAGAGCGTGCAAATGTAAAGCCGAAAGCATATCGTATATATTCATATTTTTGAAAAACACAGGAACATTATTTTGGGCATTCAAAATGACTTTCAAAAATAGCACTGGGAGACACAATGAAAAGAGAAATGCTTCATGTGTTCAAGGCTTGCATGTTCATGTATGAACAGAATTATGTACTCAGTAGAATATTCGTATGAGCATGTAGCATTCAGAAAACACACATATGCGCACATATGAACACATATATAATAGCACAGCGCAATTAGAATTGGGATATAAATAAATTATATCATACTATTATTCACATAGAATAAATCACAGCCTCAAGGATCAAATGGCTCTGATGCCAATGTAGGAAAAAATATTTAACTAAAAGGAGATTAGGCATATCTGGACGAATCCATGTTCGGATCCGGGTCAAAGCTTCAATACTCCATACTTGTGCCCACACAATTATTAGACTACTAGAGCCTAATTATGATTTGCACAGCAGATCACCAGAACCAGAAAGATGGTAGGAGAGAAGGGAATTGCCAGAAAACTCAATGGCGGGCCGAGTTGCAATTGAGGAGGCACACCCTATTTATAGTGGTTTATGGAGGCCACTAATTAGGAAACGTGTGCACTCCTTCTTACCCTCCAAGACAGCAATTAATTGTCTCTCAATTAATTTCCTAATTATGGTGATTTGTTCCTCTTTTAACAAATCCATAATTATTGCTGAAATATTCCCAAATCTACATTTTATGTTGATTTTATTCTTATTTGATTAGGCTACTTATTTCCTAATCAAATAGTCCGGCCCATCAAGGGCGGACTTGGACCCAAAGTCCAACAATTTCAATGTAAATGATGATTAAAGGGTATTTTAGAAAAATCAATACACTTTTTTTATAAACATCTAATTTAACTATTTTTTTAATCTAATTAGTTATGTAGCTTATATATTAAAAATCAGAGTGAGTAACATCTAGACTTGATATAGAGGTGTATAAGACATTCAGATTCCAATATAATGTTACTTCAAACTGCTTCATAGTTTCTGATTTTGTCTTTTAATTAGGACATTAAAACGACCGGCCATGCATGCAATGAACAGTTAATGTTAGGTCAAATGGACGGAAAAGAATCGAAACCTCAGAAGACGTGAAAGTGCAAGATGAAGATAAGGAATAAAGAAAAGAAGGCCTGTACGTCCTTTTTTACATTGGTATGGTATATAATAATAATCTATATTTGATTTAATTTACCCAGTTGACCCCTTACTCAATCATCATGTGCACCCTTGCTACATATTACTGCCTCTGCCTCTGATGTTTAATATAAGATATATTTATTTATGATTAGATAGTCAAAACACAAAGCAGCAACATCAACTCAATTAAAACATAGCTAAAGAGCAAAATACACATTATCAACACACAAACTAGCAGCAACAAATTAAAATAAAAGCAAGAAACAAAATGGTCGAGTGTAGTTAAGTGTCTCTTTTCTTTTCCTAATCTTAACTTATTGTAAGATAATCTTCTTAGCATGAATTTTTCTCTTCTTGCCAAGCAATAATTTTTCCCTCTTCAAAATCCAAATGACTTCATTGTGATTGTGCCTAACTTACAAAGCATCTTCTTCAACGAAATTTAATGTTTCAATTAGTGTCCCATTAAATAGATCATCCTCAACTACATTGTCTCCATAAACCCTATCTTCATTATTTACTATATTTGTCAACAAAACAATAGACCAACTATATATAAAAGGATCACGGATGTTGAAAACTTCTTTAGCCTAAGAACACAAAATGAAAGGCTCTTCTTTATACCCTTGGTTGTTCAAATTCAATTGTTTTAACGCTAAGTCAACAATTCTCAAGCCATTATTATTGTCAAACCACTTACAGCTGAATATAAGAACCTGCAAGATGATATAATCCAACTCCTAGATGTGCTCAATCACCTCAAAGTATGATATATTCACATATATAAGATTTTTATCTTTGGCACTCTATTTATGCATGGTGTTAGCTACAAGAGTTATACCACTATTTTGCATTTTGCTTTGATCATCTTGCTCTTTGGTGTAAAAGATGAACCTATTGATGATATAACTTGTGTATGATGCCACTTGTTTGCTTAGACCATATGCTAAAAACTTCAAGTTCCTAGGAATTGATGTAGGAACAACTCTATACTTGTCAAGTACTTGATCTTTAAACCATATTGTAAAATATTTATTATGTTGTTTGGCATACCAACTATCTCTTTTGTAAGGATTATCTCTCTTAAATTGATCCATATACTTGTCCACTTACTCATCAACCTCCTCGGAGTTGTACCGCACATATAGCTATGGTTGCTCCAACTGTTGGTTTAAAATAGTCACTACTTTTCTTCCCTTAATCCCTTCCTTACTAGTCCTTCCCTCATGCTTAGACAAGGGAAGCCCAATATCACGTACATTTTTTAAGTAGATGGCATATAATTTAGCAGCTTCTTCACAGATATATCGTTCTCAAATGAACTTGTGCCGAAATCAGGTGCTACATGACTTCCCCGATGCTTAACCCTACTACTTGTCTCCCTATGTCTCGTCTAACATGTATATGTAAGATCAATTTCATTAATCACTAAGTACATCTCACAAGTTTTTCAATCAAACCATTGCACATTGCCCAACTTTCCATAGGAGCTCAGAATCATATTGTCATTTATAGGGTTTTATACACATGCAAAGTCAAGAAAATCTGCTACCCCATCGTAATAGTTTTTGGATGGCTGATTGATAGACATCCACTACTTATCCATATCCCTCATCTAACATAAATCATTTAGAAAAAATTGCCCTAATAAAAACTCAATAGTTATCTGCTCAGAATAAATGCACCAAAATGTATAATTAATAAAAGTTATAAACCTTATATGGAACCTGAAGTTGAAGGATGAAAAACCTAACGTTGAACGAACACCTTTTAGAGATAATACAAAGCTCTCACAAATGTACGCACATCTCAGTTAACAGAAAATTTTCAGAAAATGGTTGTGTTTGGCAGAAATGGTGGTAGGGAACAAGAGTGAGGGATATGGAGAATTGCGCGAAGGTGACTGAAAAGAGAGCTAGCTTTTGAGTGTAAAAGTTTATAAATGTCAGACTGATTGGATGTTCTACAAACAAACTAGTTAAGTAGTATTTAAGACTATACATAACGATTAGTTAGTAAGATGTCATGCCCTTATCTTATTTTCCATATTTTCAGAGTGTTTGCACGTTGTCCAGTGAGCAACACATGAATAGTATAAATATGAAACTAAATTCATTTATTTTAAGAAAAGAACATCTTTTTCTTTTATTTTGAAAATTTTTATTTGCAACAGAAATTAAAAAAAAAAGTTCATCAAGCTAACAAGGAATTGCATTCTCCACATATCATTCATTGTAGAAAGTTCAAGATGGCAAGAAAATCAATAAAGATATGGTGAGAGTATGTACCTCTAGTGCTTTGAGCCTTGCTATGAAAGAGACAAAGTGAAGGGATAATATAATAAAATTATGGCACTTACCAAATCACCACAAGTTCACAATATTCATGCATGATAGTTTGCTACTTTTTGGCTTAGAAATGAAATAGTTAGTAGTAAGCCAATAGGTAAGTTAATACATAATTTGTGACATTGTATAAAGTCAAGTTCATAGATACGTCCACTTTAATCAAGCACACAAGAAACAATAGAAGAGGATCAAATGAACATATGGGAATAACCAAGAGGAGAGACAGTATCAAAAGGAGCAAGAAGGCACCACTTACAATGAACCCACTACAAGAAGATATGTTTAGTATTAGCTCTCTACCTTGCCTCCTTACTCTCCCAAAATTCTTGTGTGTCTTACTTCAACCCTTGCTCCCCTATTTATAGTCTCAAGATAAGGTTTTCTTCATAAATGTTTTTTCTAACTTGACCCAATTACCATCAATGAGAGATTTTTTTTTAATTTTTTTATTATTTTTTCCACAAGTAATTTCCTAATTTAAACCTATCAACATGAATGAAAGATATATTTCTTATTTTTGTTTGTTATTTATTTTCTTATACTTTCCTTACAAGTAATTTCCTAATTTAAACCTATGAATGATAGATATTTTTTATATTTTTCCTTAATGAATGACAATGCCAATTTGGATACCAATCATCATCAATGAGAGAACGTTTTTATTTTTTATTTTTTCCTTTAATGATGATTCCCAGACATCAATCATCATCAATGAGAGGACTTTTTTATTTTCATTTTTTATTTTATTTTTTAATTTTTCCTTTAATGATGATTGCCAATTTAGACACTAATCATCATTAATGAGAGGATTTTCTTACTTTCCTTTTTTTTTCATTTTCCCTTTAATAACGAGTGCCAATTTAGACACCAATCATCAATAAGGAGAGGATTTTCATTTATTTTTTCTTTTTATTATTTTTATTTTTTAAGTGAGGCCGGAAAAAACAGGGTGTTCACAACCGTTATATATCTAGTAACATAAATAATGCTTTTTGTTTTTTAAAAAACTATTATATATTTATAGTATGCTAACGGCTTTATTTAAAAAATCATTACATCTAGTTGACATAAATAACGGTTGTTAGGTAACAACTGTGATGTATTAAAGCTCGATATCCCCCTGCATATATATGTGTACATAATGAATCAGACTATATATTTATAGTCATTCATATACACAACAATACAACAAAAAAGAATATATTTACAGCCATTCATATATATATACAGTATTAAAACCAAAATTTTAAAACAAACAAATCAGTATATATAAATTTATAGTCATTCATAGCAGGTTTCCTTAACTTTGCTAGTAAAAGTTGACCCACCATGAACGAATGTCTGAAAACACAAATACTTCACAATGTGACATTCAGTTTCATAACAAAACACTCTGCTCCACAATGAGACACTCCACAACAGCTAACATAGATTAGCTATAAATACAGAGCATTAGAGATAGACGAGATATACAATAACACACCACAAGAGCATACATAGAAAAACTTACAAGAGCATCTGTTTTCATATTTCTCTCTATATTCATATTATATTTCAATGATTATCATATCCACTCTGTAAGAGAGTTTGTAAACACATTTCAAATTGTATTTTGAATTGATCTCAAGGTAAAGGGACCTTAAGAGTGTAGATTTCCTTATAGGAGAAATAGTAGAGAAAATTCCTAGTAGGACTTTTAGCTCGTAAGACTTACAAGGTACAAGTAGGAGAAAATGTTGCTGCTTGTAAGACTTGCATACGTAAGTAGGAGAGAAAGGTCATAGGGATTGTTCTGCTCATAAGACTTGCTGTAAGGGGAGAGAAAATTCTAGGTATAGAATATTTATACTCGTAGTCCTTGCAAGGATAGTTGTTGTCTTGAGGCATTCTAAGAGCCCACTAAATCTTGGAGGATTAGTGAAAATCTTGGAGGTCTTGATCTCTGAGGATTAAACGCAGGCCTAGGTTTAGGCCTAACCAGTATAAATCTCTTTGGGTAAATTCTCTTATCTCTACTCTCTTTCAATTTATCTTCACAACATCGTAACGTGTGAAACTTTATACATAACCCAATTCACCCCCTCTTGGGTGAAGTTTACCTCTTTCATTTGGTATCAGAGCAAAGTCTTCTTAAAAAAGTTTAACAACTTGAGAAGGATCCATTCAATGGCAACAATGGGTGAAAATATTCTTCCATACGGAGCTTCTATCACTAGACCTCCCGGTTTTGCGGAGATCATTTTTTGTTCTGGAAAGCTAAGTTTAGAGTATTTGTAATGGCAAACAAATACGGTTTATGGAATGTAATCTAAGATAGTATTTATGTTCCAACAATGAAAGTAGAAGATAGAGTCATGAAAAAGAACCTAGAGGAATAGGACGACAATGATAAAAGGTTAGTAACATTAAATAAAAAAGCTATTCTAATGATACAGAGCGCCCTCAGCCAAAAGGAGTATTTCTGAATCTGCGCTCTGCCAACGGCTAAAGACATGTGGGATGCACTAGAGATCGCACACGAAGTAACATTTGGATCAAAGAAAATAAAATCAATAGTTTAATTACCGAGTATGATATGTTTCAAATGAAACCTGGAGAAAGGATCTCTGAATTCGAACTCAGATATACCCATCTTATGATCAGCACTTGGGAAAACCTTTGATCAAAATTCCCAAGTGAGAAAGATCCTTAGCATTCTTACAAAAGAATGGGAAGTGAAGGTAATAGCTATCGAAGAAGCCAAAGATGAATCAATAAGATGAAGATATAGGAATGATCATAAGAAAGTTCAAAAAGTTCCATAAAAGACACCAATGGAACTTCAAGAACAATCAAGGAATACCAAGCAAGAAAGAAAACTAAGAGCAACAGTAGGACATATCAAGTCTGAATGCTTCAAAAACAAAGATAAGAAGTAGAAAAAAAAGCATACATATCATCCATATGGGGTAACAGTTCGTCAAATGAAGAAAGCGATGGCAATGAAGTTGCCAATATATGCTTGGTAGCCAAAGAAGAAGAATCAAACTCTGAGGTAAATGATTTTGAACCTACTTATAATGTATTATTATCTGAATATAATGCATTGCATACTAAATTCATCAAGGTAGCTAAAGAAATGTTTAGTTATAAGAAGAAAGTAAAAGAATTAGAAAGTACTATCATATCATGTTCATCATGTGCATCTTGTGAAGAAAAAGAAAAGAAAATAACAAACCTAACGAAAACTTTGGAAAGATTTACTAAAGGAAATGAAACTCTTAAAGTAATTTTAAAATTACAAAGAGTAACACATGATAAATCTTGAATTGGATATAACTGTGTTTAAGATAAAAACAGAGGAAAGAAGAAGAAAGGTAGTAAGACTTAATTGAAATATTTTAAAAATTCAGTGCACACATCAAATTTATTTGAATAATGTAATTACTGCAATAGGAAAGTTCATTATACTTTATCATGTCATTTTAGAGAGGGAAAGGCCATTGGCACATGTAAATGGGTTTTGAAAGGAACGTATGTACCAGGAGTAATTCATACTAACCATGAAGGATCCAAGAAAGTGTGGGTACCTAAAACTTGATGATATTACTCTAGGTATGTCTCAAAGCATCACAGGTAAACAAATGGTACATTAATAGTGGATGATTGAGACACATGACTGGTGACAGAGATAAGTTCACCATGTTAGAAGCTAAAGAAGGAAGTAAAGTAACCTTTGGAGGTAATCAATCTGGACGTATTGCTGGAATTGATGAAGTTGGAAAATCCAATGGTATTCAAATCAACGATGTATATTATGTTGAAGGATTATGCCACAACCTCCTAAGCATGAGTCAAAGCACTAACAAAGATAATTGGGTAATCTTTGACTCAAAAGAATGCTTGATAGTAAACAAGAAGGATCTACCACTTAAAGAATCTATCTAAGCAAAGATTCGAGCTCAAAGGGACGGTAACTGTTATATTATTAATTTAAATTCAAATTCTTCTAAAAATATTTTCTTAACAAATATGAGGAAAGTTGGTGATGGTATAAATGTCTAGCTCATGTCAATATGAATCATCTTGACAAAATGATTAGAAAAGATTTATTTGTTGATCTTCCTAAACTTAAATTCAAAAATAGCATGATTTGTGATGCTTGTTAAAAAGGAAAACAAACTAAATCTTCTTTAATGAGATTTCAACATCTAAACCTTTACAATTACTTCATATGGATCAAGTAAGACCAGCAAGAGTAAAACGTTTTAGAGGAAATCTATATACTCTAGTAATTGTTGATGATTTACAAGATTTACATGGACTATATCTCTTGCTTCTAAAGATGAAACTTTTTCTGAATTTATTACGTTTGCCAAGAAGGTCCAAAATGAGAAAGGTATCTCTATTGTTTCTATCAGGACCGGTCATAGAGGTGAGTTTGATAATCAACTCTTTGAAGATTTCTACAATAATCAAGGAATATACCACCATTTCTCTGCTCTAAGAACGCCTCAAAAAAATGGAGTTGTGGAAAGAAAGAACAGAGTCCTCATGGAGATGGCAAGGGCAATGCTCAATGAGAAAGAGGTGTCGCAAGTATTCTGGGCAGATGCAACGAGCATTGTATGCTATATTTCTAATCGAGCATATATTCGAAAGTCACTTGGAAAGATACCATATGAGCTTTACAAATGAAGAAAGCTAAACCTTACTCATCTATACATTTTTGGATGTAAATGCTACATCCACAACAAGAGTAAAGAAAATTTGGGTAAATTTGATTCAAAGTCTGAAAAGGTTTATTTTTAGGTTACTCAAATAGAAGTAAAGCATATAGAGTCTTTAATAAAAGAACATACATTGTAGAAGAAACCATTCATGTTGTGTTTGATGAAATAAACTCTCACACAAAATTTTTTGATGAAGAAGAAATGGATTTGATAAAGAAAACTAAAAATCTATCTATTTCAAATCAACATGATTTTCAAATAGATGATATTCAAACTAAAGAAAGCGTCAATGATCATGCTCAACCTAAAGCATGGAGACAAATGAAAGATCATGCAATTGATCAAGTAATTCGAGATGTTCATCAAGGTGTCAAAACCAGAAATAGAATCTGTAATAAAGTTACATTCTATGTATTTATTTCTAAAATTGAACCTTCTAGTATTGAAGAAGAACTTTTTGACAATGATTGGGTGATTGCTATGCAAGAAAAGCTAAATCAATTTCAAAGAAATCAAGTTTGGGATTTGGTACCTCAACCTAAAGATCAATCGGTCATAGGGACCAAATGGGTGTTCAAGAACAAACTTGACAAATCCACAATCATTGTGAGAAACAAGGCAAGGCTAATTGTCAAAGGCTATAATTAAGAAGAATGCATTGATTATGAGGAAATATATGCTCCGGTGGTAAGATTGGAAGCCATACAAGTACTCTTAGCCTTTGCATGCATTAAAGTTTTTAAACTTTATCAAATAGATGTTATGAGTACTTTTCTAAATGGTTATATTATGGATGAAGTTTACATAGAACAACCTCCTAGTTTTGATCATGTTTTCAAACTCAAGAAATTTTTTTATTGTTTGAAACAAGCACCTAGAGCTTGGTATGAAAGACTGAGTAAATTTCTTCTTGATCAAAACTTTGTCAGAGGAAAAGTAGACACTATATTATTCATCAAACATAACAAGAATGATTTATTAATAGTTCAAATATATGTTGATAATATAATCTTTGATGCCACTAACGAATCTCTTTGTTAAGAATTTTTAAAGCTTATGTTGGGAGAATTCGAAATGTCCATGATGGGTAAACTAAACTTCTTTCTTGGACTTCAAATCAAGCAATAGAAGAATGGGATCTTCATATCCCAAACCAAATATTTGAAGGAGTTATTAAAGAAGTACGGAATGGAAAATGCCAATGGAGCTGACACTTTAATAAGCACTACCATACTGCTAGATGCCAACGTGAAAGGCCCTGGCTTCAACATTACTAAATATAGACGAATGATTAGTTCATTACTCTATCTAACAGCAAGCAAGTCAAATATATAATTCAGCATTGGGATGTGTACAAGGTATCAATTTTCTCCTAAGGTATCACATGCAGAAACCGTGAAGAGAATCTTCAGGTACTTGGGAGAAACTGTAGAACTTGGCCTATGGCAACCAAAAGGAAGAAATGAATACTTGATGGCCTATTTAGATTTAGTTCATAGAGGATATAAAACTGACAAAAAGAGTACTAATGGATAATGCCAATTTTTTGGAGGCTCTCTGGTATTATGGTTCAGTAAGAAACAAAACACAGTTTCGTTATCTTCTACTGAAGCTGAATATATAGCTGCAGCAAGTTGTTGTTCTCAAGTATTATGGTTAAAACAATAACTTCAGGATTTGGGAATCTACTTGAAGGATATACCTATTTACTATGACAACACCAGTATCATAAGTTTAGCCAAGAACCCTGTACAACATTTAAGAACCAAGCATATAGATATCAGACATCACTTTATTCGTTACTATGTTCAAAAGAAGGATGTCAAAGTAGAATTCATTTCTACACACCTTCAACTCACTGATATATTCACAAAGTTGATAGCTAAAGATACGTTTTTATATATAAAGAGAGAATTGGGAATGGTTAATCCCAATGAGCTGTAAGATTTTCTTGTTATTAATTATGTTCAATATATGCTTATGTGCATGTTTTGATTATTACTATACTAATTTAAGCATCAGAGTATGTAGAAGTTTGTTTTGTAGGAATGCTCTATTTACGTTCATTGAAATAGAGGTAAACAGATATTACATGTACTCTTTATGTCACACTCGAGTGCAAGGTGAACACTTGAGTGCAAGACATGAAACCCGAGTGCATAATGAATACTCAAGTTCAAACTTGAGAATCATTTATTCTGCTTTCAATTTGTAAATTAGGGATTAATAGAGAGTAGATAAAGTATTGACACACACTCGAGTACACTCTTGAAAGTATAGAAAGAACACTCAAGTTCAGGAAGAACATAGCATAACAACTTGAGACAAAAGTATGGTTTACTCAAGTGATCTTGGAGGACTTAAGAACAAAGATACTTGAGGATGGAAAATAAACATGGGTGCTACAAGTTGCACTCAAACCAGGTACTCAATTGCAAGTTTCTGATTTTTTTTGTCAGCTGTACTTGAGTGCAAAAGGCACACTCGAGTGCATACGCATTTACACTGAGTGCATAGGTAGTACACTCGAGCGTTGAGGGTTTATAATAGTAGGACCGAAAGCTCAAACAGCGCACTCTTTTACTCTCACCTGAGAGTTTCTTCACTCAAAACTCACACCCACTAAAATTCTAACCGTTACTCACTCAATCGACACTTCCAATACCA
Organism: Inga laurina; assembly: GCA_963855925.1. Classification (NCBI taxonomy): domain Eukaryota; kingdom Viridiplantae; phylum Streptophyta; class Magnoliopsida; order Fabales; family Fabaceae; genus Inga; species Inga laurina. The sequence continues at coordinate 20,051,068 of OY979712.1, forward strand.
CCAATCATTAGTTGCAACCTTCTAATCCACACCAAGTATCAGATTTTTCCTCTAAATCCACACTACCAAGCCATAATTGGTTATCACTGAGTTTGCTTCAAATCCTCTATTTTCTTCAATTCTTCACAATGGTTCGGATTAAAGTTCCTCAGGCAACCCAAGAATCATCTTCATCCTCTCATTCTCATTTACTGTCCAATGAGTCACCTACACCTACGATAACATCGACAGTAACACTAACTCTGACTCCTTCTTCAACTCCTACTCCACCTCCTCCTTCTAAGACTACTATCACCAAGAAGAAGGTGACTCTAACAAAGAATAAGCATCTTAGATCGAAAGTGAAGGATGTTCAACCTCCTGTAAAGAAAGCTAAGGGGGTCACTATCAAGGAACCGATCATTACACAATCCAAAATGAAAGAGGTACAAGGAAGAGGGAAGAAGAAGGCTACAAAAGTCCCATAAGAGTCTTCTTTAGATAGCTCATTCAACAAACAACACAAGCAAGCAATGGAATAGTCAAAGCTGGATGCCTTGGTTGGCAAGATTGCCTCCCAATCCAATGCCTCTGCATCTCATCACATCCTTAGCTAGTCTAGTTATGCTAGTTCACAGTCGGGAGCACCAGTTGACTCTCAACCACTGCAAGAAGAAGAACTTGATCCTATCCCTCCAGAAAACTTCAACACCTAGGAATTAAAACCTTTCAACCAAATGGTATATGATACTGAATTCTCTAGCCATAGTTTTTTTCCAGTGGTATATGTGGATCTGGATTATCTGAATGATTGTTGTGCCCTAAACCTTAGACCTTATCTAAATTTTTATCAACCATGGCTGATTGTGCACCTTCCATATTCACCTTCAGTTGTTAGAAATTTCTATTGCAATATGAAAGTAAAAAATATAACATCTGAACTGGTGAATTGATTGAAGAAGGAATTGTTACCATTATCCAAGAACAACCTTGATGATTACCCCCTCCATTATCAACACTGTACTGGGTACATTATACCACCATCTAACCCAAACCTAGACTTCACAGCTGCCCAAATTTTTCAGTTGCTAAGACCTGGTGAACCTGTAAGACCATTGAATTTCAAGCCTGTTACCATGCCAGATTCTCACCGAGCCCTCTTTTATATCTACACCCAAAGCATCATCAATAAATCATAGAACTTCACATATTTTGCCTAGAAAGATTATTATTTGATGGCTTCATTTTTGGCTAGGCAACAGAGGAATGTGGGTGAACTGATTTTCAATGAAATGAGGATATTTCAATTCTTTTCCACCAGAACCACCACCATTCCATATCCTCAGTTTGTATGCCTTATTCTTAGGCATAATAAGATATAGTACTTAGAAGGAACCGAGAAGGTGAAGATTCCCAGATTTGGAATGACTTAGTTTAATCATATGGGAATGTCTTTTCCTTACCGTAAAACACCTACAACTCAGTGTGAAACTATACCTTCAAGGGTCGATGGGGCTTAGTCCTCTGAACAAGTTAGATCTCCATCTCCATCTCCTTCATTCTTCGGTATACCAATTCAAGGCTTTGTATTAGAAGTGATCAAAAAAGCAATGGCCATACTGAAAAAGGAGTTGTTTGCAAAATATAAGAAGTTAGTTGGGACAATGGAGTCTCAAGTCATCAAATTGGTAGAAAAGACCAATCTAAACTTTGAAATGATGATTAAGACTCATGAGGATCATACAAGGAAATTAAATGAACTGGATACCTTTTTGCACACACACTTACTTGTTCATCCTACTTCTGTCCCTCTAATATCTGAACCTCAACCAACCACCTCTGTCTCACCTACTACTACTAATCCTACCACAACCATAGTGTTTTTCACCTATACTGATCTTATTACTTCAACCACTATAGATGTCACCTTGGATGGTTAGTAGCCTAATATTCAACCCTTATCACCACCATTCATAGATCCCTCTACTGCATTAGTTTTATACACTCCACCTCAGCCATCTGATACTTATCCTATCACTTTTCCTCAACCTCCCTTTTTTAATGAAGACAAAATGGGGGAGAAGAAGGAGTGATGGCAGCATTTGAGCTTTTAGATAGAGGTCATAGATTAAGGGGGAGTTAATGTTCTAGTTGATTTTGTTTTATTTTAAATGTCATGTATTAAGGGATTTAAATTTGAACCTTGTAACAAAGTTTGAATTAATGAAATTATGTTGTTCAATTATGAATCCTAGAGTTATGAATTTGAATCAAATAATATGACTTGATCTTGTTAGAAGTGGTGCAGTGAAAATGTTGCTGAGAACTTCATAAAAAGTGCTAAACAGCAGTAAACAACTTTGAACTAACTTTAAACTTTGGTAAATTTGATGATTATGCATTTGAAAATCAAATAAAAGTTTTCTAGAAGGTTTACAAAATGAATTAATTTTTCAAATCCATCACTAAGGTTTTGTCATCATAAAAAAGGAGGAGAATTTTAGAATCCATGTTTTGATGATAACAAAGTGTTAGTACATTGTTTTGTAAAGGAATTAATGTTTTGAAGATGTAAACATAAGCCAATTCAATTATTAAATGCATTTACAAGTTCATAGAAAGTTGCAATTCAAAATGAATGATGCACTCGAGTTTTGTTAAAGCTCTTGAGTTCTGAGAGCTGATACACTTGAGTTTGTACTTACTCTCCCACAAGTATGACAGAGAAGCTGTTGCTAAAACTGAAATCCTACTGATGCACTCAAGTTCCTGTAATGCAGTCGAGTTCTGTGTACCTTAGCACTCGAGTCCAAGTAGTGTGAATATGCAAGTGTTTCACAGAGTCAAGTAGAAATAGGGAATTTTCTGGTGCACTCAAGTGTTGTCTCAACACTTGAGTGTTGATGAGAAGTTTACTCAAGTCCTAAAAGTGAAGCCCTACAAGTGTTATCCCGAGAGGAACAAGATCCTAAAACCATGAAGTATACTAGAGTGACTATATATGCACTCGAGTAAGGAACTAAGACTCAAGTCCTATAGCAACACTTTCAAGTGAACTATTGCAACCTTGTATTCTGAAGCAGGACCAGAAAACCTCATCAAGCTAACATGTGATGGTGCACTCGAGTGAGAGGTAATGCACTCGTGTATGGTGATGTACTTCTAATGCAATATTAACAATTTCTGCAGGAACCAAGTGAAGAGGTGCTGATCAGCCTAAGCACTCAAGTGAATGATTATGCACTCGAGTGTGGCATGAACACTCTTGTAAAGCTCACTCTTGTAAGTACTTGCTGAGACAGACGAGATATACAATAACGCATCACAAGAGCGTACAACGAAAAACTTACAAGAGTCTCTATTTTCATAATTCTCTTTATATTCATATTATACTTCAGTGATTATCATATCCACTCTGTAAGATAGTTTGTAAACACATTTCAAATTGTATTTTAAATTGATCTCAAGGTAGAGGGACCTTGAGAGGGTAGATTTCCTTACAGGAGGAGTACTAGAGAAAATTCCTGCTAGGAATTTTTACTAGTAAGACTTACAAGGTGCAAGCAAGAGAGAACGTTGCTGCTCATAACACTTACAGGAGTGTAAGTAGGAGAGAACATTGCTACTAGTAATACTTACAGGGGTATAAGCAAGAAAGAATGTTGCAGCTCGTAAGACTTGCATACGTAAGAAGGAGAGAAAGGTCATAGAGATTGTTATGCTCGTAAGACTTATCGTAAAAGGGGAGAGAAGATTCTAGGTGTAAAATATTTCTGCTCATAGTCCTTACAAGGACAATTGTTGTCTTGAGGCATTCTGAGAGCCTAGTAAATCTTGCTTGGAGGATTAGTGAAAATCTTGGAGGTGTTGATCTTTAAGGACTGGATGTAGACCTGGGGTTTAAGCCAAACCAGTATAAACATTTCTGTGCAAATTCTCTTATCTCTACTCTCTCTTCATTTATCTTCATAATATCGTAACACGTGAAATTTTATACATTACCCAATTCACCTTCCCTCTTGGGTGAAGTTTGCCTCTTTCATGAAGGGCAACTTTATCACTTTGCATGAGATTAGTCAAGAGACTGTTACTTGAAGATCAATCCAACTAGATTCTATCATCGTTTTTCTATTTATTTTGTAATTTTTGTTTTTTAAATAAGCTCATGAGTCTAGAGTCATTAATTAGTTTTTTAGGTGTCAATTAATCATTAATGGCATATTAGGATTTATTTTTGGACGAAGGTGCAAATTTAGAAATGAACAATTTCTTTATGAGCACCCATATGAACTATCTATTTTCGGGTGTAAAAGTAGGCATAAACAATTTATTTGGTAGCATATATAGCAACTCCATTAAGGAGACTTAACTTTTGTTAATTTTTGCACTATGGGTCTTACTAATCTTCCCTCTCTATTATTTTAATATGTTTAATGGGAAAGTATCACCTAGCACCCATAAGTTAACCTCTACAAGATTATGAAGTTTTACTGCACCCCTTAGATTAAAATGAAATTAAGTTTTTTTAGTGAAAAGATAATAATGCCCTTACTTTATTTTTTTGTGAGAGAATTTACAAGATAATATGGGCATTTTAAGACATAAAAATATTTACAAGGCAAATATGTGATTGACAAAAATTTTTTAACTCCCGAGTCATTCACATGTTTGCCTTGTAAATATCTTTATTTATCTTGAAAATGCTCATATTTGTCTTATAAATGCTCTTATAAAAATAAATAAAATAAGGGTATTATTGTCTTTTTACTGTAAAGCTTAATTTCATTTTGACCCAAGGTGGTGCAGTGAAATTCCAGAATCTTTTGGGGTTAACTGAAATAAAATTGTTTCCATAGGGTGTAAGTGATATTTTTCCATAAACAAATATTAAAATAATAGAGAGAGAGAGAGAGAGAGAGAGAAAGGACTAGTGGGATCCACTGTAACCCCCTTCGTAATTATGATTCGAAATACGTATTTAAAATGAAATAGAGATCAATAATAATCAAACTCATTTACAATCCCTTCCTTACGAAAGGGTTTTCACAAATATTTTCAAAATTTTTGCCTTACCCTGGTCTCAAATTCCACAACTCGAATATAATTACCCTGTGCAATTACATCACATTTACATATCAGAGTGTACAACAAAATCTTGGCAACCCTTGGGTTTCATACACAAACTAAAGATTTATAAATTCCCATTAGGGGATTACACTACTGTCTCCAAACCAACATTTATAAGATATACAGTGATCTCCCAACAAAACATGATAACCAACACCAAAATAGAAATCTCCCTAAGGAGCCCTATCCGCCCTTGGTCGTCTCTTTTTCCTTGGAGCCACTTGCCCTGTCTGAAGGTTAGTCAATGGAAAGAATGAGATTCAAAAAAATATCAGTAGTAACAAATCACTCATACCACATGTAATCACAAAGCATGCAAGAAAATCATCAAGCAGCATCACAGCATAAAGCATAGCACGCAGGCTGCCACATATGCACATAATCACATAATCTCATCCCCCGTATTCCACCGCCTCAAAGGCACGGTCCTCCCACCGTCAACACCGATGCGCTGCGGGTGAAGGTTTCACAAATAGCCTTTCGGCTTTCACATATAGCCTTATGACTTTCACAGAGTTTCATCCCCTGGATTCCATCGCCCCGAAGGTATGATCCTCCCATCGTCAACACCGATGGGCCACAGGTGATAGACTCATAAACAATGATCAAACAAACATACCATGTATCACATATAGTATAAGGGAAAAGAGTCACTATCTTGTTCTTTTCGATTGTGCTCTAGCGCAAGTGGATCACAAACAGGGAAAATATCAAATCCAACAATTCCAAATGCACCATTTAGACACTTCTATAGTGTTTCTTGGGATTATATGAGTCTATAAAGAAAATTTACAAAAATGCCCTTGGGGACCCTGCCCGGGCCTTCCGCCGTACCCGGTCCGGTTGCACTTTTCTCAAAATTCTAATATGGGATATCCTAACATATTTCCGCCCACGGAATCCATTTTCGGACTCAAAATTATCAAATTCAATGTCAAATTACAAATTTACCCTTGGCAACGCTACTTTAAGGGTTTTAGGGGCGTTTTCGTAATTATGCTTTTTCGACCTTTTCCAAAAATGTGACCAACTGTAACCCCACCTAATTTTTGCTCCTAAACTCAATGGAACTATCAAATCATTGAACACGCAACTCTAAGCCCTCCAAACTATCCTTGGCCAAAATTCTCAATTCCCCGAGAAAAATTGGGGTTTTTCGGTTTCGGCTTTGCAGATGTATTTCTTTCTACTCCTGATCACTTTATTAACCATTACATTAGGTTAAAAATAACATTAAGACCCAATTTGGACAGCATAACCCCTAGGCCATATCATTCCAAACTTTAAAACCAATAGCAATCCGGCGAAATTTTCTTGATTAAATTGCCCACAGGAGCCAGAATAAGCAATATACGAAAGTTTGGAAGTTACCTCAAGCTCCCACTAGCTTTTTCTCAAGGTGGCTGAAAACCCTAGCCTTAGAACACCCAAATTTGTGCTCCACAAACCTTGAAGAACATAGAAGAATAGCTTAGGAGCAGAGTTATACACGTTAGGTAACGATTTACCGAAGAAATCGACTTACCGTACAAGTTTTCTTCTCCTTCTCTCTCTTGTTGCAGATGAATGGCACAGTTTTGGGTTGATGGAGGAGGCGGATGATGATTTAATTTGATATAATATTATTTTCTAATTATTTACTAAATTTCCATCAATTTCGGATTTTTATAAAATTCTGGCAGATTTCTGCCCAAATTTTGAAAAATCATAACTAATTCTAGAAAAATCAAAATGGGGTGATCCCAAAGCCAATAGAAAGATATTTAAGTCCTCTTTATTGGAAAAATATGGATCACTGCAGCTCATAACGTCAAAAATATAGAATTGCACAAAAGTCCATACTGCTCCAAAACAGATTCCAGTTTCCCTCCCAAACTTTGGAAAATCATAACTCTTAGCTCACAAATTGAAATGACACAAATTATGTGTCAATTTTCAAGCTTGACATGTGAAATTTAAGACTGGAAAATTTCACAATTTTTTGACACCATTTGCCTATTTAAAATGTCCATACAAATCGACTGCCCTGTACAGAGTTTCAATGAACAGAATTTCCAATTTTTACACAATTGTTCCCAATGGTTCCAATTTCACAATAAACACTCTCCCCACATGAATTTTTACAAGGAAGCCATTGGAATCATTAAAAAACCAAATTCCCATAAAAAAATTCTCCAAAAGTGTTTATTCAATAATAATTACATTCACTTTTGAAGTCATTAGCCCTTAATCGCTTTTTGGGATATTACACCCACAGTACAAAAAGTAACAGAAGTTAAGTCTCCTTAATGGCATTACTATATCTGCTCCCAAATAAATTGTTTATGTCTACTTTTGCACCTGAAAATATATAGTTCTTATGGGTGCTCACAATAGAATTGATCATTGCTAAATTTACACCTTGGCCCTTTATTTTTTTATTATTATTAGGTGATTATCATTTTAATTTAAAAGCCCATAATATTATCTCCATGAATCATATTGTCTTTCATAATCTAATTCTCTCTTCCTATAATCAGGTTGTCATCCATAATCTAATTAAATATCTTTATTATCCATTGAGCCCAATCCATTTATTAATTATATAATTTTAAGTTATCTAATATCCTTTCTATTATTAAATATACAATATTCCCAATATCCTTCATTAATTAATTCATTATTTGTTAAACACTTTCACACCAATTTAGATTATTCAAATAATCTAATTTAAATATCCCCAATATTTTTAGTTATCCTTTAATCATATCCATCATTATCTTTCACTATCCTTTTGGGCTTTTTAGATTATATTAATGTTTTTTTAGAAGAATCCTATTGTGTTAAGAGCAGTGTATTAAAACCCAGACCGGATCGGCCGGTTTGAACCGGAACCCGGCGACCCGTTTACCTTGCCGGTCCGGTTGACCCCCAAACCCGAAAAAAATCGACTCGGCATAACTCGGAGGAACTCGATATGAACCGGGAATAACCCGGCTAACCCGCCGAGTTGGTGGGGTACTCGGAATCTTTACAAAAATAGAAAAGAAAGGAAGAAAACTAGACATCTATGGCGGCAATTGAAAACCCATCCGCGTTCATTATGATCGAACTTCGCTGGTGCTTTGTGCTTTGTGCTCGAGAAGCCGGCATCGGCTTCCTCTTCCCTTCTAGCTCTGTCATTGTTGTTGGCACTCCATGGCAGCTGCTGCTGTCTTCACCAAGGCTTGTGGTTGTGGAATTTGAGACGAGGAATGGAGGAAAGAAAGGAGAGAGGAGAAAAATGAAGACCCTATGCGTGCTCAGGACAACCTTTCAATCTTATCATCTGACATATCTTTTGTGTGTTCTCAGAGGAAAGTCAAATAACTCACGTGCTTGCACAGTGATTAGCAAAGAAAGGAGAAAAAATACAAATAAAAAGAATTAGAAACAAATACGATGAATTTAGTGTGTAGGTGTGGTTGTCCATTAAAAAATGCATATTATTTGTGAATAGCTACATGGGAAAATATCTATTATATATAAATATTAAATATTTTTTTATAATCAAAATATGAATATTTGTTCTATTTTAATTATCATCAGTCTGACTCCGGTTTGACTCTGGTCTGACCCACTAACCCTTGAACCACAACCTTAACCGATTTAGTGACCGGTCCGGTTTTTAATACCTTGGTTAAGAGTTCTAGTAGTTTATTCGGTTATAAATATCCCTTCTATATATGCTATTTTAAGATAAGTTATAGAGTTATGAATAATAATTTCGTTTAACAAGTATTGATACTTATTGGTTTTGTATTCTTGAGAGAATACTAAATGGCATAAGAGAGTGATATACTCTTGTGCTTGTTTATTCTTGGAGTTTCTTGGGCCATTGTTTCCTTTAGGTGTTGAGTTTAGTATACATAGTGTTTTCCGGAACGTGAGTTCATTGGGTTCCTTTTTTCAATATCATTATTTTTCTTTTATATTTGTTATTTATCCGCTTCCACATTTGCTAATGTATTTTTAATTTATGGGTTTTCTAGGACAAGTTCCTATTGCGTCTACATCATATATAAACCATATGTGTGCTTCAATTTAATATTATAGTTATTGGTGAACAATATATATACCTTTGGTCTCAGCCATTGGAAGGCATTTCTAAAGTAGCCATTAGTGAAGTTGAAATTCCTGCAGTTGAAATTATTTTGTGTATAGTACTTGTACACTACTCTAAGAAAATACAATAAAAAATTATATATATAGAAACATGTAAGCTAAACTGAATCATAAAAGATTATGCATGGATAACTTATTGGTTGAATGTCTTCTACATGAATGGTCTCTCTTCCTTAGATCCTCGCCAAGAGAGTCATAGTACCAAATATTTTTCCATAATGGATTTAATACTATGAGCTTGAATGTACAATAATAGATCACACCATCAAGACAATTATAAAATAAATAAAAATTAATTTAAGAAAAGTTAATAATGTAGCCATCCTTGAATGTAAGGTGGCAAAAGTAAGTGTTACTTTTGTTTGGCGCCCTCCTAATAAAGTCATCTGCTAGAAACCTCACTTGAAATTGCTTCACATCTTCCTTCATGCCTTCACCCTAGTTATTGACATTGTTAACGTAGATGAACTTGATCTTGTCATGGAGACTACAGGAGAGGATGTAAGTATGGTATAGGTGCTTGAAATGCCAAAACCAACATATCAAAATATAATCAAAGTTCTAAGTAGCTAACTGTTTAACCACAGTTAAAGAAATACCTGATAAAGAAGTTGATAGAGTTTAATTTGTCGTCTCCTTATGCAAAACCTCAGCAATAAGCTATTGAGGATCATAAAAAAAAACCATCTTTATTTTGCCTCGCCTTCGACAAAAGTTCATGATGAGGAGGTTTAATACCCTCCCCACTCGGAGTGGACAACTCTTGAGTAATGAAAACATACCCCATTTGCCCTGCCTTGTAGGGATACTTATTCTTTTTCTCCCTCTCCTTATTTACCTGGTTTTTTATCTAGGAAAACACACACACACACACACACATACACACTCACACACATATATATATGCACAAGCCTTATGAATGGTGAATAACTATTACCTTGAATGACTCTTGATGATGTGAGATGTAACGCTCTAAATTTTATTCACCAATATACATTGTAATAATTGGAAATATTCAATAAAACGATGAATATTCATGAACTTAAAATTTATGAAGTTACTAAATTTTCATTTTCATGAGGATTGAGCTAGAATAAATTATGAAATAAATTCTTGGGTCTCAAAAAATCCCAATATTGAAGTCCAAAATGGAGAAATAGTAAAGAATAGTATTTGGCCTAATATTAATGATAATTTTGGCCAAGGAAAAGAAGCAAAGGAATTTACTTAAAAATGTAGTGGCAAAATCATAATTTTTCTAATAAAGCATAAAATTAATTATTTTCCAATTAATTGAGGTTAATCTCAATTAATTAAGGAAAATAAAGAGGAAATATATATTTGGAATATCTTGGTCAAATAAATATGGATTTATGAGAAAATTGGAACACATGGTTAAATTGGACCAAAATGTTACATAAGTGTACGTGTTACTTGACCAATGTTATAAAGCAAATTGAGACATTTAGAGAGAAGCAACTAGGCATCTTTTTATGCTAGCCAAGAGGAGGAAAGGTTAGTTTAATTCTAATGGGACTTTAGGACATAAATACATAGAAATAAGGTTTATGTACCTATGTCATAAAAGTCAACATTTTGGGATTTAATTTAATAAAGTTAAAATACAAGTTATTTATAAAACTCTTATCCTTCTCTTTCTTTCTCATAAACCGTCAGACATAAAAGAATAAGAGGGAGAGAGAAGGAGGAAAAACCTAAGGTATGTGTGATTTTCTCTTGTGATTTGGTCTTCAACTTATGTAACTCCTTCTCCAAGCTTCCCCTCCCATGGATTCATGAGTTTCGCAAGAAAAATTTCAAGGTTTGAGGAGGGAAAGATTTCTACTAGAGAGAGAAAGCAAGAGAAAATCAAAAGTAATACCACAAACTTCAAATCCTTGTTGTTGTGGGTGTTGTTATTAAAGTTGTTGGTTGATTTGTGGTTTGTTTTCTTTTATTTGTAAATTTGGGAAAGGAAAACCCTAAGGGGTTATACTCCCAAATTTCCTCAAATCTTTGGTCTTAGGTGTTTAAATGATTAATCAAGTGGTTATGAGTGAAAAGGAGTAAGCTTTCAGAGTTGAAAATCAAAAACTGCATTTTCCCTTTTTATGCCCTAAGTTTTGGCCAGAGAAAGAACAGGGGGTAGGAGATGGATTTTCATGAAATTGATGGTTTCATTGTGTTCATGAGGGAAAATTAGATAGGGCTAGTGTTGAACAATTTTTCGAAAAAGCCGTAGAAAGCGAAATAATCAAAATGCCCGTGTAACCCTAATTAGGGGCTGCCAAGGGCAAAACTGTCATTTGGTAGTGATTTTGTAAAATTTGAGGCTAAAAATGGATTCCTTAGGCTAAAATATCTAAGCATAACCTGGGACAAAATATCAGAAAAAGTACAGTCAGACTGGGAATATTGGAGCCAGGCCGGGTCCCTAGGGGTATTTTGGTAATTTTTCAATATAGACTAATATAAACACCAAAAACACTTTGGAAGTCTCTAAAGTTGTACATGAATGGATTTTAACCTAGTTCTTGTGTATTTAAAATTTTAGGACCGAGTTGAGAATCGAGTTGTAGGCACGAACTTCGAGGCTCGCTTTACGAGGTGAAAAGGTTTAAGGTAGTGACTTAATCCTTCATACATTATGCCATGGTTCATATGTTTGTGTATGCCACTGTTTGTAGTTTAATTAATCAACATAGTTTTGTCAAGAAGGAGCAGATAGTGCAAGAAGGGCACTATTACCTAGTTGTTGAGTAACAATCCAACCAAGGTGTACGGATGGTAGGGGTTAAGCCCCTGTCCCATTTATACATGCTATTATATTGTTCATTAATTTTTGTATAATATAGAGCATAACATATTTACTTTTCGCATTTTATATGAATGATAGTCTGTTACAACTGGGATTCCTTGGAATCTCACCCTTTTTCATAAATAATAAATGTTCCAGCGGGAACTAGTTGCTCCAAGGGCAAAGTGGCAGACACGGGAAACTAATGGGTGCGGACCCTGAGATAGGAGCTAGTGGTTATATGTTGTCTTTATTTTTGGATATTTTAGACAAACTTGTAAATATCATCAAACCCTACAGGAGTAATTTTTGTATGTAGACAAGTACTTCTATCAGTATAATTATGTTGTTTCTGTATGCCCATGGAGTTGTACCTTTATTACTCTGCACATATCGAAATGTTAATGGGAGTTGACATTTTTGGTATCAGAGCGTAAAGAGGTTTTGGCATTATCCGAATGGTGTACTGATATAGTCTTGTTTGCATGGTGACAAGATATCATGAGTAGTTCTAGTGAGTTGAGTAAGAGGTCATTGCCATCTGTGAACCAACTTCCACCAGAGTAGTAAATCCTGTAAGGACAATACTTCGACAATTACTTCACATAAGGAGATCCGACTTGCAGCCGGATTTGGAGCTATAGACTATATCCGAGGCCAAATTGCAGAGCGTTACGAGACTATGTCACTCCTTATGGTCGGTACTTTGCTTTCCTAAGGGGCATAGAGTCGCTGTTCAGGATCCAGGATCAGATGGAGGTGGACTTACCTGATGAGTTCTGGGTCTATACCATGATGGACTTTTACCCAGACTCCGCCTATGGAAAATGTAGAAGATTAACATCGTCGAGCAGGGCCCGAACAGGAACTTCTGGGAGTTTCAAGATCATATGACTAACTTGGTAAAGAGATACATATTTGTCAAGTGATGTGGGGCCCAGTCAGTATAGTTTAGGTAATCGAAGGTAGCCGGCACATATTTCAAGATAAGGTCAGTCATACGAAACTGGCATATGGAAGCAGTTTAAGCTGGTGTCTATGTTTTAAGCGGGTATATAGAAAGTTAAGCGTGCTCAACCCAAGGTAATTTAGGATAGGTGGCCCCCTGGGAAGTTGCATATAACTTAAGTGTTATGCAATCTAAAAGGACAATTATGTCATGTACAGTAGTTTATAGGTTGTGTAATGTTTCTAGTTTTCTATAACTATTGTAAATAGCTTATGTATGTTATATATGACATACCTGTATACCCAAATTATTATGAAATGACATCTATATGAAATTCATCTCTTCTCTATTTTCATATACAGTGAATTATAGATATGATACGTGGTACACCATGAAGTAGAGGTTGAGGAAGAGGTAGACATGTAATTATGAGGAAAAACCGGGTGCTAGGCCAGACCTAATCCAACAACAAATATTTGGTATGCTGACGAAGCAGCAGGCCACGATGAACGAAATCAAGGAAGAATTATAGGAAGTAGAGCATAAGTAAGATCACTTAAAGGAGTTTGTCAGGGGGAATAGTAAGGAAGAATCATATAAGGAACCTCCACTAGTGGATATTTTGCCTGAGTCGGAAGCTAATATATAGACCTGGGTAGACAGGTTTTGTAAGCAACAATCTCCTATCTTCAGAGGAAAGTTTGATCCACAGTTAGCGAAGGACTGGCTATCACGCCTGGAGAAGATCTTTAATATCTTGCTATACCTAGACAAAATAAAAGTTCTACTAGCCATCTATAAGCTAGAAGGTGATGCAGACAGGTAGTGGAAGAACACAGAGCTCATGCTGTGGAAAAAGAATATTCCAATCATATGGGAACTATTCCAAAAATAGTTCAACAAGAAATATTTTCCCCAATCCATCAAGTGTGAGAAAGAGAAATAATTCTTGAGCATCCAACAGCAAGATCGGGAGAGTTTTGATGAATATTTGGGATGGTACATTTGATTGTCTCAATATTCGGCATACCTCAAGCTTCATAATTACCAAGAATGGAGTGCTGACATGATGATTGAGGGGCTGAGACCAGAACTAAAAGAGAAGCTAGTTTTAAGGTGTTATAATGAGTTCAACAAGCCTATTCATGTAGCTGGAGTAAAGGTTAGTTTAATTCTAATGGGACTTTAGGACATAATTACATGGAGATAAAGTTGATGTACATGTGTCATAAAAGTCAACATTTTGGGATTTTATCTGATTAAGTTAATTAAGGGAAATACAAGATTTTATAAAACTCTTATCCGTCTTTTTCTTCCTCATAAACCGTCGGCCATAAGAGGACAAGAGGGAGAGAGTGTGAGTTTGAAGTTCTAGAAAGAGAAGGAGGAAAAACCTAAGGTAAGGGTAATTTTCTCTTGTAATTTGGTCTTCAACTTGTGTAATTCCTTCTCCATAGATCCATATGTTTAGCAAGAAAAAATTCAAGGTTTGAGGAGGGAAAGATTTCGTCTAGCGAGAGAAAGTAAGAGAAAATCAAAAGTAACCCCACAAATTTCAAATCCTTGTTGTTATGGGTGTTGTTGAAGTTGTTGGTTGATTTGTGGTTTGTTTGCTTTGATTTGTAAATTTGGGAAAGGAAAACCCTAAGGGGTTTGCTCCAAAATTTCTTCAAATCTTAGGTATTAGGTGTTTAAATGATTAATCAAGTGGTTGGAAGTGAAAATGAGCAAGCTTTTGGAGTTGAAAATCAAAAACTGCATTTTCCCTTTTTATGCCCTAGTTTTGGCCAGAGCAAGAACAGGGGGTAGGAGATGGATTTTCATAAAATTGAAGGTTCCATTGTGTTCATGAGGGAAAATTAGATAAGGTTAGTGTTGAACACTTTTTCGGAAAAGCCCTAGAAAGCGAAATGACCAAAACACCCTTGAAACCCTAATTAGGGGCTACCCTGAGCAAAACTATCATTTAGTAGTTATTTTGTGAAAACTGAGGCCTGAAATGGATTCTTTGGGCAAAAATATGTAGGAATAGCCCAGGTCAAAATTTCAGAAAAAGTACAGTTGGACCAGGTACATCGGGGCCGGGCCGGGTCCCAAAGGGCATTTTGGTAATTTTTCAATATAGACTAATATAACCACCAAAAACACTTTGGAAGTCTCTAAAGTGGTACATGAATGGGTTTCAACCTAATTCTTGTATATTTGAAATTTTATGACCGAGTTGAGAGTTGAGTTGTTGGCACGAACTTCGAGGCTCGCTTTACGAGGTGAAAAGGTTTAAGGTAATGACTTAATCCTTCATACATTATGCCATGGTTCATATGCTTTTGTATGCTATTGTTTGTAGTTGAATTAATCAACATGGTTTTGTCTAGAAGGAGCAGTTGGTGTGAGAAGGGCACTATTACTTGGTTGTTGAGTAACAATCCAACCAAGATGTATGGATGGCCGGGGTTGAGCCCCTCTCCCATGTTTACATGCTATTATATTATTCATTTATTTGTGCATAACATAGAGCACAACATATTTACTTTTCACATTTTATATGAACGATAGTCTGTTACTACTAGGATTCCTTAGAATCTCACCCTTTTTCATAAATAATAAATGTTCCAGCGAGAACCAATGGCTCCAAGGGTAAAGTGTCAGACACGAGAAACTGATGGGTGCGGACCCTGAGATAGGAGCTAGTGGTTATATGTAATCTTTATATTTGGATATTTTGGACAAACTTGTAAATATTATAAACCCTACGGGAGTGATTTCTGTATTTAAACAAGTACTCTTATAAGTATAATTATGTTGTTTATGTATGCATGTAGAACTGTACCTTTATTACTATGCGCATATCAAAATTTTAATGGGTGTTGACATGAGAGGAAAAATTCTCTCCAATCCTGCTATTTAATCATGGACCGAAGTTCCTTAGGAACTTTTGTCTCATTGGCCTCTTTTGAATTCTTCAAATACGCATTTGTCATTATATGAAGGAATGTGCATGGTGCTTTCCCACCCTTATTGAGGATAAATTACTTTTGAGTGTCGTCTATATCATACGTTGACTACAAAGTGCACAATTCAAGTTAACATTTTTTTATAAGTAAATAGAAAGTAATTAGCAGGCGCATATATCTTACTACAAGATTATCCCAAATAATGTGTGTGTACTCTTTCTTTCCCCTAACCTAGTAACTTAACGTGATAGGAACATTGGTCCTTGTTGTTACATCAATCGAAAATTTTATCACATCACCCAATTCACCCCCCTCTTGAGTGAAGCTTGCCTCTTTCAAGTACTCCTAAAAGAACTAAAAATTAGGGATGGAAACATGTTAGACCGGGCTAGGTTTTAGCCAAATAGGTCTGAGCCTGAAATAGAATTTCAAAGCTTGGGTCTAATCTGAGCTTGCATGTATGCTTTTTTTAGACAAAGGTTTGAGCCTTCAAAAGGCTTGACATATCTTGAAAGTCTTTTTAAATGTCTATTTAAAATGTAAGCCTTTAAATAAACTTGAAAGTATATACGTCCAAGGCCAAATATATATAACCCTTTAAACCTATTTAAAAGTTTATGTTATCTAATTTAAATTTGCAATAAAATAAAAAAAAATCTATTTATTATAATAAATTATAAAACTCAATAAATTTCAAGTTTACAATAATACAAATAAAATAATTTAATTCTAATAATTTATAGAGTAAAATACATTAATTATCCTTCTGTTTTACCTAAATTACACAAACCTCTCATTTATTTTGATAACTTATATATACCTCCATTGAAATTAAAATGTATGTTACAAAAATCTCTCTTACGTATTTGATATTCCATTTCCAACAATTAGTTAACCGTTAAGTTTGACTATTAAACATTTGTTTTGACCAAAATACCTCCTTTTCAACAAATGAATAAACATTTATATTTGCCAAAAAATAATTTTTATACAAAAAATAAATAATTCTAATACATGTATGTTCAAAGTTTCCAAAATATTATAAAATTTATTAATTTTTATTATATCATAAAATTTAAAATTTAAATTTTTATCATATTTATTGAAACTTATTTATGTAGTATTCTTTTAAATGGCTAAAAACATATTTCTTTCTTTTTCTTTTTACCATGACACCATGATTGAAAATATATTCAAAAGGAATATTTTTTTCACCATATGTTATTAATAATGTAAATTTGAAAATTATATGACTTATATTAATTTTAAATTTTTTTAAATACATCTTTTGCACAAACATTTATAAACATGTTTATTTTAGTATGCACCTCCTAATAGAATTGATCATATTTTTAAGTAAGCTTTCTATGTCTGGATTACTTAAATTAATTAAGTCTTTATCTCAATATGAAAAAAAAAAATTAACAAATGATTATTTGCAAAAGTAAAAAATAAACTAAGAAAAATAAAAAAAAACTCTTAAATTACTTACAATTTTAGCAAAATTTAAGGAAATAGCAGTGATGGAAGTAAATTAGTAAATAAAATTTATTTTAATATAAACTTTAATTGAAAAATAAAAATCCTTATTAGAGTTAACAGTTTGGACTTAAGTATATATTTTCAAAATAGAGGGAAGATTCGTGTAATTAAGGCAAAATACAAGGGATGTTAGAGTGTCTTACTCTAATTTATAATATTGATTTAGATTATATTATGTATAATTAAAAATAAAAATATAAATTAAGAAAAAAAAATAGGCTAGACTTGTAGGCTAGATTTTATGAAAATATACATGGCTTATTTGCCTAAATAGGCATAAAAAAAGGTATGAACCTAACCTATTTACATATGCTTAAAGGAGGCTAGGCCGTGAGCCTCTGATAAGAGTCTAACTTATTTCTTGTCCTACTGAAATTCTTCTTTTTTTGAACAAAATTCAAATGAAGGCTTAATTGAGAATTTATGGAGAAGTAAAAGATAAAAGAAAAAAACCTCTTTTGAACACGATTTTTATACCTATTTGGTACAAGATGAACAAAAGAACTTTATATGAAGTTATTTCTTCTTCGAATGGCATATTTTGAGGGGGCAAAAGCTATAAAAGCTGAAATTGATTCTTTGAATAAAAAAACATGGGTTTTGGTAAATTTGCCTCCAAGAGCAAGGCCCATTGGCTAGAAATGACTTTTTAGAGAAAAATATTTTCCTGACGTGTCAATTGAAAAATACAAGACTAGATTAGTAAACAAAGGCTTTACTCAAAAAGAAAATATTGATTATTTTGATACCTTTACTCAAATTTCAAAATTTCAAAATTTAATGATTTAAAATTTACATTTGATAGATATTTTGCAAGCAAGAGCCGGTACTGTTTATTTGAAAAGTAAAAGTAGAGAGAAGCACAATGAATGGGTAGCTGGCTCAACGAAGAAGTTACTGGGATTTATTATTAAAGATGGATAAAAATCACATATAATCAACAAAATTTACAAATGGATATAAGTTTTTTGCTGATTAATTAATATCCAAATCACGGCAAGCATGCTCTTCATTGTGCTGTGAATCTATCATTTAGCTGTCTGCAAGGATAAAGGAACATGAATGTATAATGTGTTTTGCATGCTACATGTCTGATATACAATCCATCCTACCAAGTCATAACTATAGACTTTTGTAGGTGAGGTGGAAATTTAATGATCGAATGGACGGTTAGGATTATTTAAATATTTCAATAGCTGGTATATATTGTTTTTACTTTACAAAAAAAAAAAAAAACTTATTTAGACTTACACATATATAATGTTCAGATTTGATATTAGAGCTGGCAAAATAAATTGAGGGCCAGGCAAATTAGTATTTTAAGGTAAGCGAGCTTTTAGGACTAAAACTTCCAAGGGCCAACCTATTTAAACTTGTATATTATTTTTCAACTTTAATTTATTTATGTTTTGACAATTATATTTGTTCATTTGTATTTAACTAGTATTTATTTGAAATTGTTTTAGTCTTTTATAAATCATATCAACATGATATAGAATTATTAATATATTTATGCTATTATGGATAATTTTTTATGGACGAGTATGAATTAGAAAAGTATTTAAAGAAATCAATACTTAAGCTTGATAATTGAAAATATTTATGCCTTGAAATGGAAAAATAACAGTCAAATATTGTTGACAGTGATCAAGCTCAAAATGATAATCACATGTTGATGTTGCGACTAATGTTTAAGTATTTAGTTTCTTATTTATTTAATTTTGTATAATAATACATCAATGTTTTAGGACAATGGTTTGATTTGGTTTAGTTTTAAAAATATGAATAATAAATTGCCACTTTATTTTGCTAATACTTATGGTTTGGACTATGAATCTTATGAAGTAGCATTTTAGAGTAAGTGGGCTTTTCATGCTGAAGAAGGAACAGAGGAAGCATACAGGTAGTTTTTTGTTTTAGGTCCTCCAAGAGGAATAGGAACGTGCTGACTGTTTGAGAAAAGGATATATATACAAAAATAAAGAGAAGTATAAAAAACAAAAATGAAGAGAAAGATGATATGGGTGCTGGTCGAATTCTATATAGAAGTTCAATGATATAAAATCAAGTATAGGCCGTACATATACTTTGCATCAATTCCAAAATTAATCGCATTATAAATTTTAGGGAGAATTTCATTTTTTTTTTTTCCATTTAATCTCGCAGATGATACTTAATTTTGAATGAGGCCCAGGAGATTTTGAAATTTCGATTTAGCCTTTTTGGCCCAAAATGAAATTTAGTTGGGAATGAAGTTTTTTTTTTTTGGTTACCCACCCGGTTCACCGGAACTTTGCCCCGACTACATCCGGATCCAACCCGCTTCACGCACCTGGCTATGGTGGGAGAGTCTCCTAATAGGAATTTTCTGCATACACAAAACTCGAACCCGAGACTATACTTAAGTGGAACTAAACCGTTTACCATTTGGACTAACTCCCATAAGAGGGAATGAAGTTGGTAGAAGTACCTCTGGTTATTGAAATGAAAAGCAAGCCCTAAAACAAAACAAAAAAAAAAAAAAAAACAATTCAAAGTCCATTTATAAATCCACGTACACATTTTGACAACTAAGCAGGATGGAAGTTTTATGAACTCATCCTATTGCACGAACCACATAGACGTGGCTGCAACACATTTTATAATCAGATAAACAAACTCATTAATTACGTCGGCCTAAAATGCGAAATGTGAACTCAAGAAAGTGTCAACAAAGTATGTCATATGCTTTTTCTATATCAACTTTTGTCACAATATAACCCTTTCCACCTTGGATTGTTTTTTACATTATAATGATATTATTACAACTTTAACGACCATCAGTAAAACTTCATTGGTTAGCCTTCACTAGGGGATAGACTTATGCAAGAGGTTGTTCCTAAACCAACTTCACAATATTATTTAACTAAAATTCACAATATTTGAAATGGAAAAAATGTATGTTTTTAGTCTTTTATATAAGGTTTTTTATTCCTTCATTTTATGAAGTATCTTTTAAGTCTTTTAACTCAAAGTCAGAAGCAAAAAAAAAAAAAAAAATTCAAAGATTGAAATTTTAAATAATGACAAAATATTCTCAATTGCTGACATATTAAGTTTAATTTTCAAAATAATAAAATCTGCTACAAAAAATTATCATTTGAGACTAATTGTGTTAGAATTAAAGAATTAACCATGATGCTAAGTCTAATGAAAAATACTAGTCTTTTATAACGTGACGAGTCAAGATTTAAATTCCTATTAGAAGATGTGTATATATTTAGTGTTTGACTAACTGTGCATAGAGGTGTTCATGGGATGGGAAGGAAATGGCATAAGCCTATTCCGTGTCCCATCCCACAAAAGGGTATAGGACAAAAAAATTGTCCCATTCCCTTCAAGACAGGAATGAGACACCCCGTTTATTTATATTTTTTAGGATATGGAGTGTAATATACTGTAATTTAGTAACCATCATTGCTGTGTGTGTGAAAGTAGTTGGATGAAATATGTCAGACCCTTTCTTTTTTTCGACATTTCTTAGAGTGGTTGCGCATAGTTCAGTGGACATACAAGAATAGCATAAATATACTGATATATATTGATACAAAGTGTTTGATTATATTACAAATATCCCCCACAAAGTGTGTTCATAATAATTACAGACCTTAAAATAATAAAAAGGCCTTTAGATAACCAACGTCAGCACTTGATCAGCACTGGAACCTTCAGTTGCCAGTAATTACACTTTTGCCCCTTTAAGCCGCTGCCTGCTGCTGAAAACTTTATACATTTATAGAAAGGGTGAAATAAAAAAGAATCTCATTAGTAACAGGCTATCAATAATATAAAATGTAATAAATAGATATGTAATACACCACATAGTGTAAATATACACAATAACATTGTAAATCGAAGTGTGCATGCTATTCAGAGCCAAATCCCCTACCTGTTTGTATACCCAGCTGAGTCCCAGACCACAACTAGGTAAGGTGCCCTAGGCACTGTGTATCATAGACGGGTCCCATACCAAGCTAGATAATGTGTATTCATTATTCATATTACATAATATAGCAACATACAATATATATACCACCACATAGTGTATGAAAGATAGAGTTATTACCTAGATTGCCCTTTCCTTGCCTATTTATCGGTCTAATACTTTTTGTTTGGCTCAGGCTACTGTCTGATCCTAAAATTCCCAAATGTACAAGAATTGAGTTATTACTCATTCATGTACTATTCCAAACTTATTTTGTTGGTTATCTTTACCCTTAGAGTCAAGGTAATTGCATTTTACCATTACCTTTTTAATTTCACACATTGATTAAAACTGCCAAAATTTTCATCAAACTTTGAAAATTCATAATTAATTCTACAAAAATCCAAATGGGTTGGTTCCAGGTTCTATAGAAAGCTCTTTAAGTCCTCTTTTCAATAAAAATATTATAGAGCACCAATTATAACCACACAATTCCAGAAAATTTGTCAAACCCAATATGCCATAGATTTCATTCCAAAATCAACATCAAACTTTCAAATAGCACATCTCTCAATCCACTTGTCCAATTGTGTTATATTACCTATCAAATTAAAGTTTGGACCATGTTTAACTACTGAAAAACACGTCACAACAACTATGCTCTAGAAAAACAAATCTAATAGCAAGGTCATCCAACTTCCAAAAATTCCAAAATTATATATAATTATCCAAAAATTATAACCATATCTTATTCCCACACAATTTTTCCTCCCAAATACAATGGGAATATCAAATTCATGAAATTCTAGCTCGAACACTGTGAACAGTTACTGGCCAAAAATTTAGAGAAATTAGAGAAAATGAGGTTTCTTGATTTCAATCCATAAAACACATTTTCCCTTGTAATCCCATAATTAACCACTTAACCACTTATTGAACATGATTAATGGAAAATTGGGCAGCACCTCCCCTTATGCCCCGTTTGGTAGCATGGAACTAGAGATGAGGAAGTGGAAGTGGAATTGGTGTATGTGTGTGTTTGGTTGGCTGGAATCCACTTCCTCATAGAAGCCACTTCCATCAAAATTGATGGAAGTGACTTCCATCCCAACCCCTTAAGAACTCAATTCCACTTCTCATGGAATTGGGACTTAGACCATTTTGCCCCCCTCAACCTTTCCCCCTGAACAATTGAGACTCTTGACGAGGACGATGGAGGATGACAAGGACAACGACGAACTGTGACTGTGACTACTCCTTCACCACGACAAAGACGGCGACAATGGCATTTTTTACTACGGCGATGACAGATTCATTTGCTTCATTATTGTAAATGTATTTATTAAGAATTTTTTTTTGTTGATTCAAGAAAAAGTTGTACATTGATTTTGATTTTAGGAATATTAATGATACATAGAAAGATATCTATATATACCCTTTCTATGAAAAATTTAAAAAAATAATGTGATTTGGGGAATAATCGAACATTTCTTTTTTGTAATATCTACCAAATATTTTTTTTGTAATTCTAATCTTTTATCATCATAAGTTGTTTTCTTAAAACAAATATTTCTCGGCTACAATCTTGAGCACCCAACATCATCATCAGCTACACCCCGACTCCACAGCCTTCTTATCCCTCTTTCATGATGACGGCGAGGTAGGACGGTGGATGATGTGAGGGCAATGATGATGGCAATAAGGGACGCAGGATAGCACTACTCTTACGATCTCAGGAGCTCTACTTCCATATCCATCGTGCATAGTGTCTTCCCAGTGTCCTAGCGTCGATCTGGAAGCTCATATCTTCTCTGTGATGATGGCTGACGGTGATTTTGCAAAACCTAATGGCCACAACAATGAGAACAGTAATACCTCTCACTCCTTCTGTCAATGATTCCTCCTCAAGCATTGATTATAGTTGAGTTTCATGGTTGAGTTTGATTTATGGTTGAGCTTGTATATGATTTCTCTGGCAATGGTGGTGGTCAATTTCTAGTGAGATGCCGTCATGGATGACTTTTTGGCCGGTGGCATTGATCTGTTGGCTTATGGTAGGGGAGAATTTTTTTGGTTAAGGGTATTTTGGTATTTTCCTATTATCAATATAAATTTCTATTAAAATTTATATCCCACTTCCATGGCTATACCAAACATACTTTAAAACCCATTTCCACCTCCGCTTCCATTGCTATTTCCAATTCTATTTTCACTTCTAATTCCATAAAAAACTCTTTTAACATACAAAACGGGGCATTTAGGGTTTGTGTATCCCAAAATTACAAAGCCAATCAAACAAGCCAAACAACCAACCAATACACCAACAACAAGCATAAATCATCAAGATAAGACCAATTTTCAAGCTTACCTTAATTTCTTCTTCTTCTCCTCTCTCTAAACCGTGGCCTCTCTCTCTATTCCTCTTAACAACAAGCATAAATCATCAAGAGGTATGTGCTGATAAGTAAAAGGTTAGAGATGAAGGAATTAAGTTTTCTATTAGTTATCTATGTATTGATCTCTCTAAGACTTGGGATGTTTTAGTAGCCTTGATACTTTGTGTATTATAGATATAAAGTCAAGATCAAAATACTAGTAGTAGTACGTAGTAAATCGATATTTCCCTTAGCATGATAACTAAGCTAGGATTGAGCAACTATATGTAGTGTGTGTTTGGTGAGCTCATTTGGACAGCCTTAAGCCCAATTGGACATACAAAAGCCCAATTAGTAGTTGTGATTTTTTTTTCCTTATTTGGTTGATAAGATGTGACATTGGGCTTTTGATAAAATTGGCACGGTAGATGGACGTTTGAAACAAGCTCATAACTGCAGCTTTAATCAAAAGCTCGATCATATATCCGTTAAAAAGATTTAATGCGTTTTAAATTCCTTACCTAACCTCTCCTTCTCTCTCTCCTCGTTATACCATTCGAGACTCTGGTTCTGCATTTGGACGACGACGAAGCACTCCACTCGCGGCGGCGGCTGCAGCTCGAGAAGATCAGAATTGCGGTGTCCCATTTTCCGGCGTGGTGTCGGTCTTCTGCCGTGTCTCGGGTGTGGGTCTTCCTCTCGGATGTTTTCGGCTGCAGCACAGAAGGTCCGAATAGCTTCCATTTCTCTCGGCCAGTGAGTTTCTCGGTGGTTTTCGGCGGGCTTGGCTCTGGTGGTGGCTGATCAAGGTGCTGCGGCTGTGGATCTTGTCCATCGGTGTCGATCTGTTTGGCTGTTGAGGTTTGAAACTTGATTTAACCTTCATCTTGTTTCATTTCCCTTTATCTGTCCCTCTCGTCGATCTGGTTTGTCGACGTGATCTGCTGCTTGACTGCCTTGTTTAGATTCTTCTGTTAATTAGAACAAAATGTTGTCAGAGGAGATAATGAGAGAAGAGATGCGAACAGAGGGAATGAGAAATTCTGAATGTGTGGAATTGTTCATTCTCGTTGAATGTGTGGAATTGTGTGAAATTCTGAATGTGTGGAATTGTTTCATTCTCGGTGGTTATATGCATGATTCGCTGGAATTGTGTGAAATTCTGAATGCGTTGAATGTGTGGAATTGTTTCATCTCTGGTGGTGTTTTGATCTTTAAAAATAAGTGTGAATCCCTCAATTGGCTATCTTATATAATATCTTTGTTTATCTACTGATCACGGTTTATTTCCGAGTCTTCAAGTATAAATATTTGATGTAATGTAGTTGATAAATTATGAATTTTAAGTGTTCACCTGGAAAGAAACCATGAACTCTGTCTCATCCCTGTTAAGGTCTTCTGTGGCATTTTTACTTTTGTGCACAGTAATGTTGTGGCCGGGAAATGAAGATATTGCTGTTGTGGGATGAAATATTTTCTGGAGGTTGAGGGGCTTTTGATAGAAAATAAGTCTCACCACCATAGCATTGTACTGACATGCTTGAATGCTTGCAGACTTTCAATATGCTCGTTCAAGTGATATAAAGTTATGCGTTAAGAATTTTAATTATGTCAAGTGGAGCTGTGGAATTTTTTCAATTGAGTATGCTGTGCAATCTGCCAAGCTCAACCTTATGTTGCTCTACTGTGTTGTTTCTATTTTTTTGGTTTATCTTAACACTCCTTTTGGTCCTTTTCATAAGAGATCCTACAATGTTTGCTTGGTCTTTAACATAAGGTGTTTTAGAAATTGTCTGAATCATTAATTTTCTAGATACATTTCTTGTTCTGATTAAGGTCTATGGTCGTTTTTTGACAGGCATGCATCAGAAGTTCCTACGCTTCAGATTGCATTTCAGTACACAGTAGTGGTTCCTCCTGAAGAACTTTCCAGTTCAGGAACAGCTTCTACTAGTAGGTGTGGTAAATCCAGCATAGGATATCTTCTCTTTTATTGTTTACATCTTCTCCTATTGAAATGAATAGGTGTTTTTACGCTATCTAAAATAGGTGCCGTCCAATTAAATGTTGTAGCCAAATTCATTTTCTAGTGATTAAAATAGTGATGTATCTTCTGAGCTTGTACCTTATTCCTTGAAGCTTTAGTTTATCCTCCCAGACTTTCAAATCCCAGACTTTCAAGCTTATTTCCAAACGCACAGTTCCCTCTTGCTGAATATGGGACTGTGTGTGTGACTGAAATGAGTAAAGACGTTGTGTTTTAGCCTTCATATTAATTCTTGTTAAAGACGTTGTGTTTTAGAAATATGGATAAAGCTGTTTGGGATGATGAAACAACGGAGATTTTTGTCAATGCCTGCATTGAGCAAGTATACAAATTATGGCAGGCGATCTTCCACGACAAATTATGGCAGGCGATCTTCCTATGAAATGATTCAAATTCGTGATTCAATTAGAAATCAAATTGTACGGAACATGTGATACAATTGGTTATGTAATATTTTTCTAGTTAGATTGTGCATTTTTTAATTGTCTAATTTCCCAACTTAAACCATTATAAATTTTTTATAATTTTTAATTACATTTCTCTTTTATCATTATCACAAAAGCCCAATTGACAATCGCTGTTCCAAACACACCTTGTTTTCATTTTTCCAAAAGCCCAATTGACAATCGCCAATCCAAACACAAATCACATTACATAATTTAGCTTTTATCAAAAGTAATATCACAACAAGCCCAATTGAAACAAGCCCAATTGACAATCGCTGTTTCAAACACACCTGTAGAGGTGGTAATTCGGGGCGGTCTGGCAGGCTGGCCCGCATTAATTTTTTTTTTTTGGCTTTTCTCAAGTGCTCTTAGTCTCCCTTATCTGAATCTCCTATCATTTGATGATGTGTTTAATTAACTCCCCATACTTTTTATTTGACACTTATTTTCATATTATATTTATTTATTCTACTATTATTAAATTTAAAAGAGATGCGTTTATATAGTTTTGTGATGTGAATAGATAAAAAAAAGAAAAGTAAGAATAAAATTGACTTTATAACACAAATGTATAAAAGAAAAGAAGTGTGATATGAGCGGATAAAAGAGAAAGAGAATAAAAATTTTTAAAAAAGAGTGAAATTATAAAATTAAAAAAAAAAAAAAAAATTGGCGGGCTGGCGGGCCAGCCTTCCTAAACGGTTTGCCAGCCCGCCCCGCCAACCCGTGGGCCAGCCTGCATTACCACCTCTAACTGTATGACAAGGGCCCATTAGCTAACAAACAATCCGCAAGTTTACAAGTAGAAAAGCAACTCTGATATTAATTATAAATAAAGTTAAGTGCTGATAAGCCGCGATTGAGAAATGAACCTCTAAGTAATTGCTTTAGAAAGTTTAAAAAATTTTCAGAAAAGCCCAATCAATCAAAAGTGTAGTTGTCCCACGATTGAAATCTGGCTTTGTGGTCCAAATACATTATGTAAAGACTCATCAGAACACGTTAAGAGTAAGGGGGTCACATGGAGCATCAGATTTTTCTTCTTTTTGGACTTGTAAAAACTCAAATGTATGGGTATGAGTTGGACATTGAATCTAGATGAATGAAAATATGTAATTATCCTCTTTTACCATTTTTAGATCGAAAACATAATAAAAAAATAAGAAATAATTAAAACTTAAACTTAACAAGTACAATGATAGATCAAAGATATTTATAGTATTTTGTAGAGAATTAGGCAAGCAAGTCCTAGAGAGATAGAGAGGGCGGAGTGAATGAAGATGGTGACACCACGATTGTGAGAGTTTTCTTAAATATTTATAGTATTTTATATAAAGAAATAACCAATATATGATAATATCTTATTATATGACCAAAAATTGTCATATTAACATCAAGATATTAGTTATATCTTTAATAAAAACATTAGATTTTGTAAAAACATAAAAAAATACTAGATATATTATATATATTAAACTAATAACAACATGATTCCATAAATATGCAAAAAGCCGAGACGAAACAAAGTCCTTCCCACATCCCATCACGTCCTAGTAATAATTTCATCCCATCCTGCTTTTGTTCTGTCTTGAACTTTTTCGTGACGGTATTGTCCATCCCAAAATGATTGGGATTGGAACAGGACGGTCGGGATGGAACAAACGTGAACACCCCTGATCGTATATAGGATTACTTTCAATATAAAGATATGTGTGCTTATGGAAAAAAGAGTTAACATTTTTTTTGTCACCAAAAGAGTTGAAAAGTTTAAGAAAATACCTTTTTAAAATTCAAATTCAAATGAAAACTCTTTAAAGATTAAACTTGCAATTTTTTCATATTTGAAATAGAAATATGCACAAGAGAATGCATTTAGCAAAATATCCATCCTTGTAGCTAGAAGATCCTTCTTGGCTTGGAAAAAGAGAGGGAAAATCCATTGTCTCGCGCTTGTAAGGCCGCGTTCTATTCTTCTCACTCCTCAGTCACACCGGCACGCCCTTCTCCTTTTTCTTCCAGGCCTGCGGAGGCGGCAAATTTCAAAAGTAATCTATTATTCGCATAATCTCTCTACTGCTTCAAGATTGAGTTGGTGTTTCTCTCTCCTCGATGGCCACGGGGGAATCGACCTCCCATTTTTGGAATATAGGGGTTTTGGATGCTCTCTCTGATGATTCCTTACAAGAGATCGTAGAAAGCTACAATGGGTTCTGTGTCGCCACGCAAAGCCTTGTCACTGGTGCCGGCGACCTCTCTGTTGATTCCGAGTTTGTAGCTGTCGTTCATGGCCTCATGAAACATGGGTTAGAGTCGCTGGTTCGGGATCACTTCCTTCAAGTGCTTGAGGTACGAAAAACTTCGCCTTAAGTAACGAACTATATGCTGCCATTGGTTAGTTTCCATATAAAGGTCGAAATTTAAAATTCATTTGGTGGCAGGAAACATTTGAGAGAAATGGAGCATCGAAATTTTGGAGGCATTTTGATGCTTACAGTAATTTTGCGGAATTGAAGAAGAATAATGAGTTTGATGTGAGTATATGTGAACCATGCTGGATATTTTAAACCTGATTGATGCCTCGGAACTTTTTAGTCATTTATCAACTCAGAGTTGATGCTATAACACTTCAAACAGATCAATGAGGACGAAATTCAGCAAGTTTTGTGTAACGCTCTGGAAGAAATCTCTTTGGAGAAGCATTATCAGGAGAAGTGTTTATTAATGTTGGTTCATGCTTTACAATCTTATAAGGATCAGATATCAGGGGAAAGACATGATTCTGAAGCAGAAAGGGATTATTTTGTCTCAAAATATCAATTGATTGTCTCCTCTGCTCTTATGGCTTCGCTTCCACGTCATTTTCCTGGTACACAAAATGTTTGAACGGTTAAAATGATTTTCATTACTGTGATGTTTGGACTTGGCTTTACCAATTATTAGTGAATCAACCGTATTTGATTAGTATTAACTATACCTTTTATTAGGATGTTAACACACGAAAGGCAGAAAAATCAAATTTTCCATTCTATTTCCGTAGGTTGATTACTCTAGGAGCAAAGAATATTTTCATTTGTGTGAGCTTCCATGAGATAAATTATCCTCTTTCCTGCTGAATCTCAGTAACGAATACAAACAATAAGATAAGGATTTGACATCATAGAACATTTTGATTATGAAGCTAAAATTGTGAGTTTGATATGTGCTTAGCTGGGTAATAATGCAAATTAAAATTTTGAAATGAATATATGCTTATTTAGATAAAAATCAATACAACCATCTAAGAGTCGATGTTATCTTAATTCATCATTTTACCCCTCCCTCAATATTGCCATTTTTTGAATTTGTCATTTCAAAACTTATGGGTGTTTACTGATATCGACAGCCAGCAAACAGTGTCCTGTACTTGCTTTATTGGTGGTATATCTTTTTACCCCAATCTCTTTGTTTCTGCGATTTATCTAAATAGCTATATGAGATTTTGCTATCATTAGATCCATCATACTAGCGATATAGTTCAATCCATAAAGCAATGTGACAGTTTTGTCCCAAGATCTCCTTTGGCCTTCTTAGGAGTATTATTGTTTAATGTTTGTAACATCTTGTATCAGCTCAGCTTTAATTAATTCTTTTATTTGGTGATTTGTACTTGATAGACTTATCATTTTCTTTTATGTCTTTTATCTAGCCTTGTTTGTTTATTTTTTATTTTCCTCTGTTATTATAAGTGATACTGCACTGGTATTTTAAAAGAAGACTAGAGGAGTTGAGTACAATCATGGATGAAGAGTGCAATGAGGATTCATCTCAGAGTAAGGACGACATGGATTTAGATGAAAAGGGAAAAATCTGTACTAAGGTTGGTGCAATGGATGTTGATGATTGTTATAAAGAAAGAATGTTCTCAGAAAACAGTAGATTGGTGAAGAACATTGGGAAGGTTGTTCTTGATCTTAGAAGTCTTGGATTTACTTCTATGGCTGAAGATGCTTATGCTTCAGCTATCTTCTTACTACTAAAAGTGAGCACTTTTGCCTTCTCTTTGTATGCCCCCTGTTATGTGCCTATTGTTTTTGGTGATGTTAATTTCTCTTTCCTGTCTGAATGACAGGCTAAAGTACATGACCTTGCTGGTGATGATTTTAGGAGTTCTGTTTTACAATCAATTAAAAGTTGGATACAGGTTTGTATTGCAAATATGTTTGTTCTTATACATTTAACGTGTGCTTCTTATGCTATATGTAACCCATAATGTCCAGCATGTGCCGCATTACTCTTTCATTTGAACTAGACATAACTTGTATCCGTTATATTGATTCTTCATTGACATTTGATTACATGCATGGCTATCTGTTCCCTGGTCAAATCCAATAATGTCTCCACCTGGACCTCCTTTGTCCATTTTAGCATGTATTTCAATTCCACCTGAGCATTTCCAATCTGAACAAATGTATGCTACATCCTACCAGTTTGTTTTATATGCTCTATCATACCACATTTTACAGTGTCGTTGTTTTCCGTAAGATATAGAATAAATTCATCTGCATCTCCAACGTGGATGTTAATGAATATATTATGAATGATTCCTTTTGGCGAATTATTACTTTGAAAGGTAAAAGATTGACTATTTGGGGTTATTAATAGAGATTATGATATATAATTGTAATTAGAATCCCTAATTTCCCAATTGTAATCCCTAACTCCCAATTATTAGGTTAGTTAGCTGAGGAGAGATCAATGTTTAGTTGAGAGTGGTGTAGCTATTTTAGAATAGCATTAGCCAAGAGCAACATTAGTTGAGCTCCTTAGCTAATTAGGGATTTAAATAGGATTAGTAGTTAATTACAGATCTGCCATTAATGAATAAGGCAGCAGTACTCATGCGCGTCACTACAATGGATAAGGCGGCAGTACTTATTAGGCTGTCTATATAAAGCCTAAGCCTCTCCCATTGTAACTTAGTTGTTGATTTGTCATGAATGAAGTATAATTCAGCAACTCTTGTGTTTCTCTCTCTTTCCCTCCTTCTCCAAGATTTCTCTCTACTCTTTTCTGTCTAAGATTCTCTCTTCTCTCTTCTACTCCTTCTTTCAATACAATTCTGTCAAGAAACTATAGAATTGCATCAGATTATTAGTAGAGAACACATTTTGTAAGGATCATACATGATCCTTCTGCATAATGATGGTTTGGGAATATTTACCCAGATCTGATTTTATGAGAATGAGTTTGTTTAGATTGTGTTAAATGTATACTTTCTGTTCAGACTTCAGAGTTGTTATTATCATTACTACCACTTTGTGCGTGTTTATTTATTTATTTTTATAAACCTGTGTTATTTAGATAAAGACATATTAGTTAACTGCTCCTGAAAATATATTCTTCAGCCAAAAATTAATTTTTCATCTAGAATATGTTCTAAGTATCAAGAATGTAGTCTGAAGTGAAAAGTAAGCTTCCAGTAAAGGATTTATATTACATGTATTAACAACAATCATTGGTGCCTTAGGTCAAGTAGATAAAATGAACTGAATTGAAGTACCTTTTTTCATGAAAAAGGGGAGTTAAATTGAAGTCTTAAAGTTGTTAATGGAGAGAGCTGATTTATGGTTGGTTGATAAATTTAACTATGTTGAATCGGTCCTGCTACAATGCAATATCTTCATATCAATGTATGTAAAATTTATTATCTGGCCATCTGGTTTGTTCTGATAAATAATCTCCTTTAAAACACTAACTTATTCTTCTTATAACTGTTGTCATATTGTGCAGTCTGTACCTCTGCAGTTTCTGCATGCCCTTCTTGTCTATCTTGGTGATTCTATTAGTTATGAGAGTACTTCTTCAGGCATTAAATCACCCTTAGCACCACAACCAGCTTCATGCTGTCCTGGAATTGATGCTCCATCTGAAGGGCTTGTTAGATGGAAGTTGCGGCTGGAATATTTTGCTTATGAAACACTACAAGATTTAAGAATAGCAAAACTATTTGAGATAATTGTTGATTATCCTGAGAGGTAGTTCGTTTATTTCATTTTCCCCCTTGGTTTACCTTCTACTCCTAGAAAAAAATTGCAATGTTCTATGTGGAACTGAGTTTTGTGCACCTTGTGTTGTGTTGGTGACCTACTTTTAATAAATTAAACTATGAGGTCAGCACTCTTAAGCTGAAAGCCATCAATATATATTAGGCTTTGGTAAAGATTCTAAAAGGCCTTATTGTGGCTGCATCACTGATTGAACAATGATGTGATTTTGATTAATTTCTATCTCTTAATTTATTTCAATTTTCTAATCAACATTGAAAATGTTAGATACCAACAACAAGCATTACAAACAATTGATGGTGCAAGGTTTATTAATCCTTATCAGACCAGAGTTCACTGCTATATGTTTAATTTTCTGATTTCTTATCTTCCTTTTTCTCTGTGGATATTTGTAGCTCTCCTGCAATTGAAGACTTGAAGTTATGTCTTGAATACACTGGGCAACATGCAAAGTTGGTGGAGTCATTTATTTCAGCACTACGTTATCGCTTGCTTACTGCTGGTGCTTCAACCAATGATATTTTGCATCAATATGTTTCGACTATCAAAGCTCTAAGGACAATAGATCCTGCGGGTGTTTTTCTTGAGGCAGTTGGTGAACCAATAAGGGACTATTTAAGAGGAAGGAAAGATACCATAAAATGTATAGTGACTATGCTCACAGATGGGACCAGCGGAAATTCAAGTGCATCTGGAAATTCAGGGGATAGTCTTCTTGAAGAGTTGAACAGAGATGAAGGAATGCAAGAGAATGTTGGCACAGGTGATGACTTCAACACTGATGACAGGCAGGCATGGATCAACGCCACACGGTATATATAATTGGAAATCCTCAATAGTGGTTGGCTTTTTTTTTTTTTTTTTTTTTGTTTTTTAAGTTTCCCATATTTGTTTGGACATCTTTGTGTATCTTTTCTGCTCACTACGCTTGTTTGTTTTTGCCTTACAAAAATCATGCTGTCTTTTTATCCTCATAAGTTTTCCCTTTTAGCTGGCAGCCTGATCCTGTGGAAGCAGATCCATTAAAGGGTAGCAGGAACCAAAGGAAGGTCGACATTCTTGGGATGATTGTAGGCATAATTGGTTCTAAAGACCAACTAGTTAATGAATATCGAACTATGCTGGCAGAAAAGCTTTTAAACAAATCTGATTATGATATTGACTCAGAGATACGAACTCTGGAGCTCCTTAAGGTATGTGGCTAATGTGATGACGCCTGCGTTGTTTGGCTGAGTCTAAAGATACTATTCTATTTTATTTTTTGTACATTCTTTTTTTCATTTTTAGCACGTCTATAAAGACAATGAACATTCTTTTCTTTCTGCAGATTCAATTTGGAGAGAGCAGTCTACAGAAATGTGAGATAATGCTCAATGATTTGATTGACTCAAAGAGGACCAACACTAACATCAAAGCTACCATAAGTCAGCCATCTAAGACAAGTACTTTCTAAAGTTCATATTGTTCTGTGTGTGTTTCTTTTTTTTTAATCATTGCTACATACAAAGCTTGACTATTTTTTGTCTCATTTCTTTTGGCTAAATTTGGCAATTCTCTCAGGTACTGAGATTGGAGAGAATGCAATACCTATGGATGTAGTTTCAGCCACTATCATATCTTCTAATTTCTGGCCTCCAATACAGGTTTGCGGGAAAAATATTTTTCTGATTAATTTATGATATAAAATCTATAGCAAGTTTTAATATTCTTAAGCCATAAACAGTGCATCACATTTTTTAAATTCTGTGCAATGCATGAAGCCCACATCTGTTTAACAGTTATTTTAGATAAGAGAAAAAAGTGATTGATTCGATTATTAATACTAAACACGTCAGTTTGCACTACTCATATATAAAGTCTTAGCCATATGATTTATTTTACAAACAAAATGAATTTTTGATGGTAGATTCTTTTGATTGTTGAGTACACATATCCCTGCAGTATTTTATTAATCTTTTCTACCTTCAACGCTTTTATTCAAATATGAAGAATCACTTTGATCTGATATTATAATTTTAATTATTTGTGCAAACGTAATATGTTATATGACCTATGATCAATTCGTTCCAATATAATAAATTGTATTAATCTAGATATCTAACAGTTTCAAATGTTTCGCTGAGATACTTCGCATGTTGTATGATTAACCCTGAAAAGGTTTACAGGATGAGCCTCTTAACCTGCCTGGACCTGTCGACCAGCTACTCTCTGACTATGCAAATAGATTTCATGAAATCAAAACCCCCCGTAAGCTTCAGTGGAAGAAAAGTCTTGGTACTGTCAAGGTAAGTTGGTTGACATCTTTCATGAGAATTTTGTCTGTGGTTATAATTTAGGAATTAGGAAAACTTTTGAAACTGAGTGATATTGTTCCCTCCCTATTTTTTGCCTTTATATGTTTGTCTTGATAGATTTGTTAACTTAATTGTGTTCAATTTTTCAGCTGGAGTTGCAGTTTGAAGACAGGGTAATGCAATTCACTGTGGCTCCTATTCATGCATCTATCATCATGCAATTTCAAGATCAAACGAGGTATACATTGTAATACAGGTAGTCTTTTGTTTTCATGTGTGAAATAATTTTATATACTTTATTTTCAGTTGGACCTCTAAAAACCTTGCAGCTGCTATTGGAGTACCATTGGATGTGTTAAATCGGAGGATAAATTTCTGGATAACCAAGGTAACTTTGATAGACAATTGATACTACTCATACTAGCTTACTTTAGGCTTTAGTAAATAATTTTTATTTTTGGTTACATCAAGAGGGTTTGAAGTCTAGGCCTCTGTCCACAACTCATCTATCCCTTGGCTTATCAGCTAGCCTCAAGTAGCTAAATCAATTTTTTTTACTCTTCCTAGCTTCCTTTTTACAAATTTACAAACTTAACATTTTAACCCATAGTAATTTGTCATGAATTACTGTTCGTATTAATTGCTAATTAATTGATATCATAACTCTATCTTGATCAAGTTGCTAAAATGCTGATGGATTCTCTGTTGCCCGAATTTTATAGATGTGAATTTTCTGATTAGAGGTTATAGAAACCTAAGTTTAAACGTGAAGAGGGAAATAATTTTCTTTGCCATCTTTATTGTTCTCAGGGGGTCATTGCAGAGACTTCTGGGGCTGACTTTGACCAAGTATACACCCTTATGGAAAAAATGGCTGACACAAGTAAGAATGGAGGCAGTGGTGGTGGTTCCCAAGAGCTTCTAGGAGGTGATGAGGAGGAAGAGAGATCTGTGGCCTCAGTGGAGAATCAACTTCGTAAGGAAATGACAGTATATGAGGTATGTGAAATAACGATTCTCCATTATGTGTGAATGATAATATCTCCTTGTCAGATTTTGAACCTTTCATTTGGGATTCTGATGTTGCATACTTGTGTCTTGCTTTCATATATCTAATTAATTAACAATAAAATTTTCACGAATTGAGGACTTTTATTTTGCACATTATTTAATATCTGCTGGTTTTATGAGCTTCACAAATTTTTTGGACCTCAGATAACAAAAAGGGTTTCTTTCATTCACCGCAGTAGGGAGAGCTATTCAATGAAAAAAGTACAGTTAGAAAAATAGAAGTTCCTTTGGTAAATAAAAGTAAAACCATTCCTTTGGAGTTTAAAACATCACTTCAGGCCGAAGAAAAAAAGATCACTAGCTTTGCCAATGCTAGTTTTTTAACCTAGTGATGCTTTGGACTGGAGAGCTATGCAAGTCTCTCTTCAGGCTTGAATGCAAGTAAATTATTGGCAGGCAATGCATGTGAGTAAAGCCATCTAATTATTTACCATTGTTTTGTTGCAGAAATTTATCCTGGGCATGCTCACAAACTTTGGTAGCATGGCATTAGATCGAATCCACAATACCCTCAAGGTAATAATAACAATAAAATGCTTTTGAAAGCAACAATGGGGTCAGTTAGATTCATTCCATGTCTTGCTACTGCGCAGATGTTCTGCATCGCTGATCCACCTTATGACAAGTCACTTCAGCAACTACAGAGCTTCTTGTCTGGCCTAGTCTCTGAAGAGAAGCTAGAGTTTAGAGATGGGATGTATTTTCTGAAGAAGTAATGGGCTGATTGAATTGCAACCAACCTTATGGTCAGAAGCTTAAAGCAAATAGGTAAAATTTTGTAAACCAATCCAGAAACAAGATATCTAAATGATAACTATTACTCCCAACAATATTTAATGTAAGAGCTAGACAATTAGTTTGTGGATATTAAGTTAGTTATTTATAATAAACATATGTTGGTTCGCCTAGAATACCCTTTTTGCTTATGTGCATTGTAACTACTACTTGATATATCTAGCTCTTATTTTTAAGACCGGATATAGTACAAATTTTCCTTTGCTTCCTTCATCAACTCCAAACCATTAAAAACTGCAGACAAGTTAATAGGACATGAGTTGTGACTGTCTTTGCTCATTTCAGTAGATCCTTTGGGGATCTATGTCTGTCTGTCTGTCTCCCCTTATACACAAATAGAGAAGAGTGATATTTTAGTTTTAAATAAAGATTTAAATAGTGTTTTTATTCTTAGTTTAAACCAAGGTATTAAAACCCGGACCGGGTATTGAACCGGTCGGGGTACTGGGTTAAGGGTTAGTGGGTTAGATCGGGGCCAAACCGGAGCTAAACCGGGACCAAACCAATGAAAAATTGAAAATTTTAGATTTATAGTATGAAATTCTAAAGGAAAAATTTAAATTTTTTTTTTTTTTTTTTTTAAAAATAGTAACCTGGACCGGACCGGGTTACATAACCTGGTTTAAACTGTAGGTGATCTGTTGTTAGCATTGATCTACACAGGAACACTGAGGAATGTGATGCTTCTTTTGAAGGGGTTGAACAAGTGAGCTACTAATTTGTTTTTTTATCCGACCTGAAAGTGAGCTACTAATTGAAGCATGCTAAAATCAGTGTTTTATGGTAGAGTGGTGGCTTTTTATTGTTTCTGTAAATCTGTAAAAATGGCCAGATCGCGACCCACCTTTTTTGTGAGTTTACAATCATAATTCACATGCTGAAAATTTTTGTATTGAAATGTTTGAAGTTAAAAAAGTTATTTTGAAGCTCAGAAAAGAAACTCTCTGAATCTAATTTATTTTCACCGGGAAAACGCTGGATTTTCAATTGCAACTCTTTCAAATTTAACCCTTTTTGATATGTTTAGCGTTTGAAGGGTTAGACAAGCTCATTGACCATGGAATTCAGAGTTAATTCTCACATGGTAGTACTCTGCCCTTTATGGGCTCTTTTTGGGCGGGCTTAAAACGGACCAATTTCTTGTAGTTATAGGTGGACTCACTGGGTTGCAAGCTCCTTGTTCAGCCGCAGTTTCCCAAAGGACAGTGTGTAACCAGGCAGGCGTCTTGCCCTTGTCTCGTGGTTAAAACAGCACCTGCCTAAAATTTTTTCACCTAGAAAAGAAAAACCTCTTTGAATGTAGTTAACGTGATTCAATATATGTTTTACTCGGAATAATATGGTTTTTTTTCTCTTTTAGGGTGACTGATGCAACTGTGTGCGTTTTATTTTAATATACGCGCGGGTCTGTTTTTGCAAACCATTACTTAATGCATCCTTGTTAAAACGGTATTGGAGACATTAAAATTGTAAGCTACTGAAAAATGCAGCCCCTTGTATCGTTTCTGTTTGCTAAGCTAGTGTATTCATAATTCTGGTCTTCATTGGTATGTAATAGCAGAAGTATATTTATCTTATAAGGGAAAGCTGATCTTCATTTGATTTGGTGAAAGTTGGTGATTTTAATGGAAGATGTTCATCAAAAGATCTTTCTGTAGTACATTTTTTTGAAATGTATATTTTTTTGAGTAAAGATTGAATACCATTAATAAATTAGCAACTAATACATTTAGAAGATCAAAGTAGTCTAGCTTCCTTCATCGGGATTGGCTACGGTTCTCTACTCTTACTGTTCTTTTTTCATTCTCTTCCCCTCCACTACTCATCTTAGCCTTTAGATTGAAATATGAGCTGTTCAGATTTAATGTTTCATAAAAATATTATTTTTAAATATTTTTTTTACATGTTTAAATTATTATAACTAAAATTTAACAATTTTAATTTATTTAATTATTTTTTTAATAATTTGATCTTTTTTAAATATTTTTTATAAACATTTAACTGAACTGCTTAGATTTTAATCTAAATGTTGAGATGAGTAGTGAGGGAAGAGGATGAGAAGACATCGATAAAAATAGAGGATGGTAGCTAATCCCTCCTTCATCACCAACCATATGTAGATTAAAAGTTGGGCAGTGATCAAAGATGCAATAATTCCTTATAATCCTATGAGAGTTCTGGGCAAGTTGATTTGCCAGGGAGATATTTTCTCGGAATGAATGGGTTATCCTAACCTGTCATTCCCTATAGAAATAATTTAGCCTCATCAATAATATCTCTAAAGGAGCAATTATAATTACAACCTTAGTCAGCATGTTGAGGACAGTAATACAATTAGAAAAGAGATAAATATGCCTAAAACCTCTAGACCAACATGAATGTAAACCATGAATTATTCCTATCATCTCAACAATAGCAGGTGGAACATTGATTAGTTTGCACATATAGCCACAGATCCAGTTGTTTTGAGTATCTTTCACAACACCGCCCTAGCCACTCTGACCATCTTCTAGAACCAAAGCATCAGCCTCCACCTTAACAGCACCAAAAGGGATAGTTTGAGCACTTCTCTCGTAAGCTTGTGTAGGAGTAAGAAGGTGGCTTCTTCTAAGTAGATCATGATTGGAAACTGCTCTAAATAGACTGGCATGGGCATTCTCAGTTTCCAAGGTATCTTCCACCCATGTATCCCAACACATGCAGATAAAGAGAACAGACCATTGAACCCATGTATCCCAATATATGTTGGTAGTGAGATTTGAATATGTAAGAAAATATCGGACACACTTGCAGTGCAACCGTTAATCTCTTGTACCCATGCTAATCGGATCATTGTTGCGTAAGCGATTATGACGCACAGCAAATACACCATTGACAAGAAGAAGGAGAGAAATATGGTAGAGGGAATAAGGAATCAATGTGTCAGAATATATTTTTCAAGTACTTTACAACTGAACCCTTTACGCCTATTTATAGTATTCTACACACCCCTTCCTCTTTACTAACTTATTCTTTCATCAGAAAGATAAAATATCCTTTTGATTGAGAGACATATTATATCGGTGAAATAAAACCACTTGTAGAGTCATATTCAATCGGTTAAACAATATGACTCATAATAATTGAGAAATATCACATATATCCACCCAAGCTTTTATATTATTTATATTTTGACCCAAATCCTATTGGGCCTAGGCCTAATCTACCAAAGGTGGACTAGGCTATTTTCCAACAAAATATATACTTTGTTCAAGTTAAAAAATCTATATTTTTGTTGAGATATAGAATATTTTCCCATTAGTTGAATGTTTGCTGGTTAAATCACTTTATTTCTCTACAATTAAGCATTTAATGCAAAACAAGATTTTTACTTCAACTTTGGACAAGTGGCTAATCTATTATTGCATGTTCCTCTCTCTTGGAATTCTGCTACTTAGAATTCTCAATTGGTCTGTAGTTTATATTCACCTGCCGTTGTCTAAATTTATCCTTGGCACCCATATCTCCATTTTAAACCCCCCAAACAAACCTATGTGGACTTGTACTTCATCTAAAAGATGGGGTATCTTAGTTAATGTTCGATATAATATCTCTCAAACAATTCTGGAACTTTTTGTGGAGGCTTCGCTTACCTTACAAACAACTCTTCGTTTGGAAGTTATTTCATAATGCTTCACCTTCTAGTGATATATTAACTCGACATCATCTTCCAACTTAAACACTTTGTTTGTTTGGCTGTGATGAGGAGGAGTCTCTTGATCATCTCTTTGTGACTTTCCAGTTAGCTAGAAGCTTATGGTATGGATACCTTAATATCAAGCTTCCAACATTTTCTTTTATGGATTTCAAGGATTGGCTTAGAGATACCTTTGTCGATGTTCATAGAGATGACCTCATGCATCTAGTTTAGATGATATGTCTCTTGCAAATTTTATGGAAGAAACGGAATCAAGCTCTCCATCTCAGTAAAAGAGAGAATCGATTCACAATAATCAAGGAGATCAAGCAATATGTCAACTTCAAGATTGGGCATTAGCTAGACATTTAGACCAAGGAAATGTTACCAAAACAAAACTTCCTGTTGCTTCTTGTTTGCTTTTGCAGAATGAAGAATGGGATGTTATTCTTCATAAGTACATGAAGTCAAGAAAGCATTGGCCAAAAAAAAAAGTCAAGAAAGCATTTATATCATGGTTTTATCTAGGGATGTGCAAGAACCTAGTAGTCCGGTGTGACCCAGTCTGACCCGAAACAACCTGATTTGGAAAAAACTGGCCTAAAACAAAAAGGATAGGACTGAACCAAATTGCCTTCTTTGGGTTGGA
The DNA here is from genome assembly GCA_963855925.1 of Inga laurina. Taxonomy (NCBI): domain Eukaryota; kingdom Viridiplantae; phylum Streptophyta; class Magnoliopsida; order Fabales; family Fabaceae; genus Inga; species Inga laurina. The sequence goes on from OY979712.1 coordinate 20,091,920, forward strand.
TTGGACTAGGGACTAGAGGGTTGACGAACTGATTTGGTCCAGTCTAGCCCAAGTCTCTAATTTATTTATTTTTAAATGTAACACCACTATATATTTAATGTATATGGTGGGATTTTTGTTGCTTTAATAAGACAATCATTCATTGATAAACCTTGTTTTACGTGAGAAATTTACGTTTGCTAGACTTGCATTTTTTATATAGTTAAACTTATTATGATTTATATTTAGGTACTATATTGAATATCCATATATTACTTTAATATAAAAATATACCCAAAAAAAATATTAAATTGATTTGGTTTTAATGTTTTAAGATTAGTTTTATATGATTATAGCCTTTTAATGTGTTATTTGTGATTATTAGATTGAAATCTTGTCTCCCATTGTGGGTAAAAATTCACATGGAGGTACCAGGTAGTCCAGTAGACCAAGTCCGGCCTAGTCTAGCCTTGGGTTGATGTCGGATTGGACCAGACCTTAGGCTATCTTATAGAGCCTGATGTCTCCACTAGACCAGATCTTGGGTTAATGCAAAACTCAATTTGGTATGGCACATGCCCTCCTAGTTTTAAGTGTCATAATGGTTCTCCCATCAACGAATTTCTTTGGCTAAACCAAGTGGTATCAGGAATTGCCTTTCTTCCCAAATGCTACCACGCTGCACTCTTCTAGATCATAACAATGGCTTTCTACAATCATATTCTCCATCATCCATAACTAATTATTGTGCAGATAAATGTTTTCTCAATCCTCCTTCGAATCCTTCATTAAACATTGATATTACCTGACAGAAAATCTTCAACTTTCTTTTTTATTTTTTCATTGTTAGTTGTAGGGTTATTCTCAAGTATGCATTTTATGATTTCTTAATGTCTGATTTAAGCATTTTTTTTTGGCCATCGTCTCATTTAAGCATTTTATCTATATGTAACTTGTAAACTTTGGTTGCTTTTGTCTTTTTCACAAAAAATTAAAAAACTTCTTCAACTTTACTTAATGTTTCATTTTGACCCTTAATTTTAGATTTTTTTAGTCCTTTAATTCTAACACTATTAACAAAAAATGTTGACATTAAAATTTTAAAAGTTGACAAAATATTTTCAAATGCTTATATATAAAGTTTAACTCTAAAAAATTTCAATAATTGGTAAAAAAGAAATATCATTTGAGATTAACTGTTAGGATTATTGAAAAATATTATGAATTAATTGGACTTAATTGAAAATTTTTATAAAGTTTGAGGAGTAACCTGATACTTATACCTGTAAATTATCTCATAATATTTGCATTTTTAGTCAAAAGCACTTAAAGTTGACCTTTATGTATCGAGTATTAATAACTAATAAATTAACGAAACTTAAATTATTTTGTGAATATTCTTTAAATTATTCTTATTAAATGATTTATAATTTGTTAAACTCATAAATTATAAATATTATACTTAATTGTTTGTATACTCGATATACAAGTATATCACATTGTTCAAAAGATATACAAGTAGAAGATTGGTTTGTTCGAAATATTTCGAAGTTAGTGGCTTACCGTTACGTATTCCTAGCATCCCAACCAAAAACAAATAAAGTTATAATCATAATCTAATGATGTGAACGTTACCGATTTACACCATTCAAAATTCAAATCCGAGACTTGAACCATTTCATCTGCAACTGCAAAGATGATCGTGGAAGAGAAAAAGCCGCAGATAGCGATGGCCGAAGAAGGGTATATGCAACACCTTAGATCTAAAGCAACAGAGCTTCTCCTAAGAGAAGAATGGAAGGAATCCATCGAAGCCTATTCAAACTTCATCACTCTCTGCCAAAACCAAATCGTCCATTCCCAAACCTATCCAGACTCAGATCAACTTCAAAGGCTGCGAAAATCCCTCTGCTTAGCCCTTTCAAACAGAGCCGAAGCAAGATCGAGATTGAAAGAGTTTCACTCTGCGTTGGAAGATTGTGATTTAGCTTTGGTAATCGACGAGACCCATTTCAAGACTCTGATCTGCAGAGGTAAGATATTGCTCAATCTCAATATGTATTACGCGGCTTTGGAATGCTTCAGGGTCGCTCTTCGTGATCCCCAGGCTAATGGGAACTCTGAAAACCTAAATGGGTATGTCGAGAAATGTAAAAAACTCGACTTTCTCTCCAGAACTGGATCTCTGGACCTTTCCGATTGGGTTTCAAATGGGTTTCGAGGGAAGTCTCCAGAACTTGCAGAGTTTATTGGTTCTGTGGAGATCATGAAATCTGAGATCAGTGGACGTGGGTTGTTTGCAACTAAGAACATCGATGCAGGGGGGTTGGTTTTGATCACAAAGGCAATAGCGATGGAAAGGAGTGTATTGGGGGGAAAAGATCTGAGTGAGGAAGCTCAATTAGTGATGTGGAAGAATTTCATTGATAAAGTTACAGACTTTGTTAGAAAATGTCACAGAACAAGCAATTTGATCTGCCAATTGTCAAGTGGGGAAGATGAAGATTCACTTGAGGTGCCTGATATAGCTCTCTTTAAACCAGGAACAGAGTTGAAGAACAAGAACAAGAACAATCAACCCAGTGAGACTGAGGAGATTGATAAGGGTGAGTTACTAGCCATATTGGATGTGAATTCTCTAACTGAAGATTCAGTTTCGGCCAATGTATTAGGGAAGAAGAACAATGATTATTATGGTGTTGGGCTATGGCTATTACCTTCCTTCATCAACCATTCTTGTTACCCAAATGCAAGGAGATTGCATGTAGGTGACTATCTGATAGTTCATGCTTCTAAAGATATCAAAGCAGGTGAAGAAATTACCTTTGCCTATTTGGACCCACTTTCTACATTGCACAAGCGCAAAGAGATGTCAATGACATGGGGTATCCAATGTAGGTGTAAGAGGTGCAAGTTTGAGTCAGAAATCATGTGCAAACAAGAGATGAGAGAGATTGAGATTGGTCTTGAAAGAGGGATGGATGTGGGAAGTGCAGTGTACAAATTAGAAGAAGAAATGAAGAGATGGAAAGTGAGAGGGAAAGAGAAAGCCTATTTGAGGGCATCATTTTGGTCTGCATATTCTGAGGTTTACAGGTCTGATAGGTTCATGAAGAGGTGGGGACGGCGTATTCCGGCCATGGAAGCCGTTGTTTATAGCATCATAGATGTTATAGGAGGAGATGAGAGGCTGCTTAAGATTCAAATGGAGGAGATGAAGAAAAATGGAGGTGGTGGTGGACTTGTGGAGATGGAGAAAGCTTTGAAACTGGCAAGAGAAGTGTATGGGAAGGTGGTGAAGAAGCAGGCCATGAGGACTCTTCTTGAGCTTTGTGTTGCAACTAGTGAATGAGTTGTGAATATAGTTTAGCTTAGAGTTCTCTTCAACTTTCAATTGTTGCAGAGCTTTTTATCTGTAACTTTTCTCTCTCTTAATTTTGGTGTAAAACCAAAGTTTTAGGCCACGTTCAACTCTATTGTCATGGACATTTACAATGCAATTCAATTCTTTGGATTTCATTGCCAATGTGATCGTTGTGGTTTTCTAGTACTTCTAGTACTAACAGAAGTCTTACAAGAACTTTTTGAAATTAAAGCAATGCTAAGAGAATTACACATGCTAATGGGAATCTAGATTAATAATATCATCAACTCTATAGTCATGAACTTCAATAGGAGAATGCTATTCAATTTTATTTATTGAAAGGTTTCTTGGGATGTCATTGCCAATTTGATTGTTTTAGACACTTTTAGTTTTCTAGTATTCCTAGGGCGGGAGCCTTTAATTTATTTATCAGGAAAATTGACTCTGTCATACTTTCAAATCAATTAAGTGTCTGTTTGGATTAGTGGTGGAGAAGAAGCTTTTTTTGCAGATGAGCTTTTGAAAAAGTCATATAAATAAAAAGTCAAATTGTAGATGTGATTTGTGTTTAGATTGACGGTGGTAGAAGTGACTTTTTTTTATCTCTATATGAGTAAAAGCAGCTTTGATCTCCATTTGATAAAAGCTCCATTTTCTACAGAAGCTCAGCCATCACCAACGCTCTCTCAAACACACCAAATGAGCTTTTGGGGCTTTTAGCCCCCAAATGGGTTTTTTTAGCCTCCAAATGGGTTCCAAATAGACCCTAGATAAAGCATTCCCATTAGTTTAGAAGCATTTCTATGCCATCTTCCTCCAGAACCAACCAAAACCACATACTATATCTGATGTCATGGGTCTATAAGCTGTTTTGATAATAGATAATCATAATACGAAAATTCAATCCGGTTTGGCCAATCAGACCAATAAATCGGTGAACCAATTTATTAGCCCTCAAATGGGCTTTTTCAGCCTCCAAACGGGTTCGAAACAGACCCTAAATAAAGCATTCCCATTAGTTTAGAAGCATTTCTATGCCATCTTCCTCCAGAACCAACCAAAACCACATACTATATATGATGTCATGGGTTTATAAGCTGTTTTGATAATAGATAATCATAATACGAAAATTCAATCCGGTTTGGCCAATTAGACCAATAAATTGGTGAACCAATTTATTAGTCAATTCAAT